>LUCM01006285.1:142488-153717 GCA_008360955.1 Fasciolopsis buskii
TATTTATTTATTTATTTATTTATTTATTTATTTATTTATTTATTTATTCGTTCTTATGCATCGCCACTGATTAGCTGTGAGGAATTTACATCAGAGATTCTTGACGTTCTGTGCAGTCCTGCAGATCAGATTCCATTCAATGGGCAATCTCCCTCTGGAACTCGAATCAGTTTTTGTATTACCTACCTGCACCATAATCAACCTTAGGGGAGACAGTAAAATCAAAAAGCCGGCGCAGACTCTGTCGCAAGTTTGTTTGATACTACATTGGTGTACGAAGACATGGCAACCGTCCAGCAGGGTATAAATCTTCCACGAACTGCACCTTATGAATTCGGCATTTTGATATTGTTGTTTCAAGCTATTTTGGAGGACAGCTTGTGTGTCACCAATGCCCGAGTTTGCATGGTAACATTAGGGTTTTCTGATGAGGGTCCGGAGCAGGCCGTCAACGAATACCTCTTCGAATAGGTTCATTATTAGGAGCATCATCACCGTTCAGCGTCAAACAGCAAGACGAGCTCCACTCACCGCTGCCGTTTTCCCTGAGTTAATTTTTTCGATAAAAACAGTGAATATCGAAAAGGGAAATGGGAGTAGAAGCACAACCCAGGCGGGAAAATATAAGAACGCTGCTGTAACTTACATACGGAACATAGTCTAACTGTACGAACGCGCTCTTTCAAACATTCTGATTCGATAGAAAATGACAACACGACCACCACTGTTCACGGTTCAATGCCATATCCTTCAGTGTCTCCAGAGAGCCAGCTAGTTGACGGGTCTTTCGGACCCCAACCACGAAGACGTGAGACATTCACTCTACCTATGTTCGTTGTGCATTGTCTCATTCCATATTATTACATCATCTGCAGACCTCCACATGGCTTCTTCGGCTCCATGGAAGGAACACAAAATAGGACACGATATGGTAGACGAATGTTCACCATACGCAGCACGTGACCCAACCAGCGCAGTCTATTAAGTTTCATATGCTGAGATAAGGTGTACTCAAAATTGGCACCCAGTACTAGATTCCTCACCTCCGCATTACTCACCCGGTCACTCCATCCAGTCAGGGCGATACCACGCGGTAATCAATCATCGAAAATCTACAAGTGACGAACATCTCAGACATGCATACTCCATGTCTCGCAACCATACAGCAGAACTGAGTACACTGTGGTACAGTACACACGACCTCTCAACTTCAGTGAAATATAAGGCCGATGTCACAAGTCTTTCAGTCCAGCGTACGCAACTCGAGCCTTCCACATGCGCATGTTTACCTCCACTGTCGTACTATCCTCATTCGACATGCAACTACCAAGGAGGGTGAAATGATCCACAATCGTTAGTTCATCTCAATCCAGTATCAATTTCGGGACTAGTGTGATCCATTCTTGTGGCAGCACTTTACACTTTGGATGTGCATGACATGACGAATGAAGCTGTGGCTCTCGCGAGCCTGTCTAATGCATGCTGCACATCTTTCGCGTGTTCGAATAGACGCTCGACGGCATCTGCGTAATTCAGGTCACACAGCTTCTCATCATTTTTCAGTTATACACGTACATCCTGAAGACATCCTCGAGGATCCGTCATCATTTCGTCCATGAGAAAGTGGAGCAGGAATGGAGCAGTCATTTCGAATGCACTTGATAGTTCACCATACGCCCTCATGCGACCATAGGTGTGCAAGTGCAATACTCGCAACACGTTCACGACCTATGTTGTTATACCACTCCCGTAGAGAGCACTGAATAGTGCTCCACGCAGTCGAACGCGCTTTTATGGTCGGGAAGACTGTGATCACAGAGCGACGGTATGTGTGGTGCGTTTTGGGCAACTGGCGAAGTGTGAATATCCGTTCGATGCAACCTCAACCTCGACGAAATCCGGCCTGCTGTTTGCGGATATTACTCTTACGAACCCGTGTCAAACGGATAGCATCACCGAAGCTAGTACCTACGGTGGTTGCTACATTCACTCCGTGCGCCCTTCTTGAAAATGGGTACAATCAGTGACTCACCTCACAATAACGGAATATGTCTCTTGTTCCAAGTATCATGACTCAGGGAGATGAATGGGATATTAGGGTTTCTCCACTTTGTTTGAAAAGAAATGGGAGAAGTTCGTCGGGATCGGCAGCCTTTCCCCTCTTCAGAAGTCGAATATTTGACTATACTTTCAGTTCTGTTAGGAGGTCAAGAGATATCTCCTAAGGATTCGCAGATGCTAACGTCGGAATAACTACATCACCGTGCTGCCAGCTAAACTGCCCTTTGCAGTGCTGAGCCCAACGGTCCAGCCCTGGTTGTCCACCATGGATGGAGCATTCAGTAGAATATGGACAGATAAACGAACTGTTGATATAGATGAACACAGATAATTTCCCGCATAGCAAAACAATTGCTGATTCCTTCACCATCAAATTAGGTAACAAATGGTCTGAAGCATCTCCGACAGCATTTTTCAAGGCGCATGGTTGCAGTCGCGGAGAGACCGGGATAAGGTACAACCGTGAACTGTCTGGCGAGCATACCTGCAGAAAAATCTATTCTGTCATCAATTAGATAGATCACTAACAGCGTGAAACGATATAATCTAACGGCTAATTTGCAGTAGCAATGTTCTTTCGAAGAAAATTGATTAGTTTCGAATTTCATTTTGTATACTATCTGGTTTTATGACGTTCGTTTGTGTAAGCTCCTCGACAGTACCTTTGAGCGACGCGCGGTGACTTAGTTGACACAAACCAAAACAAAAGCTGGCCCAAACTGCTACGGTACTATTTAGAACAAATTAATTATGTACAATAATCAATCCTCAATCGTGTTCATTTCGGGCCCTGTTAGGTCGATTTCTGACAGGAAATCACGCGAGCTACAAAGGGCGTCAAGCAAAGTCAAACAACGACAAACCTACTCGCGTGACAATAGCGAGAGTCCAGATTGTTTGAACGATACACTCAAACTGATGCGATAAAACAAATAGGACGGGGTTTATCCCAAAGAAGGCAGTTAGTAATGGATGGATGCCACGCAAGTGGGGAAATGACCACGGTTGGTTCGAATTTCCGTTGGGAAATGTTCACATTTTGATTGCCTTTGGTTTATTTGACCTGAGGTCTGGACCGTTTCGCTCGTCCCGCAGTTTCGAGTGTCGTCACTTTCGATTCACACACACACTGCCTAGCATTTCTTGGTGGGGTTTGCTTTCGAGCGTATTGGGTTGTATCTCTGCCCTTTCGGTACCACGACGTATGCAATACATTCAACGCATCTGACCGTTCGGTCAAGTCTTCTCCACCCCGTCAACCGAGGGAACTTCGTCAGCCGCGGCTTCAAGATCTGATGGAAGACACGTCCGAAGGCTGCATGCTGAATATCTTCTACGGGTTTATAGATGTTTGATTGTTTTGTCATTTTCATATATTTTGATGTATTGCTAGAAGGAGTGACGAAAAAGCGACTCGAAATTCCGGCCTTGATCACGTGATTAGGCTTGTGTATTGATGTGGGCGTCGAGTTCGGAACATCAAGAAATCTAATTACTGGTTTTGAACCCAAGTGGGTTACTTACAAATCAAGAAAGCAGTTTGAGATCATCGATCTTCCAGTGGCATACTGTAGTCATGATCTTGTTGGGATGTGACTCGTTGTCATTATCCTGGCTGTGTTGGCTACGAGAATGATGAAAATTTCACAGGAAATATTTCGGGTCTACAGAAGATCCCATACTGCGCCGAAAGTCACATCGCTCATATTGACCAGTCAACAATATCAAACACATCAATCCAAAGTAAATCTGGGGCGGGGTAAGATCTAATGGTTTTCTCTGCTGCACCATTGTTAGTAGTACTCGTCCTCATTGCCATTTCCCATTGATTCGATCCGTCTCTCGTGATCTTACAAGTTCCGTGATTTTTAGGTGAAAAAAACCGATTATTGACCGCCTTCCTTAAGCACTTGTTTCGAGCTATGCTAAAGTTCATCGAGTCGTAATCTAGGGTGACTAATAGGTCACAGAAATTCCAGTTGTTTATCACAGTATTTTGCTTAGCAAACCGCGCTGGGCAACACCCCAATTGGAATTTGAAACCAGACGTACCGCAGTCCGGTTGATTGATAAAAACACGTGCGGATGCGTGTATGCTTCGATCTATATCATTCTGTCTCATTACATGCGATAATACTCTTTTTCCAGATAGTATATTTGATTCCGATAACGAAAGTACAGACAACTTTTGTTTGAATTATGAAACAATTAGTTCAATTATGTGTGAAAAAGACTCGGTGAAAATGGTGTTAGAAGCGATTTGCGAATTACAAGGGATTTCATCTACAGAGAAAAAAGCGAGCGAATGCGAAAAATCTCTATCCAACTCAATGCTTTCCCAATTGGTTCCCTTTTACGCATAATTTCTGGTTCCACAAAATGCGTGTTCGTGAACCTGCAGGCTTTGATTAACAAAAAGAAATTCGCACTGCCAGGATCCAAACGGTCAAGACTACGCGCAGAATGGTGACCAAAAGATGTTCTTTGCAGCTTGACGGTCGCCCGACGATTAGCTAGCTGACAATGTCGTGAAATGTAAGGTTGATATCGCTTATCTATTTGAAAACTGCGCATTCTTAATCGCGTCGATTACTAGTCCGCATTGATCTGTCGCCACTAGCTCCAGTCGGGACACTCAAGTCAAACCGACACAAATGCCTTTTTTTGCTAGAAATAAGTAAGCTACTTGTACAAAAATAACAAGCTGAATTCAAGCTTATTTGATTTCTCATTATTCCATCGGATTTCCAAACCAGCTCCTGATTGGATCGTCTTCTGAACTTAGCTTTCACTCCAAATGTGATTAAATTACTGTTTTTTGTGAAAAAACGCACTGCTCGCGCTGACTGATTGACGCAAATGTGGTTTTGGCCTAACTACAGCTTTACGAATGGACAATCCCCGGACAACCGGCAGCCAGTGAGATCGGGTGGCTTCGCTCGGGCTGTGCTGTCTGAATCTGGTCCTGATTGAGTGTCACTTGCCGAGCACCACGAAATCCCTGTTACCCAACGAGGTGACTCGATTTGACTTCCATACGGATATGAATCACGGGTAGTATCACGTTACAGACAACGGTATACTTATTTTTAATACTGAAATGAACAGAAATTACCAGTCTTAGCAATAGAAAATAACCACTTGTAGCCATGACCTTTGTACTATTCGCCATAGGTCAGGACATACTACAACTTCTAAACAAATGGGTCAGAAATCCGTAGTTGTGTTTTCTACACGATCTTTTGGACAGATTTTGAGATCCTTCCTACTGTCAAGAGTGACGGTGCTTGGCTTGGAGTATGAGACACGTTGAACTAATGGAACGTGACTTCTATGGTGCTTGGGGAAGGTGGATAGTTAGTTTCGGGAGGGGGGTGTGTGAGTTGTCCTTCTGAATGCTTCGCTGAACCCAGGGCATCTTGGTCCCACTGACATCGGTCTACGATGTCTGGCTCCTTCGATCCAGTTCCCGGTGCCTCGGGTCATTCTAGCTTCATTGATCACCAATCCTGGTATTCGTTGGAACGTGATCTGGTAATGTGGTTACGTGTATTTTATGAATCCAATTGTTCTCCTTTTTGGTTGCTAGCAAGACGTTGCCTGTTTGTCACGGAGACAGTTCGATGGCGAAATAGTGTTGGTGACCGCGTTCGCTTTCTCCCTGGCGGGACGCTGATCGATTTTTGTTTCCTGAGTAGAGGTCATCAAATAAGGCTGGTCAGTAATGATGCCAGTGATGCTCCATCTTCCTCGGTGCCGATTTTACATTGTTTCGATACGACTTCAGCGTGGTGGTGGTCCATGTCCGACTCAGAAGGTCGACCGTGCCTAAGAATAGCTCAGATCAAAGTCCCGGTAGACGGACAAATCTTTGCGCTGGGAGCACTGTGAACTCTTTGAAAGATAGAATAAAACGATTGTAAAATGATGTACATTTTACCGCCTACAAAACCGAATTACAGATGCGGAATTAGATAGGAAACACCGGTGGCCAGAAAAAGAGTCGGTCGTAACCATTTGGCGTGAATAGAATGCTTTCAATGAATTAAACATCTGGTCCGTAAAAATGTGATCAGATGCGAGTGCAAATTTGTAAGATAGCGAGTAATAATTTTTTACTGGTTATCACTGCACCTCATTCGAATAAGTTCCGATAAATGATCTGGGTAAAATTGCCGGACGCACGGGCTACAAGTTACGAAAGAAACGATAGACTGGCAATATCAGCGAAAGCAACAGAAGCGCTACCTCAACAAATGCAGCACCAACAACAACAACAACAACAACAACAACAACAACAACGGTGGCAGTGATAACAATAGTGCTAGCTACAGTGATATATTATTGGTAGTAGTAATATCAGTGGTGACAGCGTGAGTAGCCAAGTTAGGCTATACAAAGCCTTCGTTTATTGAAACACACACACATCCGAACACAGCATTGGAGTGACAAAGCATAAAGCTAGAACAGTGTGTAAAAATGAAGAATTTCTGAATTTCGGTATGCGTCTGAGAGATCAAAAGCAGATTTATTCCATTAAGACCGTTTGTCGGGTTGCGTTTGAAATGAGCAAAGCACGGAACAGTTGTGCGTGTACAGAAAATAGTGCATAGGTGACGCGATCTGCATTTTGTTACGCGTAGCGGAAGAGCGAATGGAATTGCTAGATTAGACCGGGTAAAGTGAGTTAGTAAGAATTCTACCGGAGAACTGTTCCCGTGTTTTGTGGTAGTGACCCTAAGTGGAGTCTGTCAACATTTTCAGTGGTAATTCCTTGGGATTGGATAATGAATCGTTTGATTCTCTCGTCTTGATGACATCTTTATTCGATTACCCAAGGAGGATAGAAGGATGAGAATATAACCAGTGTGTTGAAAAGCAAGACAAAAGCAAAAGACTTCGTGCGACTCAGAGGTACCGACATCGCCCTAGAACATATTACTTAGTGAAATGATCTGCTCTGTTCAATGAAGGCAGATAGAACACGATTAGACCTGCGGAATGGCAGATTAGTGCAATCCCAAAGCCACCACATTATAACAGCCTTCTTTTAGTTTTGTCATCAACAAAAGGCGACAAAATTTGCCTACATTGAGCTATTTAAGCCGGAATAAACGGTATCCATGGCTTGGAGAAGTTTGCCGCATGTGATCGACAAGCGGTGTCCAAAAATACGATGCCAGTGGTAGCACTGGCATCGTATAACGTACGAGCACAAAGCCCGTGGTTGAAAAGCACAAGGGTGGCGTAGGTCGAGATCAAAATACAAGGGGAAGAATTGCTTCTTGTAGGACACCTTGGGTAAGGAGTGAAAAATGAGAAGCCTCTGTTTAATATTTTGCCAACTGTTTACTAATTCACAATGTAATTCAGTAAAAGTGTACTAACTAAAGGCTGGATATCCTGGTTTGAATAGTTTCAAACTATTTTTGTCTGTCACTGTTGTTAAATGTACAACTTTAATCCAGGAAACAGATGCAGAACCAATAAGATTTTGTATCAAGCGAACATAAACCCATTTTGATTCGAGGAGGCAAGGTCATCCATGATATGGAAAGAGGGATGGCCAACAAATTACGACGGATCATGTGATGCTAAACTTTCGAGAGGAGGTCCCTGAGTACTGGCTCTTCAACGAATTTTAACGTTACGGAAGTGCTTGCAATCTGATGGAAATTAGCCGTTCTCGTTTTCGACGGCGTAACTGATAGAACTTTCCAACATTTGAGAATTCGGTCATTCACGGTAACAAACGCATACCCAAGCTAGGCACAGTAAGTTCAAATAAACACCACGACAAGAGGGAAACGAACTGGAATTAAATTTTCAGCTCATGGGATTCTATACAAATTTGGAAATATCCCGATTGGTGGAATACGTTCCGTCCAATTGCTTTCGGGGAATGTCTGAACCGTTGGTCGCCACGATTTTCATTGGCCAGCTGTTTAGGCAGGCTGGCTCGCGTTGCTTGCAAGCAAACTCACCGCAAGGTCTTGCCCCTCCCGTTTTACTGCACCGTGATTCCTGCGTCTCAGTTCGAGATCACCAAAATCATTAGTGTTTTTCAACTTCGATTACCCCGTCAATCGTTGTTCCGTGTGTCGATTGTTTGTTTACTTCTTCTCGGTCTGCTCAGCCGTTCGATACTTCTTTCATTAAAACAGAATCCCTCACCAGGGTAGTCTCCGTGACGTACTCAGGAATTATTATTGGTCCTCTCACATTCCCAATTGTTTAACGTTTTGGAAGGCTGTCTATCAGCATAAAAAGACTGAGGCATTTTCGGGTTAAGTAAATCACTCTCTACCTATTTGTTAACCACTCTATTGTTCACCTGTCACTTTTGCAGTTTTGGTAAAGAACGACTCGAGAAACCCTCGTCGTGGTTTGTCCATTATTAGTGGTGTATCTTGCATACCAGTGGAAAAACCCCTGCACCAAACTGTGTGACATACATTCCTTTCGCGTGCGTGAAATTCTTCCGTATTCGTCCCATCCCTTTCACAACGACCTTCATAAATGCCATTCTCATACCAGGGCACGTTTTACCTTCGGCTCCAAACCCTCTGGCATGAATATCCGTGGGAACTCAACTGCTCCCCACTTAGCCCGAATTCTCAGCAATCGAGGACACATCACAATTGACGTCCTGCGCAAACTTTCGCGACTTTTAACTTTTTATTCTTTTCTACGCTTTTTCCGCAAATTTGTATTCTGATGGGGTGGCAAACGCATCCTTTTTGACTGAAGTGCGTACACCTGTGTGTGCGCAAAAGTCCTACACAATACAATACAATAAAATACAATAAAATACAATACAATACAACACATTACAATTCAACACAATACAGTACAAGATGCCGAAATACTATGGTGGTTTTGTGAAACTGAACTAAAGCTCATTATTACGCTGTATTTCTGTGGAGAAACCGGGTAACGAGAATTCATGCGTGTTCGGATGAACGACAAAACATGAGGGGAATTCGGCTGCTGCCATCGGTGGAAAGTGTCACACATGTGCTTGCTAGTCCAATCGAACTCTACAGTTCACTTATCCGTAGGAAATTTCAACGATTCTAATGCTCCCTTACTGTGTGTCGTGAAAATAATCAGCCTGAAATCAGTTTGCATCAGCGATCTTGGTTTTATGACGGAACAGCCGATGAATTTAGTCATTTCGATTGTTTCACTTGCTTGTGAGACGAAATACGACGATGTCGATCAGGAAGAACGAATAGGTGGGACAACTACCTATTTCAAAGATGACTGACATAAGTCTGTCGAGGCTATTAGTGAGTACCGGGTTGCTTCATCATCAGCGATCCCTTCATCTTACACACGTTGCCCAAATTTACGAGCGGATATAAATCATTGATTGGCGCATGAATTTGCACATTTCAATGAAATTCTCTTTGTGCATCTTCAGTGATGTTTAGCTGTTAGCTGGACAACTCATTGTTTTTCTGTGATAATTTTAATCAAATGGGCCCATTAGAAATGCGAGCGAATTGTCGACTGGAACTGAAACCAACCTAGCAGTTTACTTCACATAGACCGGGAACTCAGTTTGTGACTAGGGCTAAAACTATGCTGTAAAAATTCAGTCATGCCGGCAGGCTAATTCGCCCGACTGAGACGACCTAAAGATGTACAGAATATTCACTTGGAGCCTAGGCCAGAAATGCAGAAAGCGACCATGCAACACAGAATTCATGAACCAAAATCTTTCTACCACCCTGATCCAAGTGTGCTTTTTCTCAGCACGATCTACCGCGCTGTTGAATATTGTGTTACCATGTCGACGCTCGATCGGAAGCCTTGTGTATTCATATCGATCGTTTTTTTCACCGCCCTCCCTCTCCCCCCCCACGGATTAAGCAACAAACGGACAGGAAAAAGGCCTTGTAAAACCAGAGATGACCGATTGACCATTGCTCTCCTGCTCGCCCCGTCAAGTCCGAATTCGTCAATTGCATTGCCCTGCAGAACCAAATGCTACGGTTTAATCCTGGGACTGTTGAAAAGTTATACCACTTTAGGATACTTATGTCCCGGCAATTAGTCGTCCATTCACCAAAATTTTTAACGAGCCGAGCTTTCGTCCTTCTCTTCTGGTATTGTTGGTTCCACGCCAAAACAAAGTATTTTTCAGCGGCTGTTTAAAAGAGGTTAGAACCCGCAAATGCAACAGACGAAAGTCGTTACGAATCTCCCTGGCGTTTTCAAACAACGTGAACACATTCCCACAAGAATAGTGACAAATCTACTTGAGCAATATTTAAACCATCAGACGATTCTGTGGTGAGCTTATGTGCAATTCACATCATGCAGCCCGGTACTGCAGCACGCTGGTCTGAGTAGGCATGAATCCAATGAGAACTGCGACAAGAGGTGAAGTTGACTGGGCAGAAAGCATTGCACGAGCTGAAAATGCATCTCCAGTTGGCTTCCCTGCTGTTGTGGGCTTTGTTTTGACTTCCGCTTTTTAGCTTGGGTTGAAGCTAAGTAAAAACTTACAGGTGATTCGTATCCGTTCGTTATCATGACTGACCGGATTCGGTATACTAATTCCGAGTTCAAATACCATAGGGTATTTTCATGAGATCAACCCTCAGAAATACTAATCGTGTTAAGAGTATCAGTGACGACAGTAGCCTTCCTGGAATCTTTTTGATAAGTTACTTCTACAGAGAGTTCGCAGTGTCTAGCAACAGATTTATAGTAACTCGGAATTTTCGGTTCGGATCGGATTCTTCCCGGATGCCGTACCGTGGACGCCACGTTTCCTCACTAGGCTGCTGAGGATTTGGTCCAGTTATTTTCTGTAAATGTTAGTAGTCTTCAAGATCCACTACTTACGTCTTCCCTTTTCTTTTATTCAGTGATTAACTTCTGCTAACTACATCAGATTCAGGACCAAATGACGTAATGAGTGTATCGAAGAATTGATGCGCCATGTATTGGTTTTAATTGTATAACTTTCCTTGAGAAAGACTACCCACGGCAATCGAACCGTTGACATTACATCTACCAAAAACGCTCTGTTATTAACATTATATCATTCAAAATTACATCAGATTCACTTCAGTGACGACACTCTCCATCCATCCATCCATCCATCCATCCATCCATCCATCCATCCATCCATCCATCCATCCATCCATCCAT
>LUCM01006285.1:155134-269458 GCA_008360955.1 Fasciolopsis buskii
TATCTATCTATCTATCTATCTATCTATCTATCTATCTATCTGTCTATCTATCTATCTATCTATCTATCTATCTATTTATCTATCTATCTATCTATCTATCTATCTATCTATCTATCTATCTATCTATCTATCTATCTATCTATCTATCTATCTATCTATCTATCTATCTATTTATCTATCCTTCTTTTTGTGCATCACTTTTGTTTCTTGGTTTATTGAAATTTACCTCTTGTTAAATATTGACAGCGGGCTATGCCTTTTCTTTGAATTTTCGCCCATGGCAGGGGATTTTTTTCTCGTCGGTATTGCGGCAAATGTCGCACTGTCTGGTCTGGAATTCCCAACAAGGGTGGTGAAATATTCACAAGGTCGCATTCCCCGACGAAGACGTCAAACTGGACACCAGTGCGTACGTGCACAACTGTGGAAGTCAAGAATGGGCGGCAAATTTCGAGGAACAGTCAAAAAAATTAGGGAACGAACTGAAGAAGCTGAATGTAATTGTCGTTAAACAAAATCGGTACAGCCCAATGGATCTTTTGTGATATTTGTCTACTGTTATCGACTGAAATAGGAGAGGACGTACTAGAAACCGAGAACAGCAACTAGCTCGTCGTATCTGCTTTGAAATGTTTCATTTGTTTATCTTTCATGTAACCTGGAAAAAAACAGACTTGATTAATAGATGCCGAGAAAAAAGTCTCTTCAACATTGCTGGCCGGTAACTTACACGTCTCTATGAAGCCGACGTATTGCCGGTGCAACTAGATCATGGTCCATTTGGGGGCCAAAACAGTAAGGTGAATATATATACTACTACTACTACTACTACTAATACTGCTGCTACTACTACTACTACCACTACTCCCCTATGCACACGTGGTGTCCTCGTTATGTACCGTTTTACTTACTAACATGTTCCTCAAAATTACCACTGGGGCAAATGATCACTGCATGTCTGCGATCGCGCAACTTAGTAAACTAAGGAAGTGTTAGCGTCCACGTTTAGACTTTCGTACGGCCTATTGCACTAGGCTCCGATTCTTTGGTGCCCACGTAGAATGAGACTCAGGCACTAACAGCCTGACGAAATTGGAACCATGTAGAAAGAAAATCAGCCTAATAAAAATCGGTCTTGCAGTCGGATATTGGTGGTGGACCCAAAAGCAGCCGTTTTCACGTTCTCGTTTTTGCCCAATTTCGGTTGCCTGACTCCTTGCGCGCCGTCCATCTTAGGTCTCTGTTTGCTTTGCATCATTCTTCATTCCTTCTCGGTCTCTCGGTTGAAGTTAAAAGCGCGAATGGAATAGTAGTCTGTTCTCGAATTGCATCGTGATTACCAGTGTAATTTGGCATTTGCACTACTGACTTAATGTTCGCCGTAAATCAATGAATACAAATGTAGACGCCCTCGGTCATGTAGTTGCTACACTGTAAGTGTCTTCTCCCTCAGCAAAAGTCGCATTTGACCCACTCCATCGTCTCGTCCAAATCTACTTTTAGGTATTCCATTCCACACGGACTGCATCTGTTCCGTTGAATTGGCAAATGCTGAGGAACAGTGACTCGTCATTTCGCTTTACTCGGTATTTGGAGTGGGGCAGTTGTCAAGGCAACGCACTTTCTGAAGTGAACTATTTGCAGCGGATCACCGACGGCCTTCAGGTCAAGGTAATCGGTTTTCCTGGGATTAGCAGATATCTTTCGTTCTGAACATGTGGGCATCGTGGTGTTCGCAGATGAGCTTTGGGCTGGTTTAACTGGATTGGTTGTCGTCCCACGCCTAATCCTTTCACCCTGTTCTGCAAAGAACTGGCTAACTTCGAGATCGTTATCTGTATCTACCTAAGTACTCGATTTGTGGTCGTCCTTTTCTGGCCAAAATTTCTTGACATGCGTCCGGAGTCAAAGGCATCTTGTCCTGTGGAGCGTAGATAACAGGCTCATCCTTAGTGGGGGTCGTCGGTTGGAGAGACAGCGTGCGCTCATGAACACACTAGCTGTCATAACCACAACGCCCTACGGTCAGGCGACTGACAACGCACCTAATGAATGCACATACCGGTAAATTTTGACTGAAATAGAAGCAACCAGTTTTGGGAATAGGCACATGCACGAGGGATCGGAACTCATCAACACACGTGCCCTGCATGGCCAAGAATATCCTACCTCCCAATATGGTCGGTTCTTTTGCAAGAAGATATCATAGCCAGCATTTTTAATTTCCATGATATCATTATTGACGTCTAGAAGGAGAACAACTCCGATCGTCTCTGCTGAGTGTCTTACGATTCTCTAACTCGGGCCTCGATAGCGATCGCTCAGGTGTCTTCATGTTCGAATACACTGAAGCAGTTCTGCTACCCACTAGCCCAACTCATGCTACCTGTCTCGTTTGCATCAATAGAAGTTGGCGATCACAAGGACAAGCGTGCGTACAATGAGGCTTTCTGTAGGCATATGATAGGGAGTGACTAGAAACAAGTGATTGCTGGATCGGGTTCTCTGCCTCGGAAATAGCACCGATTGAACCTCCAAAAGTAATTGTATTTTGATTTAATCAAATATAACGTTCTCGATTACGTTTTATATTGTCGACAAACTATCATGTGACCACGTGCCACAGACGCAATGCACTACCATCCATCACAGATTTACGGCTACGGGCGCCCTGCGAGATCAGCCAATCAGAAACAACAATCGACGGACCATGATACCGCTAATAGAATTGGTCCGAGGACTTCAAGTTTTCATCTCAAATTTCTGATACTCCGAAAATGTCTCCTCCTTGTGGAAGAGTCGATTGTTGTCCTTATTTTCAAATAGGTTTTGCACAGCAACTGGGCTAACCATAAGGGTATTAACCTAATGTCAATGGCATAAAAGCTGCTTTCGTCCGTCATTCTTCGCAGGTTGTACAACGCGCGTGAAGGGCAAACTTGTGCACAACGAGCTGGGTTTCGCGCTGGTCGTGGATGCGTCGATCAAATGTTCACCCTCGGACAGCTGTTGGAGCAATGTTTTACCTTCCAAAGGCCAGCAGTCATCGTGCTCCTGGACATTCGCACAGAATTCGATTCTATTGATAGGTCTGCGCTATGAAACTGCTTGTGGAGAAATGGAGTACCTGAGAAGTACGGGTCGGTCCTCAAAGAGTTGTACCGTCATACTTCAAGTCGGATTAGGGTTCGTGGCCACCATTTGTCGTCTCAGGTGGAGTGCGGCAAGACTGCCTTATATCCCTTTTTCAACTTTGTCATAGAGGATGTTGTACAAAACGCTTTATGTGATCTTTTTGACGGTGGGGTTGTATTCCTCCCAGGGAACGGACTTTTGACTTAGAATATGCCAATGATATCGCCTTGCTGTGTGACAATGCGCACGCAACTGAACGCACTTTGAATCGTCTGGGGATTGAGTTTCCCGGATACAGTATGTGCTTTAAGGCTTCAAAATGCATGGTAGTTCTTCAGGACTGGAAGGATGCTGTGCCTGCACTCACTCTTTGTAGTGATTGGTTAGGGGTAATCAATAGCTTCAAGTACATCGGGCGCATAGTAACATCTGGCGTACGTGTTGAAGAGGAGGTGTTGTCACGGATCGTGAAACCAGAGCAGCTTTAGTGATCATACGTCACTTGCAGTCCCGTCATGATATCCGGCTTTCCTTCAAGCGATCGGTGTACAATGTCCCACACAGTTTGTAGTCTGCTTCATTAAGGCTGTCAGTCTTGGTCTATTGACGTTGAGGATGCTCGGCGACTTTCTGTTTTCGACCACCCATATCTTGAAGCATTGCTCGTGTCTGATGGGAATATCGGGTGAGCAATGACGAGGTGCGTCGTCGTGTGTTCCGTACAGACAATCGTCCTCTGACTGGAGTAATCGCTCTACGTCGCCTTCGGTGATTTGGATACGTGTTGTGCATGCCTGCCCGTCGTCCACCTTGTTCGTGTTCTTTTTGCACGTGCTGTGCAAGGCTGGAAGAAGGAAGGTGGTGGTCAATCTATGATTTGGCTTAGAGATATGAAGAATTTAGTCTCGGCTTTGGCCTCGGTTGGTGCTTCTCATTTTTCTGGTTGGGGCGCAAGAGATGATGATTGTTGTTGGTTGTAGACGCTGAGAGATATGGCTGGGAACATAGGTCAGTACTACGAATGCTATGTGGCCTGTCTATAAAAATTCTCTCCTAAAAATAATCCGAAAACAACCAAAAAATTACAAAACAAAAAAATTGGTTTGTTATGGTTTACTATTTCCCTCCTCTGTTTATCCCCTTTTTGCAACTCCATTTAGATGTCGTTGCCTTGGCAACATGCTTGCTTCCAAGCCCGTTTTATATACATATATATATATTTATGTATATATATGTATTTATCAGTCAAGTGGGCGACGTACAGTAACCGCCAATGAGCTTGTTTGTTCTATCTGACCATCCACGTTCTTCCGCAGTAAATTCACGCATGCCGTCGGCGTTCTCGTCCTTGTCGTGTTGTCTCAAGCATGTCACTGCTTTCGGTCCCANAGGTGGAGTGCGGCAAGACTGCCTTATATCCCTTTTTCAACTTTGTCATAGAGGATGTTGTACAAAACGCTTTATGTGATCTTTTTGACGGTGGGGTTGTATTCCTCCCAGGGAACGGACTTTTGACTTAGAATATGCCAATGATATCGCCTTGCTGTGTGACAATGCGCACGCAACTGAACGCACTTTGAATCGTCTGGGGATTGAGTTTCCCGGATACAGTATGTGCTTTAAGGCTTCAAAATGCATGGTAGTTCTTCAGGACTGGAAGGATGCTGTGCCTGCACTCACTCTTTGTAGTGATTGGTTAGGGGTAATCAATAGCTTCAAGTACATCGGGCGCATAGTAACATCTGGCGTACGTGTTGAAG
Organism: Fasciolopsis buskii; assembly: GCA_008360955.1. Lineage (NCBI taxonomy): Eukaryota > Metazoa > Platyhelminthes > Trematoda > Plagiorchiida > Fasciolidae > Fasciolopsis > Fasciolopsis buskii. Next base: position 160,030 of record LUCM01006285.1, read on the forward strand.
AGGAGGTGTTGTCACGGATCGTGAAACCAGAGCAGCTTTAGTGATCATACGTCACTTGCAGTCCCGTCATGATATCCGGCTTTCCTTCAAGCGATCGGTGTACAATGTCCCACACAGTTTGTAGTCTGCTTCATTAAGGCTGTCAGTCTTGGTCTATTGACGTTGAGGATGCTCGGCGACTTTCTGTTTTCGACCACCCATATCTTGAAGCATTGCTCGTGTCTGATGGGAATATCGGGTGAGCAATGACGAGGTGCGTCGTCGTGTGTTCCGTACAGACAATCGTCCTCTGACTGGAGTAATCGCTCTACGTCGCCTTCGGTGATTTGGATACGTGTTGTGCATGCCTGCCCGTCGTCCACCTTGTTCGTGTTCTTTTTGCACGTGCTGTGCAAGGCTGGAAGAAGGAAGGTGGTGGTCAATCTATGATTTGGCTTAGAGATATGAAGAATTTAGTCTCGGCTTTGGCCTCGGTTGGTGCTTCTCATTTTTCTGGTTGGGGCGCAAGAGATGATGATTGTTGTTGGTTGTAGACGCTGAGAGATATGGCTGGGAACATAGGTCAGTACTACGAATGCTATGTGGCCTGTCTATAAAAATTCTCTCCTAAAAATAATCCGAAAACAACCAAAAAATTACAAAACAAAAAAATTGGTTTGTTATGGTTTACTATTTCCCTCCTCTGTTTATCCCCTTTTTGCAACTCCATTTAGATGTCGTTGCCTTGGCAACATGCTTGCTTCCAAGCCCGTTTTATATACATATATATATATTTATGTATATATATGTATTTATCAGTCAAGTGGGCGACGTACAGTAACCGCCAATGAGCTTGTTTGTTCTATCTGACCATCCACGTTCTTCCGCAGTAAATTCACGCATGCCGTCGGCGTTCTCGTCCTTGTCGTGTTGTCTCAAGCATGTCACTGCTTTCGGTCCCAGTCCTAAATGACGGCAGCTTGATTAGTTAACTAACAGCCGGCAGTGGCCAAACGGATAAGGTCGTGGCGTTTGGACGTTGAGGTTGCGGGTTCGAACCCTCCCACCATTTGGCAGCCCTCTGCTGGCCGCGGCCCCCTTCCTGAAAATTGACGCACACTGTTGTTTCATTAATAAAAGGAAGCGAAAGACAAAAGATAAAGGCCAACCACAGAATAGACTGACTGAAAAGCTTCGTGTCCGTCTGACTTGTCTGTTTTCGTTGGAATTAATGGAAGACGGACGATACTGAAACAAAGATAGAATCTATTGCCATGTGAGGACCTGGTATCAAAGCAGACGACTCTGTGCTTACCAACAACTGGTAGGAGTGAAGTACTAGTATTGACCTACATAATAATGTACGGATATGTATGCATAACTTCATACAGACGCACGAACGGAACTGATCGCTATCTAGAAAAGCGGATTTGTGTCAACATGGAAACCATCATGTGAATCAGCATTAATGGATTTGGCTGAGGAAGTGCATCTCCTTTTTGTATTACTGTTTATGGTTAACAAACTCGGGTAAGAAACAGATTGGTCGGTACACTGGAACTACAGGGAAGTCAGAGCACAACCCACCACGTGGCACACTAAATATCCGGATCAATTTTATTGTCCCCTCTCGTGCAAACTGCAAATCGTGTTCGAGAGTAAGGGGAGTGGCACGTTATGTGCCGAGATTTAACACATTCCATAATAAGAAGAAAAAGGAACGTTCTGATTTCGCAGACGTGGCTTCCGTCGACTAATCACTGTCCCTTCGACAAATGGCAATATATGTGAAAGGGTGACTGAAACAATCAAGGTAAACTCAGTTCTCTCATAGAAACGAAGCTTTGCGAATGAAGATGTTGGCCATTGTCTGTCTGGTTATCTTGGGTTGCAAGACTCTGACTTGAAACTGGTCAAGTGTGCGCATCTTTGAGGATCCACGTGCGCATTCACGAGCGATCTTTGTAAACGTCAGTCAGCAGTTTACCGTTTGATACTCAGGAAAAATCATGCCTGTGAATTCTAACCAGCAGATGGTGGTTTATTCATAGGGAAATCCTGCTCTCTCTATCAAACTCCCAAAAGCTCACTGTGCCGGATGCTCTGTGCTCGAGCAATTTGAGTGGATAACCGCTGATCCTTAAGTGAAATGACCGAACACCGCTCGGCATGACTTGTAACTCAGCTGGTAAGGCACATGTGATACAAACGTGTGGATTCAGTACACGCGTGGGTTCGAACCCCAAATCCTATTGAAGGCTTCTTGTATCTGATTCAATTCCGCATCTGTGAATATCTGCCATCCAGGCTTCCAAAATCGATTTGGCTTATTTAAAGTGAATCTGGTCAAGAGCATTCGGTTCCCAAAGCAGAAAAACACCAGGTAACCATTACGAAAAATGCACGAATGACGCTTAGACGTACGATTTCAGGTAGAAAGGATCGTGCGCCTACGGGCGGTGACCATATTTCAGGTCAGCATTACACGATCAATGTATAACACGGGTAAATTCAGTAAATGAGGAGCACCGAGGGTCGTTCGCCTCCATCCGTTGTCTCGAAACAGACGGTCGTTCGCCACCTTCCATTTTCGCGAAACAGACGGTCACCAGGTCACCTCACTTACTCACCCTGACTTGAGACATTCAAGCAATCGTAAAAATGAGCCGGCAATACCGCAAGGATATCGGTGGCTTTTCATCCGCAATGAAGCAATGATCCACCGCTTACGGTGTGACATGTGCCAGAGAATCAAAGTCTTCACTCCTCGTCCGAAAGCTGCGTTACAGCCGATTGACATCGAGGGGCGAACTATCTATTGGGAGAAGACTAATTCGGACAGACAACCGACATCTTTTAGTAGCGGTCGACTGCTTTAGAAAACTGGTATGAAACCGTACCCCAGAAGACCACAAGACGCGCTATCAGTGGCGGGCACGTTTGTTCGTGAACGGATCTTCCTTTTGGTATTGCGCTATTTTTACACTCGAACAGTGGTCGGCCTTGAGAATTCGATCCTTATGGGTGTGTGAGGCTTACCCAACGTCAGAAGGACCTGAGCGACCCTTTATCATCCGGAAGGAAACAGGCACTCAGAAAGAGCTAACCGGATGGCAAAAGTCGTACTGCATGCTATTATAAATCATGGTCGCGCTGACGAGTGAGACAAACGCTTGTCACCAGCATTCCTGCTTTATCAGGCTGTTCAACACTTCACCGCTGGGTTGTTACTGTGGTATGAAACCAGGCGAGGAAATCCGACTGTTGGATGGAATCCATCTGGCGGTAGTGCCCGCGGAAGCAACTGAAATGGACTGACATCCTAGTCATTTGGACGGTCGGCTTTGACAAGCCGTGGTACGAAATATGGTCAAATTGCTGCTCGCGGTGTAAGTGGATGCATGATCTTTCAAAAAACTGAGAGATAAAAAGAACTCCAGTTGATTTAAGGAATGATTGTTCTCCCGGTTCGTGGGTAACACTAAACTGACGCGATAATTTGTACCGTGCATACTAAATTATTCCTAACACCGTTTTGACCGTTGTTGTTGGGCCGTTTAATGTTTATTACTTCCATGAAGTATATACAAACTTAATTAATCCATTGTGGTTGATCAGCGATATATTTCGTTCCACGGAGAAGAAATTTTGAGTACAGTCAAAATCTTCATGTAAATTAGTACTCAGTTCGAAAGTTTGAATTTTATTAATTTTGTTGCCAGGAGATTGATAATAGGTCCACGTATTGATTGCCTTGACTGATTTTCTACATGACTGTTTTCAATCTAGACGCGATTGGCTAACGACCACGCAATAGGTCCACTAGCAGAAATCGAATCACTTTTTGCGGAAAATTTCATGGGAGATGTAGTGCACAACTTTGAAGCTATCGCTCTTTTTTCTCTGAGGAAGAATGCAAGATGGGAGGCACGCAGGCAGACTAGCCATTTTCACCCAATTACACGATTACACATAGTGCAACAGATTCATGACTTGTGCAGCCCATTTTCACTGACGAAAGTTGAAGTGCTTCTGTTATTTTGTCTTGTGTGTACAGTGCCATTAGCATTAAAAGAACTGAGACACTGCTCATCCATAAGTTGACACCGCGAACTGGAGTCGACCTTTCTCTTACGGAGCAGATGTTTACACCACTGGCCCGACATCGTCGTGCTTACCGAACGCAAATTACGTAAGGGGACACCCAAATCCGTGTATTTCATTTCAGTTTGTATAGCCACGATAACCCGACAATAATGTGCTCAGGTTCTGAATGATGTGTTTTCTAGCTCAAGTTGGCAGTTTTTCAAAGTTTTATGAGCTCTCGGAGTGACCTTTAGATCGCAAAAGTCTCATCACCAGCCGAGGTGACATCTTTAGTGGGCGGGCAATGCTAGATTAAGATCAAAGCCACAGGAACTTGCAAGGCGGGCTTACTCTGGGGTCAAGATCAAATCTATAGAACCGAACAGAGAAGTCATTACCAACACACTGATGGTGTCAGCACGGTTGGTGATGAAACTCGCCATCTAAGAGCCAAGTTCAGCGTTCACAAAACTTCGGAAAATGTGCTCAAGCTTTGGCCCCTGCCTCGAATTGCCGATCAGTAATTAGAGCCGAATCCGGGGATCTTTGGTGAGCAGAACTACAGAGAATTGGAAGAATTTCACGTGGAACAAAGCTGCTGACTGTAGCATTCACTGATATCGTCTAAAGGCTTTAGATACTGCTTTGGGCGATCGGGTGGATTCCAACTCGATAATTTGGCCTGACTTGCCAGCAGCACTGGTTGTTGTTTTCAGGCCTTTTCGCAATTTCATGATCTGGCCCCTGTGACACATCTTTCAATCATTAATAGTCTCGTAGGACAATGTGCACCAAGGAAGAGGATCCTTGGAAATGTGCATTATATGTTCCAACCAAATTAACCCATTAGACCTCAGTATCTACTCAATCAGCTGAACTCTGTGACTCAATAGTCTCCGTTTCACCGCTAGGTCACGGAGGGAGTTCCCTGGTTGAAAGCACATCTTCTACTCGCAAGGAGAACGTTTTGGAATTGCTTAGCGGGGACCGACCTTGCAGCTACAATGTAAACTATATCTTCGATCGATGAATGAGTATCCAGGGTTGCGCCAACCGCTATTCCCTCGAAATATAATAACCTACGCGGTTCCAGTCAGTGGATTACCATTCTTGTCGGTCTTCCGATGAAAGCAAGCAACGCAGCGGAACAGCATTAAAAGGACCTAGCTATTGCTCTTTGGTTGCTTTGCGTTGACAGGTAAATGCTACATTGAACATCCAATAGTCCCAAAAACTACATCATTCTATACAAGAAATTTACAGATTAGCTTCAGATCAACTGATAGTGTGGTCGAATTTTACTCGGATGCCTTGATACTACCCCACTGTAATATCGCTCAGTCATGCTGAGCAACTTCTCATGCAACTGCATTTATGCACACGCGTTACCCCCCCCCCCAACGGAACGTACTTTCTTCAGCAAAAGACTGTTCCGACTAATTACACGGAAAGTAAAGTGAAAGACACCGATGATACTCACTAGAATCTCATTTGAATCGTTAGGAGCGTGAATGGATGATAAATCCATTTACGCATGATATATTGATTCGTCCGGGCATTTCCGTCGGTCAGGCATGGCTTGGGCAAGAACCTCGGGTCCCCTTTCGCAAGGTTAGCCTTGCCTGACCGACGAAAATCCGACGACGAACCACCATGTGGACTTAGCATCCATTCGCGCTCCCAACGATTCAAATGAGATTCTAGTAAGAAACTAAGAAAGGAATGCACTAGTATGGGGATGGTTGGAAAGGCGAGTGAGTACTGGATATGCATACCTGACAAGCGGTAATAACCGCGAAACCGATTAGGCGTGCTTTCGCGGAAATTTTGTTCATCCATCCGTATGCGAAACATAATACTGAGAAGAACAACCTCGTTGGTACCTCAAAGATGCCAAAAGGTCGGTTGCATGAAATTACAGTCGAGAAGATCAGCGAGTACGGAAATCGCATTGGTTACAATTTTTCCCAAACCAACAACATCACCGTATATTTGAAAGCTTCTTCAACCTGTTTTGTAAATTTATTCCGGGTTTTCACACTGTACCACAGACGCGCGGATAATGAATGCTACACGGGACATTCCCCTGTTCAATCTCCTCAGAACAGTCAAACATTTTATAATGAAAGAAAGGCTCTAAGTTCAATTAGAATACAGGCAAATTGGCACTGAAATGTACGAGTTTCATAACGGGCAAATGACGCCACCTTTGTAGGCCTGAGGTGTTCCCAAACCGGTTTAGTATCCGATCTTATTGTTGACAGTCTCGAGTATTTTCAGTGTTTTTGCACCGTCGAACACACGCGCGCATGCATGAGCAACCGTAAAATCCAGTATTCAAGCTAAAGTTGCCAGGCTTGGAATAGGCTTGGAGTCGGGCATGAACGATGTGGTTGATTTATCATAAAATCCTACCCTCGACAACTGGTCCGAATTTTATCCTCGTGCTGCGTCTGAGTTCGGTAGATTGGGGGGGGGGAGGAATAGGTGGAAAATTCCCACTCCTGGCCCCCCATGGATGTCATAAATTCCAACCGTATGCGAGCATCGAAATCGAATGTCATAATAGTTTTGCATAATAGAAATGATAGTCTTCCTGCATCTGCGGTTCAAACAACGGTGCATTAATTTGGCATACCGGGTTTCAAGTGAATTGGAGCCAGCCGTGTTTTCAATAGTCGACAGGGTGACGGATCTACGTGAAGGTCACGTGCTCGAATCCTCGCTTGGCAGTCTTCAACTAACCACGGGCAGCTGAGGAAAATACTTTGGTCCGTCGTATTACGTAAGAAGGTCGTAGAGATCAATAAAGTAAGGACCAGTTTCATCAGTGTGAAACATTCAGAAAGTGGCACGCCTGACTAAAATGAGTGAACCAAAGAGCTATCTTTTTGACGGTAGCCTTCAGTGTACTTTCAATAGACAGACAGTCCGACTACTCGAACTGATCACAAGTACTGTTTCGATTTCATTCGTAAATTGTCACGTGGCCTCAGTGATGAGTCACTTATTGATTAATGACCTGCCTGAATCACAGCGTGGATTGGATATTAGGTGGGAAATTCTGCACTCAGTCGTACCTCTTCGAATCCTTAAATTGCCAGTGACCGAGTCGCTCGAATTTGTTAGTGGACCAGTGGGCGAACGATCGGCCGCGTAATTGCAGGTATTCATTGTGCACATCTCGAAAGCACATGCTTGGTGCGACAGCTCTTTAGTTATTTTCTATGAAACAATGCAAATGTTATTCAGCGCTTGTCGTTCTCGATGATTAGTGGTTTACGTCCCACATTTCAATTGTTATCACTAACCATTATATTCGATTGGGAGTGTTTGAATTCGTTTACATTTGGACTCTATTGTTTCCTTTTGGGACAAAATATAGTCCGGTGTATTTCCAGACACTGTCGGCAACGTCTACTGTACGCTCGAGAGTCACGCTGAAACAATCGGGTGAAAATGAACTGGTTTTTAATGAAATAGCCCCCTCCTGTAGGTTGCAGATTTCCCGATGCATTATTGTTTATAAACAAGTCAAATTGTTAAACCTCATTAAACCCAAATGTGTCTATAGGAAACCCAATCTCTGAACTGATTGTTTCGTTTATCCTGTGTAATTGAAATGATGCACGCAAATCGGTTGGCATTTTTGCCTCCATACAAAGCAGACACGTGCATTTCCTCAAACAGTTCGGTGTATACCAGTAGACAATAAACAGGAGAAATAAATTTGGTGTTGTAGTTAGCGAAACTCCGGGTGGCTAGGTCAACACTGGTTCATTACACACACACACACATATATACACACGCCCAAAAGTACGCAAACACACACCAAACACAGAAGCATGCACAGTGAAGAAGGGCAGGAACCAGACCCAAAAACGCGGCGGGGAAATTTTCAGTGAACAAGAACACGACAATTTTGGGCTTTCGTTTATCTAGGTGCCACCATGAGCTCAGTGTTTACGAGAGCTTATTCTCTCAACAATGAATGGAAAATCCGTTTTTCAAGCAAAGGTCCGTTTTTTTCGCAAGTTATGGGTATACGACGCGTTTGGTTTTCTATATAAGAACACTTGTAGGAGGTAGATCTGGAAAACATGATGTGGTTTGTAACGTACTTGAAAAAGTACCAGAACTTATCGTGTGAAATTGGATGCATCAGGGGCCAGTTACTGTTGTTCAGCATCTGAACCAGGGGCACACATTCGCGATCCAAAGTAGGAAAACCAAAATCGACACTTACTATCCGATCATATCGATTTTCTAATCGAGAAACATTCGAGACATGAAGATGAGACGCTTCATAGTGAATACTATGTTGATATCGTTAACGAGGGCTCGGCTGATTGGGATGATTATGGTGATAACGAGGAGGCGAAGGAACAGTATACAGAAGATGATGATGATGATGATTCGGATGATGATGACTCGGATGATGATGATTCGGATGATGATGATTCGGATGATGATGATTCGGATGACGATGATGATGATGGGGAGGAGGAGCATGATGATTCGATTGGTCAAGCTGATTATTACCGTATGTCGTTTAGACGTTTTAGTTCCTTACTTTTGTTATCATTATTGCATACCTTTTGAATTCTATTGGCTAGTGAGTAAATAAGTGCCCGTTTCGCGCATTGTGGATGAGCTGAACTGAAGTCCAAATACTTATCCTAATGTGTGAACATTTTGTGAATGCCGATATTGGATTTCCGGGAGTTATTGACTTTCAGTCGACAATCTGGGAAGATGATGACTGTACTGGTGCTTTATGACTCCATTGTGAACTCAATGGATCTACATTGCTTATTGAGAATTCGAAGAAAGCTATCTTTTTGTGCTGACTTGATGATTACAAATGTTTCGCCGACATACCGTGGGGGAGGAGGGGTGAATAAAAGTCATTAAAACTTTTGATTCAACCGAGTGTAGGAAAAGTTTTACTGCAACAGGGCGTACGGGCGATACCATCCGTTTGTTTGTACAACTACTCATGTTTGAAAGGGAAACACGTTGATTTGAGGCAAAGTTCTATGTCTCTGGTAATTTCTGATGTTGCTAGTACAGTTCATTCTTCTAAGGAATCATCCGATATTAACAATGAATGTAAATAGTTCAGACTGTCTTTAATGAGTATACACATGTACAAAAAGACTACATCAAAACACAACAACTTTCTGATTTTCTAGTTCAACGTCTTTCACCATATTAGCAAATTCGAATGTGTCATTGATACGACTCATTACTATCTTGTGAAAGGGTTTTATTTATCCCATAATGCTTTTATTCAGCGATTTGTTGTAATATATTAGCCACTGTTTCTTTCATTGTCTCCCCGAGTTCAGCTGAAAAATCCAAAGTTGAAATGTGCCTTCCTTTTGCTCGACAATAATTTCAATGATGATGCAACAGATTTAGTCCGTTTTACATGCCCGATCAGGGCAGATTCATCTGTGTCCCCTGGATTGAAGCGAGTGGAATTTTCCTTCTTTTTAAGAAGTCTACATATCCGAAGTGGCAAGTTGAAAAACCATTTTCACTTAGCACACTGAATTTTCGGAATTTCTTCTCCATTTTAGCCTGTTTCTTCGGTTCTAGCGCGAACCGTCCGAATGTATCGAGGTTCGCTTACCTCTCACACAAACGCGCAATCGAGCAGGCACAGGCATACACATATCGACGGATTGGTGTGTGTTCCGGTTCGTTGACAGTCTTTAAGGGAACCTGGAATCTGCTGGAGGATTCTTTCACAAATTGTTTTCACATTTGGAATGTGCTGCATGTGCGTGTGTCTGTATGTGTGTGTGTCCGTGTGTGTGTCCGTGTGTGCTGGAAGGTGTACTGAAGGACCGATACTTAACAATTCAATAGGCGCATTATTTATGCGTATGGGCAACAGAAGAAAGGATGGAAAACTCAATTCTGTTCCTGTCCGGATAAAAACCAAAGAGAATGAAATGAATACTGCACACTACACTGCGTTAAAACGGGGACTACATTCTGCATATCTCCGAGCCTGCCGTCGTTCCCTCTCGTGCAGAAGCGCGAGTTGTCTAAACCACGAATTTTCTGTTTGTAAACAGAGTGACCTATGCAGGCACACATACACACACACGCACAGGCGCACACATAAGCGATCACTCATTCACGCTTTTAGAAACCCATGCTGGAAAATATGCACACGGAAATGTTGACTGTCTACATTGTGGAATCGTATGATCCGGCTCATAAGGTGCTACCATTGAGCCACAGTCGGGAAGCCTGATTAGTCCTCCTGTACGCCGATGGGCACGACAACATCTGCGCACACTTACTGATCATTTAGAGCTGGAACTCATAACATTGTTCGTGTGTGTTTGCGTGTCTGTGTAAGTACCAGAGGGCAGAACAGAAAACCAGCCGGTGAGTGATTAAAATAGCTGAAAGTGGACCACAGAGCATGAGATTGTGGGGTTTGTAAATGGAACGTGCGAGTCTCGGATCAACTGAACCCGAATTCGTGACTAATCAAGGTCCAGTTAACAGGATGAACAAAATGGCCCCGGAAGCACACGACCGGTTTCGCGATTATTGCGGCTCGGCAGGTATGCGTACCCGGCACTCTCTTGTTCAAACATCCTTATATTTCTACACTCCGAATTGGTATGTCTCAGCAGAATCTAATTTGTATCAAACTGGGTGTGGATGGTAGAATCTTGTTGAAGAGTCCACGGAAGAACCACATCTGTGATTCGTTGATCATTCCTCGTTAGGTGGGTTAAGCTAACCTCAGGAACGAGGTCAGAATGCCATCGTTTCCTGTATGTATATGATTCTGTATCTGTGGCTTCTTTGTGTCGTTACGTCGAAAGTGTACCGGTGTCACAAGCACACGCAAGTCAATGGGACCCGGGGTAGCCGACAGCTTGTCGCGATTAAACCTGTAATAGTTTAGTTGAATTTCATCCTTCGAATAATTTCAACCATTAACCCCCCCTTCATTCGGGCGAAATAAGAAACCACCTGTACTTTTCATCCATTTGTGCAAATTATTTGCTCCACAATATTTACAAAGAAACAGCCAGTCCGTTACATAAATGTAACTTCATTCTAGACACGAATGCTCTAAAGCCGCTCGTATTTAGTTCATTCACTATTATACAAACACATGAAACCAAGTTATGATTTAGTTCAGTTTAGTTTAGTTCAGTTCAGTTCAGCTCAGTTCAGTTCATTCTAGACAACCATTGGCCTTGCACTAACCTGCTCTGGTCGTAATCTCTACCTCACAGCACCATCTGCTCGGACAGGAAAAAAGAACGGTGCATAAGGAAAGACCGACTAGAAGTAAAATAATTGCATTTGACAACTGACGAACTTTCAATTTTATGCATGTTTTTTTGTCGCGCTCGTTCAACAGAGCTTTTTCATTCAAAACCTGGTATTCGGATCGATCCAGTGGGTTTGTTAGACCACAGGTTGACTAGAGCTGACAGAAATGGACGTGTCGACTTACTGAGTTCGTTTTCCAATAGTTGATTTTGGTTACTTTAAGTTCGACACGGTCCGGTTCACAACAGTTTTGTGTGATTAATCTTTGCTTGTTCTGCAATCAACATTTCCGTGAGGACAGGAATGAATAATTGTAAATGAAATGGATTCCGAAACATCTAAATGAAAAGTTCACAATACGGAGCCAGAAACGACCGTCAAAGTTATCGTCAGTTCTCATGAAAGTACGAAATGAAGCCGCTTTCGGACCAGCAGACAGTACCGGTGTGTCACGACCTTCGTGTTAAGTAAGCAATCCTCTTCTCGTTCGCGCAAAACCTATCTTCTTTTACCTGTTACCGAATGATTCAGCTTCAGGAGCCACGTCGTGCTTAGCTGAAAACGTGCCAAGGTCAGAAGCTGGCCGACGGTGGGAGATTCCAGCACGAGGTATTCAGGTTGCACGGCTCTTGTCGTCCACTTGACCTGTGACCGAAACGAACCGGCAAACAACAGTCCCGCATTCGACCAGGCCCGACTGACCTACATTGTCCACTTCGGTTGTATTCTGCTTGCATATGTAATTCACGAACCCACTAAGGGCGGATTAATCTGAACAACATTTATGCATAAACACTCCCTTAACTAGCGTTACCACACCACGGGGGTTATTCCCCTTCAGTGTTTGTCTTTGGGGTTTCACGTATCACCTGGTGTTTTCCAAATTGCCATGGACACTAATTTTACGATTCGAAGGGCGCATCAGGTTAACGTCATCAATTGTCGTGGCCTCAACGGATGATCACTTGACCCAAAAGAAACTAATTTTGGAACGGAGGATAGACAGAAATGCACCCGTAGAAACAACCAAGTATTGGTTTGATGTTCCAAGTCTGGAATGTCTTGGTTTCATGGTGATTGCCTTGCGTCACGGGCTCGGAGGAGGTCTCCAATGGACGAAAGTCACTCACGTCCCTTAGGGGATGTTCATAGCCCTAGCCTGGATGCGACTTCCAATCCACTAACTAGGTCAATGCCGTTGTTCCTGATAAAGTAGCAATGGATCGGAAAGTCTGTGATACTCCTACGTCGTTAGATCTCAAACAGTGCTGAACGATCAAAGGTAGTTCTATTCACAGCATCCCCATTCAAAAGGATAGTCATGAATGCACACAAGTTGGAGAATGGGATAGCCGGGGAGCCACCGGGACATGCTCGATCACACGTGTACTTCATCTTTGCAACGCGGTACTCTGTGGAAAATCGCAAACAAATCAGAATTCTTTTAACCTGTGCACTGAGTGCCACAACGTCTGCGCGAGGGTACCTAATCCATCCAGATAATTTTGTCCCAATGGCCCCAGGCTAATGCAATAGTTTTGAAACGGTTCATCACTTATCGGCTAAGAAACCGTGGACTCAGAGCACGATTGTTTCATTCGCCTTGTTAGAACTCGTTAGCAGTTCACATCACTCTCGTTCGATTAGGATCATGACTCTAGACAGAACGAGTGTGACTCGAGCATCGTGCTCGTGAGGATAACAGGATGGATTTTAAACAGTTCATCGAACATGAACAACGCAAGATTTGGCGCCTTCATTCGTCATAAACCATAGGCCTTTGCCACTCACTTGGTCGACCTCCCTTATGGAATAACAATAACATCACAATCAACCATGTAATGACTTACAAAAAGGATAAAACAGTCATACAGCGCCTCCGTGGGATTTTTGTTGATGAGTGGGGCATTGTTGCTGTATGAAGGATCACTGAAAACTATAATACTCCGTATCCGTTCGGGGAACTCTTCGACATAAAACCAGGTGGAGTAAGATGCCAACCGGTCCTCCTATCTCTTGTAGTTCGGGCTAAGTTGCTCAAATGTCATTCCCGGGTAGAAATGAAATCGCTTAATCGCCAAAGGTGGGTGGAGTTGAATGCGGGCACCTAGACAGCAGCCAAGAACGATAACGTCCACTTGCATAGGGTTCAGTCCCGGCCAGATGATTGGAACCCGATAGCTAAAAGCTATATTATGGGGACAGCACACCCTAGATTAGGTTGCGGCTTCCGGCTAAGCCAACCAGAATCTTACGGATCCGGTACCGAAGAGGAAAAAGTCCGCACTTGCCCTTCTTCAAAATTTTTCCCCAATCATGTTTCCAGTTGACAGACGAAAGTGAACACACGTGAATACAAATCATTATGCGTATCAGTTTTTGGACTCTTTGTACCACCATCATTTGCCAAGTCACGGATTAGAGCAACACCTGTGTGTGTGTGTATAACCATTCTCGGTCTGCACGTTTCCACACTAAAGTCTACGAGATTCCGTAACACACTGTTCAGAGATCCCACTGTCTTTTCGTAGTAGTCGTTTTTTGGTTTCGTTATTATTTTATTCTCTTCTTATGATGAAGCCTGCAGATCATCTACTGGGTGGAAACCAAGCATCTGAATAAACAAGTTTCGTGAAATCTGGCATATTGTTGCCGTCAAACGGCCCCTGTTTGATCACTCGGTGTCACCATTGGGAATAGGCAACGTTCAAGCACGTGCGCTTCGCGGAAGAAGCTGTCAAGCTTGTCAAACAGGGCTGTCTTGTTTTTTTCGGAGTGGTTAAATCGATCCACGTTTGAGACACTGTGGATCACAGCTGAAGTCGAACTCATGCGGAGAATGTCAGTCACAAGGACATGCAGCCTGTAGCCGGTAGACGGCCATGTTGGTTTGATTGTGTAAACTTTGATGCTGGATGATACTCTTCTCTTGGACTTCCGCTTAAGCTGATGTTTCTGCTTTTGCGAATTTCACGTGTGTCACATAACCCCTTTGAACGTCATTTTCCCTGTGCGGAATGTACTATGAATTGTGTCCCAGTACTATCCATATTTTGGTTTCCATCCAGCCGGGAATACGACTTTCTCACATTTGGATCGATCGAACAGCATTCGTGACAGCCAACCTCGAGTTCGCAACACACAATCATTTTGTTCCCTTATTTTGTATCATTTCATTTCACCTTGAATACCAATTCGAATTGGTCATGATAGTGATTCACCTGGTTCTATAGAAAACTTTACGATTCAATAAAGCATTCTAGTCAAAGCGCAGACAAGTTGTTTAAGGTTCGATCATGCTGGGACAACTTTTTCAGACTACCGTCGGTGGCCGAACTTTGGACAATTTGGCTCCTAGTTCCACTACGTAGTGTTGTTGAGTTTCCGTCTCGAAAGTGTAACACGTTTTGTTCAATAAGCTCGAAAGCTAACTTCGTTCCGGTAGATCTCGACAGTTGCTTACCTGCGGGCGTATGAATGAAATTAGTCTTACAAGAACTTTGATATCATTTGAGATGGTAGAGGATTGTCGTGAACGTGTGAATGTAACTTGTTGAATGAATACAATGTTAAGGCCATTGGTATTGAAGGAACAAGAACCTAATCCTTTCTACGTCCACATATCTCACGAATCTCTTTCTGTGATAGTTTTGTATCGCACGAGCCCCTAGACCTCCAAGCAACTTTACACGCAGAGTCAAGTCACACTTTCATTGAAGCTGCTCATCAGTGGCTCATATCCTCCATCGGATATAAGGTTTGAGCTTAGGGTAATAAGAGCGAAACTTGAATCTAATGTTTCCCGGGTGTATGGTTGACCGGAGTGTTACGTCGGTGCGCAAACCTTTGAATTGCTCCCGACCGGGTGACTCAATTCTCTGTGAGAATTAACCACCAACACGTACGGAAACTCCATTTAAGCCAGGAACCCATCCATATCTTACGTAAGATGAAAAGGACACGTGTTTGAATATGCTGTTGGCATTGTTTGTCCTACATAATGGATGAGTGTGATTGGCTGAAGTTTCGATCGTTGGTAGGTTGGTGGGCTTGTGTAATCCGTACACGGTATTGCACCAGTAAACCGGTATATATGAACGTGATGTGCGAATGAAACCGCATGCTCATAAACACATACAGCTCGACTACACTGCGATGTAGAATGTACGCTTCTGTACCGACAAAGCCCGTGGCTATCAGCTGTTTAAATAATGCTGGCATTCTCTTTTTGATGAGTAATTTTCTGAGAGACTTTTGACTCCCTGAAACGGTCAACCTAAGGTTTATTCAAGTATAGACCACTGATACTTTATACGTCGTCCACCTTGTATGCTTGATCCTTCAGTCGGCACAGTCACTTCATGTGTGACAGACAGGATGTTAACATCCCTTTGTGCATGAAATTGGTTTCAAAAGGGGTAGCAAAGACTGATTCATTTGCAAACATCCAGGTCGAATGGTACAAGAAGTGTATCAAAACTGTATACGTCATGTTACTTTTAATGTGAATCTTGCATTGCTACTGATAACACATTATTGTCGATAGATGACTTGATTCACTAGTGTTTCGGTTATCGCGACCAACATTTCTCAAGACGAGATTCTGATAGTAGAATTGCCCTGTGTAAGGTCCGTTGTTCGTAACCGAAAGGTGGGCGAATTACGATATGCACTTACAACTTTTGCGTCATTCACACTAAAATCTCATCTGAATCGTTAGGAGCGTGAATAGATAAATCCACTTAAGAAGTACATGGTGTTTCGTCGGGGATTTTCGTCGGTCAGGCGAGGGTAACCGTGAGAAAGGGAACTAAAGGCTCAAAAGTATTGGTTTTTTTCTCTCAGTAGTATGTTTCGTATACCTGAAGAGCGGTAATAACCGCGAAACCAGTCGTGTGCTTTTGGGGAAACTTTGTTTATCCATCCGTAAGCAAAACATACTACTGAGAAGAAAAACCAATACTTTAGAGCCTTATGTCCCATTTCTCAAGGTCAGCCTTGCCTGACCGGCGACAGTCCTCTGACGAATCATCGTGTGATTAATAAATTGATTTATTATCCAATCGAGAGCTTTCGTTAGAGTGAAAGTGAAGCCGAGAACTAATGGAGTAAGTAATGAAAAGTAGGGATTGTCAGAAAAGTCAAATTGTGGCCCCGGACAAAACGCATAGACGAAATCTGATTCATTCAGACTGAACGACGAGTTCCGGTGGATGGAAAAATCACGGACCATTTAAAGGATTTTGTCAGGGTTTACGATTCCACTAGTGAGAGGGAAACATGAATCCTTTAGGCAAACTGCAGAAAATAGGACCAAAGAAGCGTGGGCGAAATCCCCTTAGTTCAGCTCAGTTTGCACAACCGTCAACCTTGCATCAACTTATTGTGGTTGTGATTACTATCTCAAAGCGTCATCTGCTCAAACAAAAAAGGATTGGGGAATAATGAAAGATCGACTGCGAAATACGAAGCCGGGTAACTATGCAGAAGAAAAAAACTATCCAATACAAGAATGGCACTGACTGCAACAATGAGTCATATCACATACTGTCTCCAACCCTTGCTTCGGGGGATCCCGTGGGCTCCAACGCGACATGTTAACTGCACCGAAACGAGGCAATCCGCTAGATAAAATTTTCATAATCGTTCCCATGGAATGGAGTGACACTCTCAAACCATATTCTAACCATTAAATGCCTCGAAGAACAGTGTGCAACGAGACACTCGCTCTGCGGACAGGCGCAAATCATGTCCTGTTTTGATTCTGTGACTGTTCCAAAGACTGTACTGTAGGACCCAGTACCTTACATCTAGTCTCTAAGCTACCGAGGAGATTCTGTCATCGCCTTCTATGAAAACTACGAAGACAAATGTATTCAAACACTTCGTACATCTGTTCTCAAGTGTCATGTTTCGGAGCCGTAGGCCAATACGGACCTCAACGCTGCCCCGCATGCTTGACCTTGGATCGATAACCGGATTGAGCACGAAAAGAAAGAAAGGAATGAAGTAACTGAAAGCCAAGTTCATTTCAAACTGGGAACTAGAAAGAGTGATGCAAACTTTGATTGCAGTACTGTTACCTAAGGAATAATGCGTATGATCAGGCAGTCAAGTAATTATTGTCGTCACTTGAACATAAGAAAATCAGTTTTGACTTGACGGAGTATGAGAAACTAACTCACTTGGTCAGTAGGTCACCGATGGATTTCCTACAACTTTCTTTGTCCGGCCGAAAGTACTAAAAGTTACTAATTGATACATCGAAGTTTTCTGCGCCGGCCGCTAGCATGGATCCTAAAATTAACATCTTTTAGACGTTATCTTTCATTCCTATTTTCGTTTATTGAACAGCAAGTGTAAAACAAAATATTTCCGGATTTTGACCATGGCCATTGGAAGGCTACCAAAAGGACAAATGGGTGGCGGTTGGCGAAGTCTAATCCACGATCTCAAGGTCCAAACATCTCGACATTTCTGGCCTGGCAATCACCACCCGTGTGGTCTAAGTCCGGCTGACTACACGAATCCGGTTTCTATGACAAATCAGTTGTCTCCGAAAAAGAGAACACACCAATGAGACAGTCGTTTTGTCGAGTGGACTGTAAGCGAAGGCAGCCTACCAGTCTCCCCAACTGTGTCCTTCCAAGGGGGAGGGGGAATGTCTCTGATGTGAGGAATCATCAGCACCAACAACAACAACAACAACAACAACAACAACAACAACAACAACAACAACAACGTGTGAAGACAGCGCAAGTTGTCGCCCGTATAATTCGGAAATAAATTCCGTCGAGTAAAAGTAACGATCAGACGGGCCGCATTCATACAACAATTTGCGATTAGTGACAATTAACCAAATGTAATCAGATTTTGCGAAGTCAGTCAAAGTTAGGAACTGAAACGACCCGCCCGCCCCCGGTTGGCTCACAGTTTGTTTCACCCGCCAAATCCCAAGGAGAAAGAATACTAGTCTTGATATGTTATTTTCCGACTTCCATCAAAATGTGTTTCAATAACCGTAATACCCGAATGTGGAGGTAGTATAAAACCACGAATTGGTGGAATGCAGTTCTGCAGCACAGACCTGCTATGCCATCTCCAGTGAGATGTTCGAGCACATGATTGGTAACTTTCTGTCAACGTGGGAAATATGACAGGAGAACATCCGTTAGGTAAACTGATCTGTTTTTGTAAGTCATTGGATCTGGTGAAACGACCGAAAAAACGGTCCGTTCCCAGGACTCGAATCTCAGTCACTTCCAGATCGACTAAATGGAGTAATCTGTGGGTGAAGAAAGCCCCGATTGGGCCTCTAACTGGGTATTCCATCCGAAAATTCCTTGTTCTATTGTTCGTTTGGTTATCCATTTTCTCAGAAGCCTGTTGTGTTGTTAGAACGGTTAACAAAAGTATATGATTTGTTTACGGTTAGCATTCTTGAGTAAACAATTTATTGTTCAAAATCAAACTTCACTTCATCCTGAAAAATACAGAGGAAATATTTGTTAGTCAACCAATTATCAGTAACAAGAAGTGTTGAACCAGGGTTAATTGATCCAATTTGTAGTTCTGAGATTGGCTGGACAAATAGTTCAGCAGCGTCTCCAGGGACGACCACGTTGCGGAATTCGATGGAACACGGATTCCACCGACACACCTAATGCTGTTCAGGACAATACAAGGATCAGCTGTTTTTTTTAGAAACACAAAAATATCCGTTCCATATTGGTTTGTGATCGCTTGCTGAACTTCGCAAGTTCTTCGGTGAAACTATTGTTTATCAACAGTTGCCGGATGCTGCCGGGACTTCCAAATGCAATCCAACGGGACAATAAAAAAACAAAGCATATTTATAGTGTGAGAAGGCGTATATCTGAGCCTGTTTGGTTGTCACTGGTGCATGCTGTTTTTCGGGCTACTTCCTGATTGGTCGGCTTCGTTTCTCGCTCTCCCCCCCCCTCCCCGCGGTCATGAGTGCTCAAAAATAGGCGTTGCATAATTGGATCGCAAGTGCTAATTCACTGATCAACTGATAACCGATTGATCACCTAGCCCTCTAACGGTTCGACTAAAGACATAGGCCGCTGGACGGTTTCACCTTGTCCAGTTTAGATTTTGTTTTCTAAAATCGATTGCGTTTTTTGAGGACAATCAGGCATTAACGTGCACGATTGTTGACTGCTACGGTTCCAATCATAAAATCTCACTGTGTGTGTAGGCTGACAAGCAAAAGTTCCGCGTGTTTCCACACGGACAAAGTAAAGGCAATAACGGCGATTTTAGAAATCACAGAAACAACTAATTCTTCCGATGTGCAACTTCGTTTTCCAACACCCCGTTACCTTCAACAAAGCTTTTAATTCGACCAACCTATAAAATGTAGTATAGTTGCGAGATAGCAAACAGTAGAGAACGCGAGGCTGTTACGACTAAAAGTTCCCGGAATTATCGACTGTCCACTGTGTAATCGATAGAGTAATGCTGAAGCGTATACCTGACGGTTGCTCACACAACCCCTTCTGTTTCCGTCCAAACACTCCGGTTTGTTGTTTAATCTACTGTTTGACCATATGCATCAATTTTTCCATTCGATCATTTGGTCGCTTATCTAAGCCGGCTTACTTTACTCCATCGGAACTTTACAGTTAATCAGCTGAACGCTGTAAACAAAGTTCCAGTCTGAAACTTGTTCCTTATTATTAGTCCAATATCTGGCGTCGTGAGCAACTGATAACAACTACACCATAGACTACAACAAGTTAGGGAAGAATAAAATAGTGAGTTCCACTTGTTCCGTTGGGATGAGGTCTTGTTATCCCCAGTTAAGCTCCACGGCTGTTGGATACTGTCTCTAATTCAATCGGGTTGGTCATCTAGTTTGGAAAGGCGAAAATATGCTTATCCAACAACCAGAACGCATGTGTATTCGGGTCTAACGTTCGCTTGCATTCGTATGCGTTGACCTATGATATGAAGGACGGTTCTTCCAAAAACTTAACTACGGAAATTTTGCATCTTGACCGGTAAGGTCAACGATTGTGTGCGGCTGTGATCGCCAAGTACATGAATGCACAAATTACTGTGTTCGCGTATGCTACTGGTCGGATATTCAGCGTATGGATTTCACTTTGACTAACCAAACACGCATGATCTTGATCATCAAATAAAATCCTTTCCCAGGCTGATTTCGTATCCTGTTTCCACGTCCCTCATGTCAGAATAAAACCCCTTCGCATTCAATGTTGCCGTTGCTGCTACTGCTTTCTCTGGTACTGTCATTGATACCATTACGACAACGACAATAACACCAACTAATAATGTTACTACTACTACTGCTACTACTACTACTACTACTACTACTACCGGATGAAGGCGTGGGCTTAACACTTGCCATAGGTGAGACATGAAAACGAAAACAAATATAGGACCGCCGCTACAGCCGTTTTGTTGCTTGCCCGATCCTGATAATCGTTCAACGGTTTCCCGCCTTCATTTGGTTGCCGCACTCTAGCGTACACGTCTCACCGCAATTCAAAGGTCTGGTGCAATTCAGGGGCGAAACCTCACCGGTTTACCATGGGGCATGCCGTTTGACGCATAAGCCACAGTGCATGGATAGGTAAAAAGAGCCGCAATTTTCGCCCCCGGGGGGGGTATGTATTTAGGCCTGACCACAAGATCAAACTAGAAACACTGTGGGACCGATGGTTTTCGTGCCCGCGCCTTCACCACGTCACGTGATTCCGTCACTCGGCTGTCTGGAGTGGCTGTCGGCTAAAAATTCAAATATCCGGGTTGAACGTGAGATTGGATGCGCCAACCCTAGTGCGTGCCCCACAAGCATGCCGCAGAATGAACGCATGCGTTTGGGCAATCAACGCTACATGCCGAACAAGGCGTATGCGAATCGTCTGACGCTACTCAGGTGAATTATTAGCCCATTGTAAACCCAGTTAGACGAAAAAGGCACGTGACTTGCCGTCCAAATTTCAATCAGCTGGTCACTATCCTGAGGCAATTAACCGATGATCGCAATTCGGTTGTAACAGTCTGAGGTGGACTAGAAACACTTTTCAAATGCTGTACAATGGTTTGGCGGTCACATGTGCTGCATTTGACTATCGTTTGTGTCATATGATTCTCAAGTGGTTTCACGTAGGCCGTTAAAAAGAGTAATACGAGGTGTTAACATCCCGCTTCGTTGGTCTCCTTTCTTTACTGTTCAGTTGGATAAAGGGCACTCAATGTTGTGAGGGTTGATCACTTCTTTCAGCACAAATCAGATAACTTCTCCCACCGGCTTCTTATACTGAACCGGTACAGGTGCTATCTTATGGGTGTTACTCGTTGCGTGTCGATTTACTGTTTGATCACTCAAGCTCAACCTAAGAGAGCTCCTCTCCCGGTAAATGTAGTCTTATGAGACATTACAATCTTCTCTAACTTGTGTCTGCAACTTTCTGATGTTCTGTTCTAAAATTTGAGATATTTAGTTATTTAGATTAATGAAATGTACTGTTTGTGTCCAGTCGTTATTGTGATGTGCTTTTTTTCCTCAGGACACTTGTTCGCCTCGAACCGTTATTGATGTTCCGATTTAAATTTAGACACCAGGCAAATGCGAAGAAAAAAATAACGATCCTTAAGTTTGATTTCGTGGAGATCCCAAATGTCACAATCAATGGACGAGATATTGTTGTGCTCGCTATATACAACAAATATCACAGCATTTACTTTTTATCCACAAGAATGCATGTTGCACCTGTCCCTAAACGAGCCAGTAACAGATTTCTAATTCGGGTGAATATCACGAATGTGTGTTTGCAAGAATTTATGAAATGAATTGAAAATTGTGCGTAGGAGGATAACGAGTGAAACCATGTAAAATATGCTGCTCACGTGTAGCCGCCTTGACTGTTACCGCTTTTATCGTTCTTTATTTTCACGCGTACACCCGTCGTATCCAAACTCTTCGTATCGGCTGGATGTTGTTTTCTACGGTTAAAAAATGTGGTTGTTCTCTTGGATCATCACTGCGACCGGGTCCGTCTGCCTGACGAATTGCTTGTACGACGGATCAGAATGGATTCAGATGAAGCTCCTGTCTGACATGAACACTTCTCAGACCACAATGAAAATAATTCTAATGCGACTTTAGCACGCAACACACGTGGCTTATTCGGAAAACAAATCAGAGACTAGGTTTCTTATTTGGGTCGTGCATTGCTTACAGGTCAATTCCAGCCGCCGTGAACATTTCCAGAACTCTTCCTTCGCGGCAATGATACGTTCATTATTCCGGGAAATATGTCGTCCAGTGTTCGATTTGCCATCATCGGTTCTCATATATTTCGGATGTCTGTTGAAGATTAATTCTCGTGTGTTTTCACATAACCGATCTGACAAAAAATGTGCTTTTCCGTTCTAGAACTGATGCCGAGAAATGACTCGTTTTGAGTTTTTGGTGGTAACTCAGTATTGCATTGCTGTGGCGGAGACTCGACGGAATTCCGATGTCTGGAGATTTACACTCGAATGTTCCACTACCAACTTGTGAAAATTCACTATTAGGTTCCAACTCGGCCTCATGGGTGCATGATCATGAAACAGATCGATATTGATTGTACAAGTACATGCCCATTGGCAACGCACTGCCCACACACCGAGCAGTCCCAAGGCGACAAACATTAGCTCTGCTACTCATGTTAGGGAATGATTCAACAAACCCGCGAACTCGTGGATGTTCTACGGAAAAACAGGGTCACCCAAGTTGTGACGGGGGGTCACGAATAGTGTTAATCTTTTTGTGCACGTTCTTGCGTGGCTCAATGAAATGCCCGTAATTGTGAACTGTCAACAGAATACATGAACTAGAGCAAAACGGCTCCTGTCCACCAGCTTTCATCGTTACAATTTGTTCAGTCAAACAACGGACCGGAAACAAGCTCGCTCACTTTCATTGGCTGCTCACCAAGACACGTACCACAGAGATTTTGATCAAAACCCACAATATTCTGGTAGCCTGTGAACAATGCATTTCGGTTTCATCGGAGAAGCTGAAAATCATTCTCGCCTCTTCAACTTTGATCCACAAACATCCAGACGTGTGATTAACAAGCCACATTGGGCGATGCTGGTACACCAGACAACGAGTTCCAGTTCTGCAGAAAAATATCTCCACGTGAACTTGTTTGAGGATGATTCACGTTGGTTCCCAGGCGGCAGTTTTGCAATCTTGTGGAAGAGCGGACGATTGAGAAATGTCCACTTTTTTTAGCCACTGTGACTAAACGTTGTTTTTTTCGTTTTGATTCACACGTTGACTAGTCGATTGCTCGACCAAAAGGCTGCTTGAAGTTCAACCATAAACCCTCGGGTTTTACTATCCAGAAGAGAATGAAGATCGTTTCTTCTGGCATACAAATACGTACCAAGCAAATGCCATGAAATTCCCAAAATGAGGGCAGCTCCTACTGTTCACTTTTGGTGGTAATAAGCAGCAATTAGACACCAATTCATGATCCCACCAAACTGTGATTTCGTGCTCCTTTATGCGGCACCAATTGGGAATCACGATAAATATATCTGGAGTTGCCCCTAATTCGGTTGTACGGCTGGCTGAACAAAAGTGGGTGCGTGTTTACGTGTGATCTTGGTTACCAAAAGACATGAGTTCTAATCGAGTTAACCACTGCCAAGCTACACAACCTCCAAAACTGCCTCGGTCCTAACAAAACACGATTCGTAACATAATGTGATCAAGTAGATAATTTTTATAACCGTACCCTGCTTTTGGTTTGAGCATAGGTGACACTAACATGCCCTAATCCTTCCGGATATGCTGTCCATCAGCCGGCGAGCGACTGGTAAGGCTATTACTTCTCAGTCCATTAGTGGCAGAGTTTGCAACTTTGAAGATGTCCTAGGATCCTCATCGGCATAATCTTCCTTTTCAAACCGTACTGTAGGTTTTCAGAGCGGGAATCTAGGTGGCGTGGAAGCTATCTATCCAAGCCATCTTCCAATCCGATGTGACCTTTACTTGTTCTCGTTCCGTGTAGACGTGCTTATTCATCTGTGGACGGAAAACTGTCTGTGTTTGTGCTAATTTCCAGCTAGTATGTCATACTAGTAGTCGCTTGGATCGAAGCAACGAGCCGAACTACACCGACAAAGTGGAGACCAGGTGGGGAACAGTGATCTCAACAGAACTGTCCATCTAGGTGGCATGTGTTAGTTGAATGTAGTTGAAAATTTGAACGCTCAAGGCAGCCATCGTGACAGCGCTTCAGGAAAATGCTCATAAACACGAACGGCAGAAAAGAGGAATAAAGCTCCACCGTTTAAGTTACACCTGTCCGTGAGCTTTTTCGTTTGAAAGTTCAGTTTGCTGACAGACTGACTGATCGGGAGGTTAGTCTGTGAGCAACGGGAAAGCCTCATCAAAGTCATCGTAGTAGGATCTGAACGAATTGGACGCATTGTCGGAATGGTGCTTTTTTTGCAGCGCGCTAGACGCCCAACCACTGTACGATTGTAGCTAGGTCAACTTCATCCGACCCTTCTATATGCGCGGTTACAAAGTACATAACTTCAGCAACAAATACTGCTCACAATCAACTCCAGCCAAAATAATAGGTTTGTCCTCAAGGTTGATGATACCGTTTGCTCAGAAAATTTTGCAAGATGACAAGTTTCAGGAAGTTAAACTGGACTAATTGGACACATTCGGCGACTAATTAGTAGGAATCAGGACTACGAACCAGGCACGCTGATCACTTTCGGACCTTAGGCACCCATGGTCGATTTGATGAACCCATTTTCGATTATCCCTCGTCCGAACGACGTACTAACACATCCAATAAGAACAATTCGTGCAACTACGTATTTCACTCGTCTATTCATCGGAATAGATTTTAGAGGATCCTTTCAGATCAGTCCACAAACAACATACGGAGCTCAGACGAAAAAGAGGGTAGATATTAGGGATTCATGCAGTGAGACCGCGCACAAGCTGTACAGTTTATCTTTGACCTGAAGCTGTTACCACTGCGCTGTACTCGTGCACTCTGCTCACTCGAATGTGCGCTGATGGGCCGATTGATGTTTTATCTGTCTTACGTTTGTCTCCCTGGGCCCGTCTCGGAACCTATCAGTTTTTTTTCGCGTCTCATAACCAACTTACACTGGGTTGCTAGGTTCACAGAGAGAAGCAGATTGTGACGTGTGTGAGTCCCGTTGAAGACCGTTGCCATTTGTGCATATTGCTCGCATTCTTCTGCCTAGATTCAGCCACACATTTTGAGCAATACTGTTGCATTGGATTGGATAGTTCATTTGGTCATATTTATAGACTAAACCACCATTCGTTCTGATGGCTAAATAATCCATTCGTTAAAAGGTTCACTGAATAGCTCGAGTGCATTGGTTGTGTTGAGCTGAACTATGCGGCTGGGTAGACTACAGCGAAAATTGCATATTATTTTGTCGATCTGCAGTGGTCAAGAGAATAACATGGCATCATTTGGACGTGAAGGTCGCGTGTTCGAATCCCCTCGGACACAGGTCAACTTTCCCATGTAGCAGCCCTCTGTTGGCTGCGGCCCCCTTCCTGAAAAATGATTTACACTTTCGTTCTCATGAATAACGGAAGTAAAAAGATTAAAAAAAATAAAAAGACAGAAACTTGGAAACAAACCCATTACCGAGATAGTAGTGTAGCCCACCCCATTCTGAGGCCTCATGCTTCCTTGTGATAAAACTCAATTAGCGGCCAATGTCCAGCGAACACATTGGACATTCCTCCCTAATTGGGATACTTTTTCCACCCGTTTTCGCAGATTCTGTGGCAGTTGATAACTCGTCGTGGGATATGGTGAGACTGGCCGACAGAATATCGTGATCGGTCCCGCAACTCCGCCTTCACCTGGACAAATTGCAGGCAAAATCCTCGAATCGCATTCGGGACAGGCTCGTTCCGGATTTCGTCCCGTGTCAAAAAACTGTTTCTGCCTGTCTTTCGAATCACTGATTAGATAGCAACATCACAGTTAACTAGCTGTCATCATTTTGGTGGAAACAGATCCATGCCTAATTATAAATCACGTGATGATTCTCCCGAAGTTACCACCGCCAACCGACGAAAGCTTCTTACGGATCACCGAGTGATCCCGACACGCGTTCTAATAACGATTCAAATGAGATTACGATGGCAACTTAACAAAGTAGTGCACAAAAGTAGAACGGGACAATACCGAGTACTCATAGCTGGCGAGTGGTGATAATCGCTCCGTTGTTTTGGGTGGTCTTATTGTTAGTATTAGTATTGCTATTACAATAGTGATGTTGCCGAAGCGCATACAGTAACCTGATCCTATGTTCCCTAAGAACTGCAACGTATCACTATCAGTACAATGCTCACGTCCACCGACATCCGTTTGT
Source organism: Fasciolopsis buskii (assembly GCA_008360955.1). Classification (NCBI taxonomy): domain Eukaryota; kingdom Metazoa; phylum Platyhelminthes; class Trematoda; order Plagiorchiida; family Fasciolidae; genus Fasciolopsis; species Fasciolopsis buskii. The sequence continues at coordinate 186,856 of LUCM01006285.1, forward strand.
TCGTATTTGTTCACTACCACCAAATGATCGAACGACAGTTTCCAGTTTGTCCGAATGACCTTTCCGTGCACTTTCCTAATCAATAATAGATCTAACCACTGGTTGTTTTTACATATCTGGAACAGCCTAGATCGTATGACAATGTATAAACATGCTTCATTTTCTAATACATAAACGCCGATATCGATCACACACACACACACACACCAGGCACGCACGCATACACACTGACACACAAGCGGATTTTGAAGGTCAAACGCGTCCAGGTGAGTGGAGCAGAGCAGACCGAGAAGAGAAAGTTAACGACAGCCATAAGTCAGAATAATGATTGGTTGTTGTCCTGGTATGTGCAACGGGAGAATATCATCCGGAAAGAAGGGGATGGTCGGATAGGGTGCTTGCTAAAGGGGAATTTATCGTGCTCACAACAAGGGGACAAGTACCGGTGGTGCTACAGTCCCCGTTGAAATGGGTTAGGAGAGGTTAGGTCTGCACGTGACTCGTCAAGCTCCAAAAGACCGTACGATTAAGGCCGAACCAACTGGTGGCGATGGCTGTCAGTGGAACAGGGTCCAGATAGTCACATACACCGAGTCTGTTCTGGATCCGCTTCTGACCCTGGTAAGCATGATACGAAAAATTCACTTTTTTCTGCAGAATGCTTGATTCTTATGGTAACTTCGCTCGCGCTGATTCGTATCAGAAGCATTAGGACCGTTATACAAAAGAAGCACGGATGATAATGTACGGTGGAAAAAAAAACCCGCAATGTATAAGTCAGTGTCATGTATTTCCGTCACTGGTAACCGTATCAGCTTTCGGTTATTCTGAGGGCTGCTTAGCAGTCGGTCCACAAACGCCACTGAAATTTGTCAGGACCATTTCAAGCTCCGAGGATCTGATATTCACCTACCGGAAAAAGCCTCATTTATGAGTGGTTTCACACTTTTTCATATGGATTCAATTCTCCAGACCCAGATGACCAGCGGAGCGGTCTGCTCCGGTCAGCATTCCGTTAACAATTCCCACGCAATAAGGACATGAAATATGGCGCTAGAAGATTAATGTTCTAATTAAGTGGTTTTTGCAAATACTTTATCATCCCTTTCGGGATATTCTTTCCCTTAGTCATACACTCACCTTTTGGTCGAAGGTGCGCGCTCGTGTCGACGGATCGGTATTCTCAAACTTCTTTTTTAGATCTGCTTTATTCTACCAGCTGGCAACATGGATATCCCCAATTTCGCCATTCCAATAGCCTGTCACTTGTTTTTTTCTTCGTCAAGCGGCTCTTTTCTGAACTGGGCGAATATTTTTTCCTGGTCTGGATTGCCGTTCATCCTAGACAACCTAGGTGTGCGTATTATGTTCATTACTGGACCGAAACTATGGGAAGTTTGGTACGTTGCCTTAAATTTTTTATAAAACTGCAGAAGGTTGTCTGGAAAGGGTTTCGAGCAAGGAGAGAGAGAGAGATGGAGACAACGTTGTCGGTCGAGTTTCCAACGTAGATTTGTTTTTTAGGGTTGTACAGCAGTTTTTTCTGTCTCCACGTTGTTCACCCCATTCGATATCAACGCCGAATGCTTCAAACCGCTTCTTTTGGATTCCTGTGCCCTAGACTCTGATCTTGCCAACACCATAAACCCAGGCCCAACAAATGATCGAATAATATAATACAGCCAAATAATTTGTAATTTAAGATCTACTACGACGAAAATTTAAATGTCCAATTGTTGGCAAATCCAGTATCCAATACTATGAAATAATAGGAAATTCCCAATAAATCTTGTAATTGACGATGATGAATTTTTTCCGATCTGTTAGCAAACACAGTGGTTGGGATGAGACATTCCGTGAAATGGAAAAATCCTTTGAACAACACTGCCGGGGAGCATTTATGAACACGCATTCATTAGCAGTGCTCACATACATTTGCTCGAGTAACCACGATCAACCGTACTAGACTGTTTACAGTACATACTAAAACGAAATTGAATAGGCAGCGACCATAAATGAGTTAACGGGGTTTCCCGGCCGCACGGTTAACCTTCTCCTCGGGTTGGTTGCGTCAAATTAGCGCCCGTAGTCGTGCTCACTCCACGTGCACATCACATGACCCAATGATTTCTGGGTTTTCGGCCACTTGCAGCTAGCAGGCCGTCAGTCGGAATAAAAACGACCTTGGAAGGGTGTGTGTGGGGTGGGGTGGGGGTACGAGAGAACTGGCACGAACGGATGCTGCCAATGTCGTTTTGGTATGAGTGATAAATATTGAAGTGAGCTATGATTAGGTCTCAACGTGATTTCCGCCTGGTCGACCGTTCAATACGGGATCCGATTGCACAATTTTAGGTTGGCATTGTCTCCGTAAATTGGGGTTGCATCACAATTGCAGAATGCTATGGTGTTTTGATTGAAGAGTTTGACTCATTTTTTGCTCTGTTTCAAGCCAACTAAATTCAGCAGTTGCGGTATACAATCAAAATAGGGTGGATTTTCCTACCGGTGATTAGGAAACAGTGTTCCGTATGTCAATTTGCAATCGGAAAACCAAAATGAAAACGAATAACGTTGAACATTTAGGCTGGTTCTCAGTTCTGGGAGCACTTTTCAACAGAAAGACGAGTATGAAGTAGCAAAGCAGAATAACGATATGTCAGTGCGCGGATAAAAAACAGGAGTTCAAATTTTGAGCATGTGGATGATGTTGATGAAGCCGTTTAAAATTTTCTACTGGTCAAGTGGCGTGGCCACGGGGGAGGATTTTTATGTCAAAACTGTCACAAACAACAATCTGCTTGTCTATTATAATGTCTGTAGGGGCAACCCCAGATATGCCGAGTAACCCAGAGATGGGGTTTTGTGGATCCGGTGCGTATGGGAAAAAAAAATGACCGGTGAACAGTTAGGCAATTTCAGGGATAATGCAATCGGTCATAGATTCTAAGATATATTTACAGGGTATAGAGGACGAACACCGTGTAAGAGGGAAAAATAACAGTTTTCTGACATTTTGAAATCCATTTCGTTAAAGTGAGTAGTCCGGGAGCGGAGTTGAGGAAAAGTAGAACTCCAAGGTACTTGACTGTAGACCAAGAGCGAATATCTTCGTAGCTCACGGAAACGACGGCGAGGATGTTGGAATTGTCTCGGTTCATTTCTTCTGGATAATAACTCAAATTCGGAGAACAGAACGAGGACAAATTTGTAATGTCACTCAGTGTTCTTTGAATTAGGGAAGTGACTATATGTTTAGAGTGGTCACATTCAAAGCACAGTAATCTGGACCCTCATATGCAATACATGATGACGGAATAAGAAGTTGTTTTACGAATCAGAAAAAAATGCAGCCAATAAAGAGAATATCGTTCCATTGAGGGACGTAAGCTGCATCCGGTCAGAGAAGTAGTCACGAATCATTGTGCATCAGGTACGTTCAACGGTTGATTCGGATAGAAAGGCAAGACAAAATACCGATTCGCTGAGAACATTGAAAACGATTTTGCAATGCACGATAAAATGCAGACCACTTAACATTTCGTGTGTACATAGGTCACGATTACTTGTGAGTAGTGTGTGGGATTGAGGTTTCCTTGCATGGTTGACCGACATTCGGACTGCAACTCACATGCACAAACCTCAGATCATCTGATCACACTTCCAATCAATAAATGCCAGACTTGAGTGTCGCTCTCATTAGACCTCATCAGTGATGCACTGCTGGCTGTCAGTAAACATGATCGCTGAACAAACTCGGTTCAATTTTTCGGATTGGCTTAGTCAAGGGTCGTAACACACATGCCTTCCATTGGAGAAGCCCGGATTCAGACGTTACACGTGATGGAGGATATGTACCACTAACGAGTTCGAATGAGAGAAACTGAAGTTTGTTACCTTAGATTTCCTATTAAAAGGACCAAGAGTAGAGGGAGACGATCGATATGGGAACTGTTAGATACTGCTACAGCAAAGTTTTCACAAGCATATCCAACATTACAGCTGTGCATTCAATAGGCTGGAAAGTACCAGGCTTATTCTGTGTGTCAAGCGTTACCTTTTGTGGCCTTTATATGGGAGGGAACCTATCCAGTTTTCAGATTTCTATTGTAATTATCAACTAAAGGAGGCCGACAAGATATGAGGACACACCTACAGGAAAACGGGGGATAAACCTTGGGAGATTCAAGCTTTGCTGGTTCTCAGTACGATTAGTCGCTTCCACATAAACGTGTATTGTATGGACTTTTGTGTGCAAGAAATGTCGCGTTTCATTCAAAAAAACCTGAGCAAATTCAACGATGGAAAAAAGTGGGTTCGATATGAGGTGCCTCAGCCATGTTGTTGTAGGTAACCAAAAAGACATCCCGAGGCACGGAACCATAATCCTCGTTGAGTTCTCCGACATCAATGAAACGATTCTCTGTCCTTGAATTGCCAACATAGGGCTTTGATGGCACCCCATGTGTCTCGACATCCAGAATTTCTTAATATGGTATCTACGTGTTACTTGCATAAGCGTTGCACTCCCGATTTTCAGTGGCTTAGTTGTTCACTTTACTTTTGTCTTTCGTCTGCTTTCGCAAGCTTGGTCTTCCTTCCTTCCCTCCTTCCTTCCTTTAAAGTTGCCTAAATAAAGAGTGCGAGAATATAGTAACATGAACATAGATGATTTCTCAAGAACAGCATTTTCGAGAACAGTAATCAACATGGTCTGTGCCACAAAATACTGATGAATTTGTTTTTAACATATGGCGGAATCGGGTGCGTAAACGTTCTACGTTTTTCCAGGAGCAGTTTCTCAGTCTGACAGCTTGTATGTTTGTTCTGATAATTTGCACTGCCTGGATTTTGCTTATTTGGTTAGGCGTGCTTTGAAAATGCAGTGATACGAATTGCTCGGTGGCGCAAACATGTTGATCGCAAAAATAACCATGCCCTGACTTTGAAAGCAAACTATAAACAAGCATCATTTCGAGTGGGTGAAATTCCGAATTTGTCAAATCGATTGTTGTGGTCACAGTGGCGGTAAGCCACTATCAAATGCACAGAGCGAGTCATGAACATCTGAGACTGCTGAAGTTGATGAGGGGTCATGAAATACTTCGAGTTCGATTGCCATGGTATACGAAGTTGGGTAAACGTTACCGAGAAACATTGATCGAAATCTACTCACGAAATAAAGGTTCATTTAATAGCATGTCAGTCTAGCAGACAGGCAAAATTGACTGTTACTCTGTCTTGTTCTCACGCAGATGATTACCTCGCAGCCATGATTTCAAAGCCTCGTGGTTCGATCGGTTAGAACCACACGAAATCAGTAAACCGGCTCCATATCACTCGCTATATTATTGTCCAACCAAGACTGTTGGAGCATGATGATTACAATAGTTCTTTGTTCTTTCATTGTTGTCATTGTCCTGAGTTCCTCGATTTTCCGCTTTAGTCACATAGGATGACAAGTGGGATCACTGTGGAGAAATTAGTTGTTGTCGCTGTTCGGCAAACCGGCCACCTTCGTAAGATTTCGATTTTTCAGCCTTGTAATGAAGGCTGTGTGTTAACTCCGGTTTTTGTGAATCTGGTCTTATCAGACCATGCGGGATGATCTGAGTTACCTCTCTTGTCCAAGTCGAACATACTGCGACCACATCTAAAAACCATATTTAAACAATGATTTCGTGCATGGCATACTTTCTCCCAAATGTCACTGTTGTCGGAAACCGTTTTTTTCAATGCGTTGCGATCGATTTTGAACTCATAACAGTACACTTGGTTGATCATCCTAAAATAGGGCATATTAATTCACCTAATAAAAAAGAAAAATGTGAAACGGGAATAACGCAAAATGTGCACTCCAGAAAATTTATGCCGGACAAGTGTACGTGTGCGAAATAAATTCATTTGTTGGTTTGACATTAGTAACCGAATCGAAATAACTTAAGCAGTGGCAGAAAAACAGTAAAAAAGGCAGGTAGACTGTAGGCAGTGCCTTGTGCAACGGCCTAACCCCGACACGTTCACACAAGCGGAATGTGCGATCGAAAGACAGCCAGCGAATTGCAAACGGAATCTCGTCAGCAAGTCACGTGTGCTTGAGTGGAGTGTGTCACACGAGTCGATTATTGACCGACGATGCTTGCGCACGACGTTTATCAGTCAGATCGATCGACGTCCAATCACGAGTGCGATGACACTACATTTGAACTGCCAATGGGAAGTGTGGCACAAACAGCCGTCGTCTACTTTTCGCGATCCGGTATAAGACGGGAAAACTCACAAAAATGTACAATGATCATCAAGCAACATATTGGTCCTTTTGGTTTTCTCTGCACTACGCCCATGTTCTTTAAAATATCATGTCATTTCTACTTTGCGTCCCAGAAACAAGGGTATGTAGAGACTTCCGTTAAAAAATGATAAAATTAATTCTCCTTTCTGACCACTGTTCACAGTTTTTAATCATATTTCATGTTCACGGTATTAACATGCTTGACATTTTGAATAACATCATCTTCGTCCTGTTATCAGACGTTAACCAGCCGACGCACGTGGTAATTAAATACCAAATAAACATAATTCTAGAATTTTAGAGCCCTGGTCGTTTATGACCAGACCCGAAATCTATTTTAACCATAGTACTTTTTCAGTTAAACAATTCCTTGCCGATTATCCACGTTTAAACGTTTTATGCACGTGTTGGGTGTATTCACCTGATGGAGAATATAAAGATAAAATGGTAACATAAACTGTCGGTTCTCAACTGAATTGAATACCAAGATCTGCCTCGGCAACAATGCGAAAGATAAACAGTTCACCGCCTTCCACCGCTCTTCACTCGTTTCAGCCTACCTGAACTTCGTTTTTCCATGGCTATCCCGGCCCCTGTGCGCACGTGCATACAGCCATTGCAGAATGCCTAGAATTTTTGGTTTCTAATCTTACGGGCTGAAATCATTTTAGCCTTAGTGAAAAGACTCAGCGCACATTGGTGATGTGCTACCCTGACGTACATCCTAATGGAGCATAAAAATGTACACACAATGCACCATAAAAATCTTGTTCATTTGTTTCTTCTGCTTTCTCTTATTAATGTACCACTCTGTCAAGTCGCGAGCATTCACCGTTGAACCATGTTTCGTGTGTTAGTTGTAGCAGATTGAGTGTTCTCATGAAACAGTTCGCCATCTGATATCGTCGCTCAAATCACCATTAAGAAACCATAGAATCATTGAACAATTGTTTCATTCTTGTTAGAAATCATCAACAATGCATATCCACCATGCACCCGAAATGGGACGCGAACTCGGGACGAACGGTGTATGGATCGGACATTACGTTACCGGACGGGCTCTGAACAGATCGGTGAACTTCACCACATGGTGTTGCATTTATCCGTCACTGATTTACACGGCCACCGACCGCTAGCGCATAGCAATTAACCACTACTGATAGAGGACTTCTCTGCAGATGCTCCTATGGTTTCCTACTGGTGAGTTAAGCGACGATATCACATGGTGAATTATTCCATGAGGACCATGTTTCGATTGGCAGGAGGTTCGAAACAAGGCAAGTATAAAATATGCACACATATATGCATGAAAATTTTGTAAACTTGTTGAAATGAGTCTTGGGATTTATCCTAGTTTTCATGCATCAGTGATGACATGCTAGCTCGTCCAACAGAAACCCTTAGTTGATTGAATATTCCACCCACCAGTGCTCCGCATTCGCAGGATGAAAGTGATTTCTTATTGGTTTGGATATCATGCGTTAACTGAGGTCTATTAATCTTGTTTGATCACGAATAGAATATTTTCCTTTAGTAAAGATCTTGGTTCATATCACATTTGATCTCGCCTCAAGGCCATTTAAGCGTGCTGCGTTAATCGCTCAAGATGTTGTAGTGACAGTAAAGTAATGAATGAGGAACAGTAAAATACTTCTGTACCACAATGTGGAGGATGATGAACTGAATGGAAAATCTTGTTCAATTTATATTTTCCTATTTAAGCATTTCCGAAATTTTAAATCAGAAGAGACTACAATCTACATAATACTAAACGCATAAACTGCCAAGAGTATGTCTTTCATGAAGGAAATTAGTCACGTCCGAAACGGATTACGGAGTTGCCTATATTCATGTTAAGATTGTTCGACAGAATTTATTTTCTCACAACTGGACTCAGATTAGTATGAATATTTCAAGCATTGTTTCAACGCACCGAATAACATTGAAAACGCAACTTGGATCAACCACGCTACAGAACAAAAGGCATATCTGTGGTGCGCAATAGCGGAAAATGTTGAGCATCTTATTTTGACGACGTGTTAATCTTGCTGATGAATACACAGCATGCGGCAACCTGCAAAATACTTACAAAATGAACACTTCTAGAGTGAAGCTTCTCAAAAACGCTATTCAGTTTTCATACTCCCGTCCAAATTGTTTGCTCGTGCATCAATAAAACGGGGAATGATCTACAAACGGATCAAGAGAGGATGCACTGCCGACAGGAGAAATATTGTCATTACGGTGATGGAGATGTTCCTGTGATTCTAGGAAAGTAGACAATATAAACCAGAACAGTGTCTTCGAACGGATCTTCGTGTTTCGTTCTCCCAAATTTCAATATACATCTGTTCTTGAGTAAAGTAGTTTTCGTTTGAGTTGACGTAAATCGGGTGAAAACGCACCTGGGTCTAAAGTATGCCCTGAACCCTCGATCCGGTCTAAAATGTGTGTCGTGTTCTAACGCGATTGTTCTGTTGGTTTACCTAACTAGTGAACACGAATCTGGAAATTCTAGAACTTCGTGGAGCTTGGGTTAGAAAATACTTTCACGATAGGGTTGCTGGACATCATATCAAATTGACCCAAAATTGCTGGATGATCATGGTGGGTCCATGGATTTCTATTGTCTATTGAAGGTGGATTCCAATCCACAAATGCGTTAAAATATTGTGAACTGAATTTCTATCCTTTTTGTTCACTATCAAATATCAAATCTTATTGTTTATTCATGAAACTATTCGCAATGTGATATCAGCGCTCAGCTCATTAGTAAAAACCCTTAGAAGCGTTGTGCGGATGTTTCCACTTTGTTTGGCATCATTAGCAGTACATATGCACCGCGCAGCCGAACTGGGACGCGAATCCCGGACGAATGATTTGTGGATCGAACTCCTTGTTCCTCACGTTACCTGACATACTGTCAACGGTTTGTTGAACTTCACCACATGATGTTACACCTAGCCCAGTTAGGGCTTGGTGAATATGCACCGCTAATGATTCCTGCCCAGGATGAAACTGCTGTACTTCCATGGTTTCTTACTGGTTAGTTGATATTATTGTCAAAAAGAATCGCCATTTCCTGATGAACAAAAGGAATGCAGACTCAGCTACCTGTTTCCCAACGAAACTGAAACTTTTCATGTGACGCTTGTTGCGCATTTTTCTCCACTACATATGCACATATTCATAATAGTATCGAGCTGAGCTGAAATCACTCTGTAAAGGCAAGTTTTTCTGCTGTACATTAATTTTTGTAAACGGATACTGATTTTAAAAAAATGTCTAAGCCGAGTTTAAAGGAGATAACTTCAGTTGCTTGTCGAAATAGATTGGGGAGCGCGTTTTTGGTACCACAATGAGCTTGAATTTCGCATCTGTTAAGGGAACGATATTCAGACATTTAGCCGTTCTGCAAAATGCTTCGAGCAATTGAGCTTACCATGGTCAAGGTGTGTGAGGCCAGGACGTACGAGTGCAATCGACTGGTGACAATAGTAAGTCCCGGAAATACTAGCTGGCCCCTCAGACACAGTGAACCTACTGTACTGATCTTATAAGTATATCAATTTTTACTAGATTTAAATATGCGCTTCTGAGTGTGGCTTCGTTCAATGTGTTCAAATAATGATGTAAGTTATCGATTTTCCTTGTTGGTCACTGACAGTCGGTGTTGATAACCAACTCAGTATTCACTCTTCACGCTTCAATCGCGTTTTTACATGTTAATAATGATCTTTTCATTTCTTTTCTAAAAAAGTGCAACATTTCAGGAAGAAAGCTAAAAGTACTAGAATCTGCGGATTGGGAAAGTGACTGTCTTCGAGAGGAGTCGAACTTGTGGTATTTATGACCGAACGTGGCCATGTTAACCGCTTAGAATCAGGCATAAGATGATCAGCTGATGTCTCCAGGCTTAGGGACTAACGGTCATTTATGGCAAATATGTGTGTTACGTAATGCGCGGATGACATGCGCACGAACTGGCACTTTGTTTATCTTCTTTTATTTAGCCTTACAAACATCGAATCCATCAAGGGGTCGATGTTAGGCCTACCTTTCTGGCACCAGAAAGCCAACATATTTCGAGGGGTTATTTGACATGGCCCATTAAGTAACATAATCACCAATATTTCTCGGCTTCAAAATTCCGCCTTTAACGAAGAAACAATAGTGATTTGCTTAGGAAACGAAAGCGTATATCATTTTCGAGAAGAGAGTTGCCGCATACAAACGGCTATCAAAAGGTAAATTTCGTGGGCAGTGTGGCGATTTGACTCCGCAAAATTCGGGAAAGAAACGCCACAATGTCGAATTCCAGACCAGCGCCGGTCGCTGTTTGAAATGCTTACTAGATGTAAATTATCGAATGATCGGAAAAAGATCGATCAGGTAGAATGCCATTGATTTTAATTGAATGCAACATTCACCTATGGCAAGTTACAAACCACAACAAACAAGATGAGGACCGCGATTTTATTGAAGATTTATTTTTGCATTGCATTATGTTATATTATTACTATAATATAATATAATATAATATAATATAATGTAATATAATATAATATAATCAGCACATCGAGTGCTGATCGGTAAAACTAATTGGACATCAAATGGAAATCACGACGCGTACTCCGTGTTGCGTGCTCAGTTCATGTTCCGTGTCGGCTAACATTCGAAGCAACACACGCTTATTAGTAGTGGTAGTAGCGATCTGTTCCATCGAATCATGCTACTTGATCATTTGTTCCTGCTCAGCAAACGGCTAGAATTTTCGACACCCTTTTCAATTGTTAAGTGAAAGCGAAATCGTCTCTCTATTCTAATTTGTTAGATTTTTGTCTCAAGACTTTTCGCCCGGAACTATCACAAAATCGATGACATTTTCCACACCAAAGGCACTAGATTGGGTCGTAATCTGACTGTTTCTCTCTAAACTGAGGAGTCAAGAGAAAGTACCGTCGCTAGCTGCCAGTCTCGTTGGCACGAGAACAAACGGGCCGTTTAACATAGCACACTCAAATGGCCTCAAGTTCAACATTCACTTTGGTATGTGTTAGTAGTAGGAGATAGAATGTTTTCATCAAATAATTCACCATGCGAAATCATCATTCAACTCGCCAACAAGAAACCATGGAAGCACCGTACAGCTGTTTCATCCTTGTTAGGAATCATCAGCAGTGCACATCCACCGCACCTGTTAGATCTAATCCCAAATTCGATGCTAGGGAATTTTACTGTCCAATCATTAATCATTAACACTAAAACGTGACTAACTCGGAATTAGTCCAACTATACCTGGAATCTTCAGACGTGATGTATTCCTTTGCTATTTGCGTAACGGTTCCAGCACTTTCGAAGTATAGAGAAGTATCAACAAATATCGTGAAATAATTTACCGGTTTCACATATTACTTCTGTTTGCAGACTGGAGTAATTCCAGTTCAACACGGATGATCTTGATTGCCAAAGTAAGCGCCTATGAACATGAAAAATGGAATTTTAATGATTTGACGTTTCATAGATTTCACGTTTGTTGTGAATGTTCTCAGAATTTGTTCCAATCTATATTCATAAGTGTTAACAAACGCACTTGCATTTCATCAAATGTTTTAACCGCAATTACGTTTGTACTTACAAGGTGATCATAGCCGTTCCGGAATTGGGATATTTTGCGTTAAATTTGGTTTAAAAACAGTCGCTGATCATAACGATGACAATTATCGTTTGGGAGGAATTGTGATGCGCATCAAAGCTGATCTTACGTCAAGGTCATTGAAACCTTGTTTGTCAGCGGTTTACGTTGCTGTCGTGACCTTGAGGCTATGGGCGAGAAATTGCGAAACCTTCCCGTGCCAAAATGTAGGGAATAATGAACGGACTAGAAATAGAAACTTTGATCTGGGCAGATTTTTACGTTTAGGCAATTGCAGCATTTTAGATTAGAACAAGGTCACCAATTTAAAAGGATAAACGAATACACGGTTTCAAGTGCATGCATGTATGCTGTTCCCGGAACTCAATCATATTGAAAAGTTATATATATATTCCGGTTAAAGTCTCACACCAGAAGCCCTTTTATCTAATAGAGACGCATATTATTAATAATAATTCATACACACTTGTCCCGAACGCGAGGAATATTATTCAAACGCTCCAAGAGTCAGCGGAATACGTATTAAAGTACATATATATATTGTGCAAAATCCGTGTACTTCTAAATGTCCGTGAGCCCAAACACCATTTTTGATGTCTAAAACCATTGGTCACGTCACACGGGAAATGGACATGCGATGGAACAGTTTGGTAAGAAGGAACAGAAAGAATTGCGCGAATCACTGTGTATCTGTTGACCGTGGAATAAAAGAAAAATGCAGTTACCAGGATTCTTGTAAATTGGTTAGCGTGGACCGGGAAAAAGTTGGTTCAGGAACTTTTTTCTGACATTTCACGGTTGTGGAGTACAAAGATATTCACATACACAGACACTTGGTTGGATGACAAGATGATTACGGTTAAAACGACCACAAACTGATTCTGGACGAGTTATGCAAACCCGCCATTTTCTTTACACTTCGGCATTCCACTTTTGACCGGGGCAAATCGTTCACAGAGTACCGAGATGGTCGTGGCACAAGGAGGCACACATCGAGGGGTGCTGGTGAAAGTGTGCTGTTAGCTGTGAAAAAGTACCCGTGTTCAACAAGTCGGCGATCTGGTCTGTCAGCGGTTATGCGAAATGTGATTGGACACAAAGATCTCGCGCTTCTATTGATAAAATGGGGGAAAACCACAGTTCTCCGAATAGGACTCACTAATGCTGACAATTTCATTTCATTCTCTGCACAGGGGACTATCTTGCATGAATTACTGGTCTATTCATGAGGACGCTTTCCTCATAACTACCTCATACATAAAGTGATATGGTTTATGCTGATCATTGACAAGAATAAACGATAAGGCCAAGTCGCACCATGCGTCTCCTCGCTCCTCATAATTGGGACTGACCAGAAGACTCAGTGTTTTAGAAAGGCAAAGGATTTGCCCCCGACCAGATCGGTTTGTATGTTCGTCAGAACAGATCACGTGAAATCTGTTGCGCAACTAGATGGCTCATGACAGCCCTAGTTATAAGTGATGCATAACGGGAAACTGGACGACTCTTATCAAGATCCAGGTGGTGACTACCCAAACAACTGTCAAGCGGTCATATTAAATGAGTTGTTACGGTGTTGGTCAGAACATCTGCCGATTGAACAGATGGTTACAGGTTCGATTCCGAAACATAGTGTGTAGTATTTACAGCTGACTGAACAGATCTTAGGCGGATTAGCCGTTCTGTAAAAATATTTCTTTTGATTAATGCTTTTAGACGGTCCGGCCAGGTAGTTCACGTGGACAGACAATGACTGGTAATCGCAAAGCAAATCCGTCATGAATTGTGAACGTTTAGTTGTCACCCAGATTACGGTTGTTATGAACAATTTTGTCCACGACCAGGGTGTTTGACAAGCCGACAGTGATGAATCACCGGAACATATGAGCAAAAAAGATTCGGGTGAGATAAAACTCTAAATGTAGATTTCTTGAGTACGTATGTACTGGGGTTATATAAAGTTCCTTTATATATATATATATATATATAGCCATATCAGCAAGTTAGGACAAATAATTCCACGGTAACATTTGGCTCCTCGAGTCATTTCAAAACAAATGACGATTGTCCAAAAACATTTGTTGGATCGTGTTTAGTCGTTTTATTCGCTCTTACGGGAAAGTGATCGAAGAGGCTAATCCGATGAATAAAAAAGGAACGTGGTTTCTGTGTCTTTGGAACAGTAGAGTGTTTCGCCCAGCACTAATTGAACACTCGAGTAACTCACTTTCGAGAACTGTGTCCATGTTAGGTCAGTAGCGGTGCATTTGCCTGGTAAGCGAAATGTAGCCAGTCCAAGTCCAACGCGAGACGTTCACTTTTGGATGCACAATGTGCAAGAAAAATTCCCGTCCTACTACTGATGTGAACTTTGCCTAAGTGGGACGAGCCCACGAGTAAATCACGTGGCAAGTTTAGACATGCCCTCATTGGCGTTAGCGAATATGATCAAAACAATCAAATCCCAAGGATTTACAAAGGAGAAAAGCGAACATTCCGCGATTTTTGACTCAATTAGACCCAATCCGTCAATGATGTAATTGGTGAAGAATACCAATACGTCACAAAATGTGCACGATGCTAATGATTCTTCGGGATTGCTAATCATCTAGTATTTACGGTAATATTTAGATTGAGAGGAGAGGGAATAAGGGGCATCCAATTCTCAATTTCAAAACAAAAGAACTAGATAACTTACACGGCCATTCTAGGCCCGGGTAGTTGTGCGGACTGTGAGATGTCGCTTTTGTCTACACTGTTTGAAACAACGGATTTCATCGCGATCGATTAATCAAAACGCGACGTGAGATTCCAAATCCAATTAGATCGATATTCTGCCGTTCTATGGGTGACAGTGAAGGAATTTCCGGTGTCCGCGTGAGTACCCCGTATTGACCAGGTATTTAGCCGTCGATCTTCTAATGGTCACTGTTGTCTCCTTTCGTAGCCAAGGCAGATGACGATCTTAGATTTCCCTGATCAACTTCCTCCTATCCGTGCGGCTAATGTAGCCAGTTTCACAGGACCAAGTGGACTGATAACCATACATGAATGTAACGCATAATAGTAGTCAAACTCTGAAGTGAATTAAATAATTTTGGCTGCAGGGCGTTATGTTTTCGAACTGGTTCTAGGGGACGACTTGAAAGCAATTCATTGTGTTCAACCGTGCCCACCATGGAATGAGAAAAAGATGGCTTCATCCCTATTTTTGATGTATATCCATGGATCGATTGAGAGAGGCATCTACGGAAAGCCGGCTGGGTGAGGCAGTACATTAACTTCTACAGCGCAGTTCCAGCCAGTCCTCATCGGAATCTAGAACAATGTCTGGCGCAACAAGTGAGGAAAACTTGTTCTTTTGGAACAATGGAAAGGGGAACTGAGTCAATTGCGCAAAATCTTTCATGAACAAAGGATAGCCGGACTGGTTGACTGGACAGCACATGAAACAAGTTAGTCGAGAAAGTCTGCTATGCATTTCCCAAAAAGGAAGCATTCATCAGTCATCCTTCATTAAGCGAGAACTGCGGTAAATCAATTTCACGATGAGGAATCTCGTGTCGCGTTTTGATTAATCGATAGCGATCAAAATCCGTTGTTCCAAATCGTGTAGACAAAAGCGATATCTCACAGTCTGTACAGCTACCCTGGCCTAGAAGTACCAGGTAATTCAATTCTAAGTCCGCGTACGTTATCCAGTTGTCATATTGTGAAATTGAGAATTGGACACCCTTAATTCCTTCGCTTCATAGCCTAAATATAGGATTAATAGTTGAGAAGAATCATTCCCATCATGCTTGTTCCATATACCGTATTCGTCCAGTTAGGGGATTTGCTGATATCTTGTAGATTAACTCAGACGTAATTTCTAATTGCTACCGGCTTCCTATTGTCTTCAGTTGCATAGTTCGGAGTCACAACGCGGGTGATCTGAGTCCGTACTGCCACCCTGAGTCTCAATGACACTGCTATACTCAGCCAGATTTATTGATTTTGCTTCACGTAACTTGTCAGAATAGTATGACGTGCTTTGAGCATAGTCCGCAATTGAATAATCCAAGCGAACGCCTTGTGCTCCTTCGGAAAAACTCGTGAGGAACATCGCACTGGAAGAGCTAACGCGAGACTTCTGATAGGCTACTTTGGAGATTTATGTCATTTATCGAATGCATATCTCGTGTGTTCCACTGTAGAATCTTTTACCATAGTTTTCTGGTCCGGCCGGCAACACGGAGAATTGATACGTGCTTTCTATTAACATAGCGAGCAGCGATGACGTAAATGCACAACATTTCACTGGTTCACATAATCATATTCCCAAGAATTGGTAGTTGACGTATACTGTCAGTGCCTGGAAGGGATGCTGTACCTGGAACTTGCCGTTTACTTACCAAAGCAGGGAACATTTTCATCGTGAGAAGTAAAGGCTTTGCTCGAAACGTTGGCGCATTAAATCTATCAACAACGCTGTGTTATTAACATTATATCGGGACTTTGCGGCTCGAACGAACGTCCGGGACGATAAATTAGCAACCGGATAAGGAAACAAATTGTTTGGAAACGATTAACTCGATTGCGTTGCTTACAAACCACCGAGAACATTACACTGCAATGTATGTATTACGCGTTGTTGTAACACTTTCGCCCTCTCTCTCTCTCTATCTGGCTTTTTCTCCCCATAAGTTAAGAACCGCATTTGGTGAACCAATACCGGCAATATGTCTATTGTTCAAACGAAGTCGGAAGCTGGCATTTTGTTTTATAAATGTGTTCATAAACAGACGAAATTAGCCGCCGGCGAAAAAAAAATACCCAGCGTCATCGATTCGTCTCGTGCCCGGTCACGTGACCACGATTAGTACGCGTAATTTTATTTTTGGATATCCAAGTCGAATTATTAGCCAGCAATTCATGCATGATACAATTACCACCAAGTTTTACGAAAACAGTGTGACATAATACAAAAAAATAACAAGAAAAAAGAAGCATAAGTTCAAAGTTAGATGCATCTTATTTCCATTGACAGTTTTACGCATGAAATGCCGCGAATTAGTAGTGATCACCTTAGTGAAGTGCACTGACGACCGGTTGCTATGGTTTCCAGCCCGAGTTCGAATCCCCGCGTCGACGCGATTGGTGTGTGCAGTACTAATGGTTTCAAGCCCAGGTGAATCACCTGCAAGGCATTTTCGCGACTTCAATAGTGGAGTGAACGCTTATTTTTTGGGGGATCTTTTTTGGTCGATATCCAGTCACTTGCGACGTACGGTTATCAATATTTTTTAAACCGTTTACGTAACGAGCAAAGTATGGATCAATCTAAGCTGATTGAACTGTAGCGCAAAAAATATCAGAACACGTAGTGAAAAATCACAACGGTGGCCTACTGGATGAATCATGTGCTTTTGGGTAATCTCATCTTTTCGTTTTCATATATTTTGTAATTTTCAAAAAAGCAGTAAGTCATAATCCGGTGCAATTATTCCCGTCATTCTCAATGTTCCGTAGACATTCTCTTTGTGATCTCAAGAATTTGTTCGAATTGCGAAAGTAGTCCTCATGAGAGAATAAATCTCATCAACTTTGCCATGACATCAAATATTCAAACTGTTTCAACCCACAAATTACCTCTATTCTCAACGTTGCAGTATGACTTAGGATCGATAACCAATGAGTGGGATGGTTCTATGGTCGGCTGACAAGTGATCCCCACAGGGTTTGCACAACTTATCAAAGCCCTTAGGCTAGAAACCTTTGTTTACGACAGTTTCGTTACCATAGTACATATACAGAAGTTGCCGCTCACTCAGGTAATTGTGGACGCAGTCGATAGGCTGATATGATCTCCCTGTCAGATTGGGTAAGATCACCCACGGGTCAACTACAACAGCGGTCTGCTACGAGCGCATAAACTCAAACAAATGCATACAAGCAGTCACACTCAGTCGCACAACTCATTCTCCGTTGACTGTCTCCCTGTTAAACAAAGAACTACCTGGGCGGTTCGCATTAAACGCTCGTGTGATGATTCAGTTAACTACAGTGAGATATTCGGAGACAAACCTGACTATGTACACGTGTGCAAAATTACGCTGGGATTGCTAACCCCGGTGAACTAACTTAGGGGCCAGTATCGTCTCCGTCTTTTTTCCAGTCTGCGTGCCCTTCCATATGCCGTTTAGAATGATACATATACACCAAGTTTGTTTTGGGTGCGTAGGTACACCATAGCTGCGTTCCAGCTGTGGTGATTTCCACTCAACACAGTTACAAGTCTAGGCGTTTCTTTGACCTCTCTGCTGTAAATTTTTTTTAGGGGCATCTCACAGTTGGCGGCCTACGTGTCTGCAATACCGCTGAGTACAAACCAGAAGAATTTGCGCTAGGCGGTGTTAGGTTCATTCAATCTTTAAATTCATGCATCTTTTGAATTTCACTTGCTTCTGGCCTGTCTGATCGCATTTTGCATATCGTTCGCTGCAGCGAAGACGAGCAGACTGTCACCTTGGGGAACATGTTCAAACAAATAGTTCGTATCAACGTATAGAGTGGATTCTAAAAAGGATTTCCCGGTACATCAAATCGGCTGTTAACATACCAAATTCCCAACAGCTCCACAAACTGACTGCTGACGAAAATGCATATTGATAAAGCGAATCCTTAGTGTTCAGTCTACAGAGCAGGGATCGATCAGCTGGTCATTGACTAAGTCTTGACACAATGGGCGGAAGGCGGGGCTCGTGGCAGAAGCACATAGTCTGCCACTCACCTTTGAGTACAATTAATCTTTTATTACCCTACTTTGAGCTGTGGATGGAAGTTAGTCAGTGAAGTTTCCACAAACTCTTGAATTAGCCAACACATTCAACTATAATAAAGTGAGCCAAGGAGAATACATAAGGAACGCCTGAGCAGTAATTTGTCCATCAAGGTTTCTTGGAACGATGGACTTGGATATCCGATGTGAACAGCATTGAACTGTACTAAGGGTGGTATGGGTTGTCGAAAAATGAACACTTAACATTGCTGACTACGAAGTTTCGTGCAAATCGTTACGAGTGCGCATGAGATACGAGTAAGTTCAATAATCACACGGTAAGAGGATTTTGTCTTGATTAATATGTTTTGTTTAAGATTCACCGTACGACTCCTAAATGGACTCATCACCCAAACACGTTACCAGTGATGCAAGCCAGAATCGAGTGTCACACGAACAAAGCAGTTTATAAGTCTGGCCATCGTGGATAAGAAGAGTCTCGGGTGCGAATGTTTTGGCCAGCAAAAGTGGTCTTGTGGATCCGTGAGAATTTCGTCTTCCTACCCGTAAAAAAGCCATACTGTTCTGTTTGTTCCTATTGGACCCAATAAGCAAGCATTTCCTTACCTCGGAAAGAAGTTATTTTATTTGTACATACGAAATGCATTCGACATGATCGTGAACTGTGTGAACATAGTGATCTAAACTAATTAATCATACAGGCTCCGCAAGTTTTCTTTTTAGTTTGGCTAGCGATTCGGCCAATCACTGCCAAAGTCCTCTTGTTCGTCCATGTAACGATGGTTGCCATGTACTTGATGTCAGTTGTTCGTTCACGAAAGATATAATAATGGACCTGATTAATTGGCCTCGATTCCGGACACTCGGCGCTCACGCATCAGCTGACTCATTGTCCGGTCTAAGAGGCAATGAAAACGTCTTTGTAATGTACTTGACCTATAATCACCTGTGGTAAGACACCGATACACACGGCAGAGTTTTGCCCAGTTCAGCGTTGGTTTTTGGGACGAAGAGTTATCCGGAAGGCAGACGTGGACACAACTTTACAATGAACACACGTGTACGTTTCGTTGGATGGTAATCGATCACTGGACGTTAGTTTGTTTCATTTTTGGTGTAGTCCAGACCTGCTAAGCCTATTCTTTCGATTACGTGTGTTATGCACTAAGTCCCCGTTCTGTTTGTGCGCATCAGACGCGTGATCCATTTTCTACACTTGCATTCGATTCGTTTCCCCATCGAGAGAGGGGATTTTCCCAGGTACATGTGCTACATGTGCGAATAAATTACCTCGATAATATTCGATGCGCACAAATTCTGCCCTCAAAAGACCGACAGCCTGTCATGCAAACCTCATAGAAGAGAGTATCCGGACGTTAAGAGTTCGTCATCTACAAACCTACTGAGGATTTTTTTCAAGATAAACTTTGGGATGTGTATGACAAACAAACCGTTTGCTCGCACCTGGGACGGCGTTTTTTGATAATCTCGCTGGCATCGTAAAAGCCTTGCAAATGATCAAACCATAATCCAGACAAACACCATAACTGAGACCCTCGGATTCGAATACCGCCAACTTCGATCACTGGTCTCACGGAGATTGTCGGAGTACCCTCATTGGTCTGAAACACATGTTGCACGTCGTTCAAATGATTATATATATATATATATATCATTATATATATAAACCGGTCGTGTGCTCCCGGGTAAAGTTTGTTCACGCATCCAGATACTACTTGCTGCTTCTATGTATATTCTGGGGCATTCTGCTCTCGTTCCTAAAGTTGACTCAGCCCAACTGACAAAGAATTATCAACGAATCACAGTTGGGCTTCTTCTGTGGACTCTTCGACGAAGAGCTTCCATGCACACCCCTGATGCTACAGATTCGATTCTGGTGAGAAATATATATATATATATATGTATATATATATATATAATATATATATATATATATATATATATATATACATATACATATATATACATTGTGAACGAATGTTTTTCAAGAATTACTTGTGACTTAATATCATCTGTCAGATTTCGGCGAACGCTTGACCCACTACGCTCCTCTTGCAACAAACATGCATTCCCATTTACGAAATTCCTGTTCAAACAGGACAACTATAAGAAAATTTCGGATGTGAATTGCTTCAATGCTGGTATGCCACCATTTCAAAGAAATTCTAGTCAACATGGAGTCATCTTTTCTTTTTTGAAGCCTTTCGAATCCGTAGATGTGACCACGCGGTCCACGACAAGGCGGTAGAGCGGGAATGCTCCCAGATAGAATCATTTTTGTCACATATCAATTGCTCACTTGTTAGCCCAACATTAGCCATCCCTTTTTCCTGAAATCAGTCTACATTATCGCGCCGTTGGGGACAACGAAGTTAAGATCCTCAAAAAGTAACCAAAATCCGGGGATTTCATGTTCATTTTTTCTGTGGTCCTAAAGAAATAAATTTTGTGTTTACTGAAAACCGAGGTATGGAAACCAAAAACAAAGTAAGAAGAATCCGTGTGTGGTATCGAGTAAATGTTACTGATTCATCGTTCATAGGATGACAGAACGAAGCTACCATGGATGTCTATCACACAAAGCAAGTAATACATTTCTAACGATGACTTTACAAATCACAAGATTTTTTTTTAGCTAATAGCGCCCGTACGTGGTATGTTAGCCGCTGGCCATATTTGTCAATCTTGACACTTGGTTGGAATAAATCAAATCTTCTCGAAAACGAACACACACCATTCGGGCGCATCATGTGTGAATTTGGTGAGCCGGTAATGCGGATCTCGATGACAACCTCAATTTAAACTAGAGGGAAAGGATGTCAGCCCGATTCATCACGGTTAAAATCGGTCAAAAGTCACTGAACAGGGCTGCACGCTCGTAAATCATAGTGTATCCTGTGATATTGTATTGCATGCTACTGTACGGCACTGTTTCACCGATACGTGCTTTTGTTGGGAATAGGCACATAACATTGGTAAATCGCATGCGAACGGTGCAATGTGCAACATCCAGGAGATTATTTCAGTAGGTTCAGTTTCGACCTAACTATTCCTTCCATAGGTGGGCAACCCGACATCCAGTTGTGACATATATAAACACAAATCGATGCTACTGGTCGCTGTTACTCTGCTTTCATGAGTTTGTTAAATCGATTTTGTAGTATATTCTTCGTCTTTGACGATGCATGATCAGTTGATAGATTCCACCGAGCGCGATGAAGTCATAAAGAAACCTGTTAGCCATTTCCCAACCACTCCGCAACGATTACTCTTCCGGCTCACTTCGGCATTTGATGTCACGGACAATTTTGAAGTGCCTACATCAAGGATCTCCTGTCTAGGGTCGTACTGAACGATAATCGACCCGACCGATCTGTTAGATCCCAGATAGAGGGGCATGAATCTCGTTTCAAGAATTGTTTGGACGTTTTTATTCGTGAAATTACCAATAACATGATCCGAGAATTGATCATTGCATCATCGTGGTTGAAACAAAAGAAAAAACGGATGACCTAACTTCACTCGCTTCCAAATGTTTGTTCAGAGAGAGGAAGAAAACATGAAACATGAATTTTCATTATGACCATTACTATTATTGGTCGGAAAAATACACCACAGAAACTGATAAGAAAAATATTTAGATTCCAATCAGCCGAGATAAGATGTGAATTTTTTTCTTTATCCATTTTTGTACGGGAACACACCTAGTCAACTAAATTTTATCACTTTTCTTCACGCACACGAGCACTCACGCAAACACAACAAAGATAGGCAAACCCGAGGAACGGTGGGCCGGGTATCAACCAGTCGATTGATGGTGGACTTGTGGAGGCAATAATCATGATAATACTAGTAAAAGACCGCGCAAGACAAGATTGCGAATTACGAGGGATGCATTGGAATATACTAGGTCACTGCAAACACATTCGAGGTCCCCCGTGTAGCTTTGAGAATAGAAACATTTTGATTAGCAGAAATTTGTAGGCAGGAATTCAATGTTAACCGTTTCCCATTAGAATAGTGAATTGAATGAGAACAGTCAGAGTTGAACTACTTCCATCCGCAGCGGTTCTCCTCCACAAGCAAACGCACACACACACACACACACACACACACTCGTGGATGTTGAGAGAGATACACAGACACACAGTTTAGACGGCTGTTGGGGCAAACATTGTCTGATTTGCGAAGGTCTTCGCATCTGCTATTTTTGTGATTTGCTATGCGCGTTTGTATGGTTCAGGTCGGAATACAAGAGGGGTTCTTCTATCAAGTCCGTTTAACGCGTTGAGAATGGTAACAAGATGCCAAAATAGTTTCCGAACTTTGATGAATGGTAATAAATTGCCGACGCAAATGATATTATTAGACTCGCAAGTTTACCCGGGGCACGCGTGCTCGAGTGGGCAAACATTCCGGAAATCGGAACTTGTCTGTCGGTTTCTCGGTTCGTCAGTGCGGATAGGCACATGCACTGGACCTTTAAATAACATCCGTTTTTTTGCTGGCGTTTATTAAAATAAACCATATCGGAATGAAGGCGCACGGACGAGAGGGTATGCTCATGCGCCCGGGACTAGGTGACAAGAGGGAGGATGGGGAGTAGAGTGCATAAGCTATCAAACGCTTGCACGTCTTAGAAAGGAAGAAAATGCACTTTCGATATATTATCGAAGGAAATTTCATTTCAAAGCTGCCAAGAATGACACCAAGATTCAGTGTGGAAACACTGCGTATATATGTGTACGTTTAAGGTGTTCGACTCACAATGGCCCAATCCGAGTTCGCGCTCCGGTTCCGTCGCGTTGGATATGCAATCCTGGTGATTCCTAGCCAGGATTGAACAGGCACACAGTATTTCGAACGTATTTAATAGAAAATTGGATGTTGATACTGTAAGACGAATCATTGGAAAAAGTTAGATAAAGAAAATTCCTACCAATAGTCATGATCTTCCAACTCCATCGAATCGGGCATCAAGTCAATCAAGATGATTGTCGGCAAATTTTTCCCGTTTGCTAAATCCACTTGTCACGGTGGGGAAGCGGAGGAGGGTTTCTGAATTTGACTTTCCGTTTGCGTTTTACTAGCACATGAAAGCAAATGCACAATTGGAATTCAAATATAACCTTTCGTATAATATAAATCTCATTGGGACACGAACCCATCAAGTCGGAACTAGACGCGTTCACCGGGAAACCGAGACAGGAAAGCTTCTCGGTGTAATTAGCTTCAATCAGCTGAACCTATGTTGTTCGTAGGGATATTAGGGTATAATTAAAAGTGTCCGCGATCTCCGTCTGTGTGAATTCGGCAATGGGTTCCAACTTGCAAATTTGACAAAAACGGAGTCCCGTGACCAGGAGAAGCGCACACTTGTCGCGGTGAGTGAATGATATGAAATGTGCAGGGAAAGATTTGGAATTATGTCCCCCCGGGACTTTATAGTCCCAAAAACTAAACGAATCATTTATTTTCGTTTTTCCACCTATTGTAAAACTACTCTTTATGCCTCTACAACCAAGTAATTCGAATTCCATTTGAAACAAGTCGGGAAACTCAATGTTAGGGCTGAGATTTTGTCAGGTTTTGATAATGGGCAACATTTCTTTTTGATAAATGAAAATTCCGACTAAGTCCAGCGAGAACGTCAAACTCAAGATCATTTAGGTACGGTTTATTACACTGTCATCGTTTTCGTTGTAATAACGAAAGACGTTGGCGAATTTACCATTCCTTGAAGCTCTGATTCAGGGGCTAGAATGAAATGGAAGAATTCGGGAAATCTATCATTACGCTCAAGGCAAAAAGTCATCCTGCAAAAGAATGTCATCGAAAGGATTGTGGTAGCCGAAGACCTTCGATATTAAACCAGTAAGAAACACTCACCTTTGGTGTGTGGCAACGGTCGAACGGGTTAAGCTGTGGCATTTGGACGTGAAGGTAGCGGGTTCGAATTCTGCCACTGCCAGTCGACTTCCTTACTTGGAAGTCCTATGATGGCCTCGGCCCGTTCCAGAAAAACGATGTGTGTCGCCAACTTATTGTCAAAAGAAGTAAAATATATAAAGTAAATCAATAAGAGGTCATGTGTCTTCGTGAAATTATTCACCATGTGATTTCAGTGCTCCCCTCATCATCAAAAAGCCTTGGAAATAGCGTAGAGTTGTTTCACCCTTGTTAAATTTCTTAATGGTTAGTTAAGTGTTCATGTCATCCCCTAGTACTAAAATATATCCTGTAGCCTAACTCTGTAGGTCATTTCCGAAACCTTCGTCGTACTCAGGGTAAATAAAGGGAAGTAATTTATCAGTGGGGGCCACATGTTGTGTGCTAGCGGGTTGCTGTAGTGCAAATTAGTTACGATGATGATTATACACAAGGATGAAACATCCGCACAACGCTTCCAAGGGTTTTTACTAATGAGCTGAGCGCTGATATCACATTGCGAATAGTTTCATGGATAAACAATAAGATTTGATTTTGGATAGTGAACAAAAAGGATAGAAATTCAGTCCACATCCCATTCAATCAATCATTTCTGTATCTCATCACAAGTCTTCTAGGGAGAACAAAGTGCGATGTATTCACAATAGTTTAACGCATTTGTGGATTGGAATCCACCTTCAATAGACAATAGAAATCCATGAACCCACCATGATCATCCAGCAATTTTGGGCCAATTTGATATGATGTCCAGCAACCCTATCGTGAAAGTATTTTCTAACCCAAGCTCCACGAAGTTCTAGAATTTCCAGATTCGTGTTCACTGGTTAGGTAGACCAACAGAACAATCGCGTTAGAACACGACACACATTTTAAACCGGATCGAGGGTTCAGGGCATACTTTAGACCCAGGTGCGTTTTCACCCGATTTACGTCAACTCAAACACAAACCACTTTACTCAGGAAACGGTGCATATTGAAATTTGGGAGAACGAAACACGAAGATCCGTTCGAAGACACTGTTCTGGTTTATATTGTCTATTTTCCTAGAATCACAGGAACATCTCCATCACCGTAATGACAATATTTCTCCTATCGGCAGTGCATCCTCTCTTGATCTGTTTGTAGATCATTCCCCGTTTTATTGATGCACGAGCAAACAATTTGGACGGGAGTATGAAAACTGAATAGCGTTTTTGAGAAGCTTCACTCTAGAAGTGTTCATTTTGTAAGTATTTTACAGGTTGCCACATGCTGTGTATTCATCAGCAAGATTAACACGTCGTCAAAATAAGATGCTCAACATTTTCCGCTTTTGCGCACCACAGATATGCCTTTTGTTCTGTAGCGTGGTTGATCCAAGTTGCGTTTTCACTATTATTCGGTGCGCCGAAACAATGCTTGAAATATTCGTACTAATCTGAGTCCAGTTGTGAGAAAATAAATTCTGTCGAACAATCTTAACATGAATATAAGCAACTCTGTAGTCCGTTTCGGACGTGACTAATTTCCTTCATGAAAGACATACTCTTGGCAGTTTATGCGTTTAGTATTATGTAGATTGCAGTCCCTTCTGATTTAAAATTTCGGAAATGCTTAAATAGGAAAATATAAATTGAACAAGATTTTCCATTCAGTTCATCATCCTCCGCATTGTGGTACAAGTGTTTTACTGTTCCTCATTCATTACTTTACTGTCACTACAACATCTTGAGCGATTAACGCAGCACGCTTAAATGGCCTTGAGGCGAGATCAAATGTGATATGAACCAAGATCTTTACTAAAGGAAAATATTCTATTCGTGATCAAACAAGATTAATAGACCTCAGTTAACGCATGATATCCAAACCAATAAGGAATTACTTTCATCCTGCGAATGCGGAGCACTGGTGGGTGGAATATTCGATCAACTAAGGGTTTCTGTTGGACGAGCTAGCATGTCATCACTGATGCATGAAAACTAGGATAAATCCCAAGACTCATTTCAACAAGTTTACAAAATTTTCATGCATATATGTATGCATATTTTATACTTGCCTTGTATCGAACCTCTTGCTAATCGAAACATGGTCCTCATGGAATAATTCACCATGTGATATCGTCGCTTAACTCACCAATAAGAAACCATGGGAGCATCTGCAGAGAAGTCCTTTATCAGTAGTGGTCAATTGCTATGCGCTAGCGGTCGGTGGCCGTGTGAATCAGTGACGGATAAATGCAACACCATGTGGTGAAGTTCACCGATCTGTTAAGAGCCCGTCCGGTAACGTAATGTCCGATCCATACACCGTTCGTCCCGAGTTCGCGTCCCATTTCGGGTGCATGGTGGATATGCATTGTTGATGATTTCTAACAAGAATGAAACAATTGTTCAATGATTCTATGGTTTCATAATGGTGTGTTGACTATTTCCACTCATTGTTATTAATAGTAAAAGGTTCATTTATGAGATGCTGTTGCCCATTGCAACGATCAGATATATCCAATTGATCGATCACGGGTGCCTAATTTGATTGGGCGTACTACGTTTTGTCTCTCGGTTAGCATGAAACTGATTTTTTTAATGTCATCGTTGTGTGTGGCATCCGGCCATCGAGCCGTGAATATTCACCGGATTTTATTCGTCAGTTATCCCCTTACCAAATTGTGACCCCCCTGAATCAGCCAAATTGGTCTGGACTTCGAAATAAAAATTTAAAGGTTTTAGATGCACCACTCTCTCCGGAACGACCGTGCGTGAAATAGGCAACGACAAAGTGGATCACTATTTTCCAAAATTTCGTATCCAAAAAGTAACCAAAAGTCACGTTTTTAACGCTCAAACTTCTACGGTTGGCGATGTACAATCTCGATTTCATCAAGAAGTGGACGAATCTCTCTCTTGCCGTTTGATAGACCTGATTGCTATCGACAACACAGGAAACTATGCAGCACAATAGGCGGAGGCGGTGTTTTACTACGTATTTGAACTCGTTCTGGGGCGGGAAACCAGATTTCATTTCCTTCCGATCCTCGAATGGCATTCGCCGGTAAAACAATTACGATTACTTTAAATCCACACTTTCGTACGATTACAGTGAACATAAACTTCTGGTTTCGTCGTGTTTACAATCAGAAGTAACCAATTTTGTCCACTCCATACAAGAAACGTTTTGTTCCTTTACCATATGACAACCTCTATTCGACAACTAGTCAGAACCTATACGACAACAAAATGTTTTTGGTCTGTCTGAACTCCGCCTGTCTCTTGCAGGAGAAAACTGGATTTCCGGCTAAAGTTATTTCTTACTATCCTAATATAGTTTTTTGCTCAGACACAAATATCCGGTCCCCATTAGTGATCGCTGCCTTATTCCAGTTCGACCGCAAACGTACCTCTACCTTATTCCTCACGATGTGTGTGTGTGTGAAAGGAAAGCAAGCAAATGTTCACCTACACAATTTTTCATCCACTAACATTCCGCTTTTGAAACATTCACTCGGTTTTTAGATGCTCTTTTTTCCATCCATCAATATTTCTCTGTGTTCGACCAATTGCCAATACTCTGCCTAATATCCGGTGAAAATGATTCGTTTTTGCGGATTTGATTATCCGTCTATGAAAATATTGCGTAGGATGAAGTAACACTCATAAAAAGTCCTTCATATTTTGAAGGGTACAAAACCCTATTCGTTCTGAATCAAATCAAAGAGATCGATCGAATGCTTATCACAGTGGCTTACTCACTGGACAAATTGTTAGAGATGAAAGCAATAAAATCTCGTGGCAAATTGTGAAACATTTGTGACGAAATCCCAAACACTTCGGTGTTCACATTGATGTCAATGAGCTGAATGTGTTAGTATTGTCCAACCGCAAACAAATTCCCTTTCCACTCTACAACGAGGAGATTTGGAATTTTATGCAATACGAGAACGCTGATGGTCTTCCTACTGAACTAGAATAGTGAGGAGGGGACTGTTTGTCCTTGCTGATGACGAACAACGTGTACCGATCCTGGAATAGGTGTAACAGCCATGGTTGTTCGAGGTTGGTCATCATCACCAAAATGTTCGGAAAAGTATTCGTCCAAATAGTCTTCAAGTTTACTAATTGCAAAACCCTGTCCAATTTGTTTGCTTGTTCCACTGGTGTTCTGTAGGCCTAGTTGCCTCATTTGTTCATCTTACCAACCGAATACAACAGTTTTAGATAGAATTTATCAAATAATCGACTCTAATCTATTAACTCCAAGTGTTCGATATGCATCATTAACCCCGTTTAGAAACGTCATTTCCCATTATTAGACTGAAGGGTAGAGACAGCTCTCTTTCTAAGTTACACTCCAGCCGGCGGTGGCCAAATGGATAAGTTCCTGGGTTCGAATCCTTTCACTACCGGTCAACTTTCCTCTGCTGGCAGCGGCCCCCTTCCTGAAAATTGATGTACATTGTTGTTTCATTAATAAATGAAGTAAAAGATAAAAGAAGAACAGTTAGGAGTCATTATGAAAAATACCGCTCGGTTGTTCTCATCCATTCGGCTTTGTGTCGGAAAACTGCCGTGATCGTCTTTTCACGATCGTAAATTCAACGAGTTTCCGAGCCACACAGCTTATCACCATCAAATGTGTTCACCAGGGGGTTCTCCAAACCGTCGTTTGTCATTCTAGTATATTACTTCCTTGCATTAACGTATTATATGAATTGAGTTGAAGAAAGCAAGTTCTATGTTGCATGCCCACGGTAAGCTCTAATGTTTCATCTACATTCGTGGATGGGTTGATCTCTATGGTTGCCAGCAGTCATATTGAACTTCCCAACAAAACTCATTTCGAGCGCACACATCCAATACACTCTGTTCAGTCCATCGGTAACTCTCCCACCAATCCTCGCCTAATCTCCTCGTACGTTGGCCTTTATAAATTCTGTTATGCATTCTGCTCGCGTAATAGCGTTTGAAGGCAAAGTAGTGATTGAATTATGCTCCACTGTTGGTGTGCAGTGTTAGATTCTGCGAATCATTTTATTTGTCTACTTATAATGACGTGAGCTGCAAACACATACGTACAAAAAAAAACATTCGAGTAGAAGTTCACCCATGCACTTGTTATCGAGTGAGAAGGAAATACTTCAGGAGTCAGTTGAATCAAAGCACAGATTGAACACGTATCCGAGTAGCATAAATAATAATTTCAACTGGAGATCCAAGTTTCGACGGATTCCAGTTTGGAAGTTGTTTTATTTTGCTGAAGAGTATATGCTATACGGGGTTCCGGTAGGTGGTAATTCATTCATGTTCCATTCACGTTTGATAAATCAATAGTGAAATGGTAGTATAAATGGTGAATTTGATTGATTGAACAGTCACGCCCAGAGGTGCAAGTCGAAGGCTGCTGTCCTGCAGAAAAGCACTTATTACTGCCAAATCGAAGATCTGTCCAAGAAGTTGTTCACCGTGCCGTGTAATCAGTCGTTTCTTGTCCTACTCGTGGTTCATTCGATTACGTTTGAAAATGCAACCTATTTGCTGCTTATATTTTTGAGACCATGGCTGATTTCAAGGCGGCGTTTCTACTGTTCCTTCCTATCGGTTACTATATTATTAAGTCGGTGAACTGATTTTCTGTCCGGAATCTCTTAGCAAATGTGTCTACATTTAGCTTAAATGGAATGCACAAGTGTGATGCTCGAGGGAAAATATCTAGGCCTGTAACGTGCACCGGGACAGTAATATTCCAAGGGGTTCGGTAACAGACCGGGAAAGTACAGAAACAGAATAAACCAACACGAACTGTACCTTGGCAAATCTATCAGCCAGCAAAAACACTTACACAACGAAACCGGTATGGCGGTCAACGGGAAGACGTTACAGACTAAATATTTTATCATTAGTTTGGCGCATTCGATGTCTGAATAATTACGCCGAACGATAAAGAACCAAAGAGGACAGATGAACTATTGAGCCAAATGCGTTCCACTTTGCATACTAGAAAGTCACTTGTCAATAACCTTAGAGACAAAGCCCTGATATCGACTACCTGTCTAAAATAATACAGCATGTATGGTTTATAAAGTCAAACTATTATCACCTTGATTAATTGAGAACGGAATCCCCGAGTTGCTTGTCCGTGACTATATCATTTTCCACGTTAACCCGGAGGTATTCTGACATTATTCAAATTCATATCAAAAGAATTTGGAATTCCGTAAGAACATGTTTGTCTTTCGTTAGATCTCACAAGGAAACGGTTGCTCGCAGACTGCACAGCAATGCACTGAAAATTAGAGGGCACTTTAAAGTACACAGTCCCTGGACCGGGTTTCAGACCTATGCCAGCGAGATCTCGACAAGCCACTTGTGTGACATATCCGAAATTAATGTGGGAAGTGGTATGGTCCACGTAGGCCAGACAATTTGAACGACAAAAGAAGTTTTGTCATTATCCGTTTCGTTCTCGGTGCAATTTCTATCGAGTTTCGAATGGATAGTTTCGTACAACTAGTTTGTGTGGAGAATGTTCGCAATACCATCGATGATGCCGGGATTGTTGTAATCGTTTGCTTCTTGGTCAAAATCTGGGAACGTAAAAATCAAGTGCATTTGGCGTCCACTACCCCAAGCATATAAAAGAGTGCCGAAACTCTAACGATAATAGGGGACTTTGACGGCTCGTCAGAGCACCTGGCCGGTTCTGGAACTCATCCGGGTGTATGCCATTGGAAATTCCAATTTGATAGTCACCCGTTACCGGCAGTAGTAGAGTAGGCCCTATTTGCTATTGCATTGCTCTTTCCATTATATTTCTAGGTCAACCAGGCAACGATAAATCAAGTAAGTACCAATCTGAATTGATCAGAAGGAACTAAAGATCATGGGACTGTGACATTATCCTCGTCGTTAAATTGAAATGGATTGATTTCTTCCCCAATCACGGAATTTCTATTCAAATAATTATTCATATCTATTTCTTAGGAATTTCCAATCAGAATGTTTGTCACGAACAGATGATTTTCTATTACCTAATGGGTAAGTAAAGAGTGAAAGAAATAGTCACCAAGTTACGCCCAATCGAATGACCAACAAACAAGAGGAAAATGAATCAGGTGACACGTGGTTTACTTTTTGTTTTTAACAATCGATTGATGAATTGACATCTCTCAAAATATCCAGTGGTTTGTTTATGAATTTACAATTCGAATTAACACTATTTAAATTCTTATTATTACAGTTAATGACACGGTGATTGCCAACTAGCTTCGGACTTGATTGTTTGAGGTATTGCGTGATTCATGCCACATGGAGGTTCCGTCGAGTTCACTTCGTGTTAGACTCCGATCGTAAGGGCAGTGGGTATTCACTCGTCATAATCATTACCCCCGTCAGAGGTCAACATCGCGTTACTTACGCCAATCGATAATCTGAACGTAACTCCCTGTGAGAAAGCCAATGAATAAGGCTAGACCAAATCAGCCAGTGGAATAATCGATCGATGAGTGTTGATCATTGAAGACTAATGTAAGCGATTTGATTCCGACTAGCGAATCAACGTTAGCGTCTGCTCATTTTAGGTGTTCTCTCTAGAACTAGCGAGCAGGAGAAATAGCAGTGAAAAGATAGAATCGATTACAAACTTACGAAACGAATTAGCAGCAGACGTCTTCTCTTTTGCATTTTTAAACATCGATATTCCATGTTCTATTCCTTCCGGGACTTCTGGTTTTAGATACGATTAAAAATGTGTGCATTTCTGCGCACCCGGTGTATGACTAAGTCTCAGCAACATCCCGTACCCTCATTATCCTCATTGCTACGAAACTGGACAATCGTAAATAAGGTGAAATCAACTGCGGGAGTGCAGCAGACGTTGATTTGCAGTCTTCCATATAGATATCTGGTCAGTAAAATATTGAAAATGTCAATTCGCTACTACCTGGTTCATTATCCAATTTGACCTATCGAGACCATATGAGGATCTGTTGCGCCCCAAGTCTCAAGATCACTGTAATTTATTTTCTCCGCCAGTGTAATAGCTCCTAGCGGCTAAAGGGGCATGCTGCTTTCACCATACTAACCCACTTGGCATGATCCT
This sequence comes from Fasciolopsis buskii, assembly GCA_008360955.1. Classification (NCBI taxonomy): domain Eukaryota; kingdom Metazoa; phylum Platyhelminthes; class Trematoda; order Plagiorchiida; family Fasciolidae; genus Fasciolopsis; species Fasciolopsis buskii. The sequence goes on from LUCM01006285.1 coordinate 219,625, forward strand.
TGAGGATAGGGAACGTCAATGTGAACAGAACCCAATGGGTTGAACATGGGGAACAAATTGTCCTTCAGTAAAGATTGGGATGTTGTTAGTGCATCGTTTATGGAGTAAGTATTTCACAAACCTATCGTGGACTTTTTCTTGGACCGTATCCAAATAAACCAAATTTGGTCAGAAAACACTTCACGCGGTCACGTCATCAATTTGTCTACCAAACGAAATTAAAAGGAATATCTTTCGTATTCAAAAAAATAGGGTCTTTATTGTGCCCAACCTGAATTGGCAAAAAGGAGTTGAGTGAGTAGACAAAAAAACCAGTTGTTGTTGTTGTTGTGAAACAATAGAATCAACATCACCGAAGTAGATTTTGTAGGGACTTACTGAAACGTCGTCAACCGTATCTGATTGTTCAAATATGTCTTATACGCGAGATGATGTAATTTGTTTTCGAACGGCATCAAGCATATCTACATGGCATCGAGGAGTATTCTAATAGATCGAGTTTAGCGTACAGTATATGGGTTAGAAAAAAACTCCAGACTTGAGGATTTTCGAGTGTCTCTTTGGTAAAATTTCTGTGCTCCAGTTTCAAACGTCATTTTTTCCGCCGTTTTGTGATTTAAAACACTTGAGACACATGTGATGCACTCAGATAGTCAAATAACAATTTTGCACTTTACTTCGCTGACCATTCGCCTTTCAAGTAACATCCGCAACACTAATTGTTTACCAGATCCCTATTTCGTCGGCTCCGATAACGAATGTCGACTACGAGTTTTGTGCACCAAACATCCCCGATTGGTCGACAATACTAACACCCAGCATTCTAAAGGTGCCACTGCACCTGACTTCCTCCTTTTGAGCACTGCATTCGTTTCAGTTCGTCTTTATTCATGAATAGCAACAGCCTCTCGATGATTGCTCTGAATCAGGCAGTAGATATGACATTTTCACCTATACGGGCTGAGAAAATGTACAGCAAACTTAGGGAAAGTGGGTGTCTTACGTCTTAGTGGTTGGAGACACTGAAGGATATGGTTGTGAACCGTGTTGCCATTTTCTATCGAATCAGAATGATTGAAAGAGTTGGACTATATCAGCGTTCTTATCTTTCCTCATCTGCATAGGTCCACTCCCTGTTCAACCTGGATGTTCACTCACTATGGAGAAGGAGGCGGTCAGTGGAGCCTGCCTTACCGTTTACCGCTCAAATCTCACATTAATTTCCAAAAATGGTTGTCATACGGAATGATTACGCAGAGAAAACCTGAGTGAATATAAAAGTTTTGTCGCAGACGAAAATTCCGTCGATTTCGGATCACAACGTCACTCTATTACGGGCTGGATTCACGTGATAATTTATTCGGTGCATGTGCACTGTTTCCGCCGTGTAAATTTGCTCGGCACATAGAACACCCGGCTGATCTGAATTGGTTAGTCACGTGCCGGCGGTCGACTGGAATTGACCCAGTCACAATAGTACAAATCTCTATTCATTCTCATCCACTTATGGTATGAAGAGTCGTAGCCGAAACGCTGTGTACAGTAAGCGATTCGGCAGGACGGCAATCTGTGTCCACTTCCACTAATTGAAACCGGAACTGGACCCCGGAGGAATGACACAATATAATGGCGGCGATATTGCGCCGTATGTCGGGGGCCGAGGTGGTGTGGCAGTGCATCCGGCCGGTTTTTGAATAAAGTGGAAGCCGTGCGAGGTGAAGTCAGGTTGAAGTAGGTCACTTAATTGGGGCTGAAGCATTGATACTAAGCCCAGTACTACACAAGACGTTTTCCAGTATAGTTCATTTCCCTTTCCCTTTAAAGGCCGGCACGAACTCAAGCCAGTGAATACCGAAGGACTCGAACCTCATGGTGGAGAACCGGTGGACTAATAATTATCCATTCGTCTTTCTTTCTCTAATCTCTCGACGTACTAGGCGCTATTAAATACAGACAGGGAATTGTTCCTTCGGAGATTTGAATTGCACAAACCTAAGGACGGAAATAAAATAAAACCCTAATTTATAACAGTCGTCCGGACGGATACAACACCCAGGCCCAATCAGCTATGAAGAAAACATGGAACTATTGTACAGCTGTTTCGTTCATCAGCAGCGCAAATACACTAGGACTAACGACTGTGAGTAGAACGCCTTGGGCATTACGGCAGCCGGGTAGGCTCAGAAAGGTTTGTCGGCCATTAACACCACATGATGTGTAGCGTTTTTATCCATCACTAGATTTTAAAAGTCACCGATCGCTGTTCAACAGACAATCAACCTCCAGGTGACGAACCACTTCGTTGTAGGGATACGAGCGTAGAACAAACAACCATAAGAACGTTTGCTACTCGAAAGCTTGAAAGTCATATTAGACACTCGTCTAGTGTAAATGGTGAGATCATACAACAGTGATTGTGATATATGCATCATGCTTCTTGCGGGCACAGATGACAGCTGAATTCCGCGGACTTTTAATGCTAACACACCTCCATTTGTTTCTGTCTAGGCGCTCATCCATTCAGAATAACAAACTTACCGCAGTAAAAATGCAAATTTTGAATACCATTTTCATGTGACTGGTGTCAGTCGCTTTTTTTCCGAAAACTATTTTTGATTGCCGATTGGAGCTGTGAGAAATTAAGCTCGAAAAACGCGGGTGGGGTGGGGTGGGGGTGGAACATAGAAACGACATAACCCCCCTTTTTAGATGACATACGATCACATTCCTACCGAGACCACCCACGTTCACGAAAGGATTGGTTTACAATGAAACAAACAGAAAACATGCACTCTTATGCCAAAAATAATTCAGCTTCAGCGAACAAGACAAATGAATGGGGCAGTTGACCGAAACAAACCGAGAACATTTCTAAGCAGTAGTTATGTGTGTATGTGCGCGCATTGAAACGGGAGAATAACATTCCAAATCGGGTTATCTGGGAAATACACAATATCTCGGTTTGGGATACCACAAGGAAACCATGATTGTGGTGCTTATTATTATTGTTTATCGTAAGACTGGTCGTGTAACACGACACATGCACAACACAAATCGCGTCAACAACAATACGAAAACAGATCCCCTTAGTATTTGACTGTCTCATGTTTACTGGTCAGAGAAACGAGACCGGAACACATTGCACAGCCCGAAGATTCTGGTCAGATAATCACCATACGAATGACGAGGTGATTTTCCTAATCAAATTCACGAAAATCAAGAATGAATAAGAAATGAGTTGGGTCCAAGCAAAGCGAGAGGAAATTTTACCCTTGCAGTCCAGCCAGGCAGATTTGACAACGTAGTGCTAGAAAAGTACAGTATTGGGTTTTAAACAGTTATTCTTCCAGTTATAGCGACGCTAAACACATCGTCAAAGAATTAAGGGAGCACTGTACAGTCGCTTTATCCTTTTTATGAATCATAGTCCGTCCATACCCATGGCGCCCAAGCGAAAACGAAAACTTAAGACGAACGACTGTGAGCTCGTAATATTTTAATGAATTTCATTACTTGCTACAGCAACCATCCGTCACTGATTTTGTCAGCCACTGTCCTTTGGCTAACAGTAATCGACTCCAGCGACAGATGATTTTCTGTAAGCGGGTTGACCTAGGAGACCTTGAACGAGGTCTACAAAGTTTGGCTGCAACACCTGTGTCAATACAGACCTTTTCATTGTCAAGGTGCCTCTAACCATCCTGGCTAACACACCTTGCTTAAAGTACAGCTATTTGCAAAACTCACACTAATCCACTGATTCACGTGACTAAGCTCGTCAGCCCAGAAGTAAATTCCTTGTTTGATCCAACGCGTTGTTCTAAAACTTGTGGATCAGTGTTGACAAAAGTAGATCAGGACTACTAAACCTCAGAGTTTTGATTTTGTACGGAACTATTCATCAGGCGATATCAACAAATGTTACTCTGAGGAAAACGAGTGATCATGCATTGATTAGCTCGGCTAAACGTCAAAGCCACTAGAGCTTCTTGTCGTGTAGGTAGGTGCCTCATTTAAATCGGGAAGAACCATCATCTACATCACACACACACATACACACAAGTCCCAGTCGGATGGGGCTCGAAGTCCTGAGTTGGATGAACTTGTATGAGCGAAAAGAGCTTTAGCTCCAAACAATTGGTGATGGGTATCAGATCATTATAGGAAATGTCATCCTTGCTTACAAAGTGACCGACATTTATGGTTGGTGCACTGAAGCAAATCATATGTCGGATTCGTGACATTATGAAAAGCAATAATAATAGTCCCAATGGGGATACAAAACAACCCAAACACACTTTATTTTCCTAGCTAGCATTCTGCATTTTTCAGGAAGAATGTACAAGATGAGAATAAGAGCCAATGAAGAGTTTAGGGTCACTCGGGACATGTGCAATGAGTCAAATAACAATTAAGCCGGTTTATATACGGAGAACTAACAATCCCGTTTGGCATCAACTGAATGACATATGCAGCAAGTATAAGCTCTGATTCGTGAACGAAGTGAAAGCGATTTGACTTTCGTGAGACGCTCTGAGGGAATCGAGGACGCTGTCAGAAATGAAGACCAAAACAAGTAACAATCGGTCAGTGAGCCTCGACCTGAGCAGGGCTATATGCATCATTGACCGGCTAGCGGTTGTTTGATTTTTCTTGCATGATTTGAGTTAGGACCAAGTCAACTGAGTTAGGTCGTTGGAGTTACCCAATTGTGAAGTTCCGATTTCAAAAACAGAAACTACTGAAGTCCATTGAATACCCAGCAATAACAAGATTCGAGCCTGAGACATCTACGTTCAGTATATATAAGCCAAGCCAGAAACATTTTACACTTATAAATTTTCGCGGTCGCTTCATTTTTTTGTGAACTATTAATAACTAGTTTTGGATATTGCACTAGCAACCCAATAAAACGTTTGAATACAAAATCTGATCAATGTCACTGATAATGAAAGGAGACTATGATAGAAGAACGAAAGGAGCAAACAGTGGGCCCCAAAGGTTGTTTGATATGTCCCTTCCGCTGTATCCACGTCAATAATAAGGTATATATATATATATATATAATGTCTAATCAGTATCCAATTTGTAGTGTAAAGGGAAGTGCACGGAAGCTCTTCGTCGAAGAGTGAAACCGGTCATGTGGTTCCGGGGAAATTATGTTCACTCATCCAGATACTACTTGCAGTTTCTATATATAGCAGTTATCTATACTATTACTATTGTTGACGGACATCCACACAGGAACTATATGGTACTGGATTTTGTATTCCCCAATATTCGTCAGTGCTATTGGGATTCCGGTAATAAACCCACGTCAACCATAGTCCGAATTCGTCTTCAAATATCATTCGCCACTACTCCACGCTAATTTGGATACGTCAAACATTTTTTGCAACATTGTATTCGTTGAAATTGGCATTTAGATAGAAAGCACGTAATGGTTAGTCGAGATGATTTGGCTTACTGATAAAAATCTCGGCCGCAATAGAACGACTGCAATCTCTAGGCCGAACTGAGAGAGAGCACTTAATCTTAAAGACCACAATCGTAACTGGGTCAATGTCTCATTGCTTTGTGAGCCAGACTTTTGAGTGCACGGTTCGGTTATGGACAGCTGAGAAGTACGGCTCGCCCAAATCCCACCGATAATCGTTCTAAGGGGAATCCTACTCTTCGTCTGCTAAGTGACCTAGCTTCAAGCACCCGTGGTCACGCTGGCTTTGGGATCATGGAACATGAGAGTTTAGTGTGCCCTGTTAGATTGGATTCCGGCCAACGGTCGTTTGTGTGCATTTCGATTGTGTGGCCCTGTCAACAGCGGTCGATTGAGCCGTCGTCGTCTCTTCACCGTAAACTTGTACGCGCCCAACAAATGTTGTGGCTACTGTTCGTGATATTAACGCCCAACTTGGCTACATAGCAGAGATAGAACGGAACATCGGAGGTCCCCATTTTCTATCCCAGCCAATCCATACCGACAACGGTGATCACCTCGTCAAAACTTGTCCCGATCACAGACTGTTTCTAGAGGGCAGGTGCAAGCTTGAGTGGTGCCCTACTTCGACTTCACAGGGTTGAAATCAGAATGACTACAATGCCATTGGCCAAAGATGCGAGGATCAATCGAGGATAGCCGATGAATTTGATCCGCACCTGCGATACGAGCAAGTTTTGGTGCATGCTTAGTTCTTGGTCGGAAGAACAAGAAAACCATCACTCTTGCATAGAATCTGAGCTTTCAAAACGATGAGCATCACAAGGGAACATCCAGGATCACAGTGAACACTGGGAGAAGATCAAAGATGGTAAGCAACTGACGGTAGGCACCATACAGGACTACGGATCATGTGAATCTCAAAAACGGTGGATATCCTCGACTTCAGTCGCATTGTTGGATGTTCATTAATCCGTTCCCCTCAAGCCACGTACCCTGGGACCTGCAAACCCTTAAAAAGTCAACTTACCAGATGCCCGATAAATGACCACGAGCGGCGAGAAATAAGGGAATGGAAAAGGCTGCAACTATCGAATGACTAATAACACTGATCCACAAAAACCGAGTCTAAGCGAGAGGATTAAGGAATCTGACGCCCCAAAGATTCACTCTTAGAAAGGTTGAGCAAAGCACTAGGGCAGCAGTGAAGCAGACTTATCACCGCAGTGGACATCGCACTTATGTCTGCAAGTGAACTTCCATCAGAAATGGAGATAAGATTTCCTAAAAACAATAAGGCTACCGGGCCAGATGGACAGTCTCGTCGTTCTTCAAAGACGGTAGCAAAGTGTTGACATCGAAGTTAACCACAGCCTGACCAAGATAACAGAATCCTAGGGAAATGTGAACGTTATGGTACCGATTTGCAAGAAAGGCCACAGGTTCTCAAGTGGAAATCACAGGGAAATCAATTTGCTAAGGATTAATTTGAAACCATTCACCAGAATTACCTACTGCCGATTATTTAGTACTCACGAAAGTTTCACGCGTGACAGTCAAGTAGGTTCCCAGCTCGATCGGAACTGTAATGATCAAATATTCATTCTGTGGTAAATCTCGTATCACTCCCTAAACCCACAATCTCCATCTTTCATGATCTGAAAGCAGCGCTGAAATTTAAGTTGCTTTTCAATCTCTGTATGTAAAAAGCTGTGATCCACTTGTTGATAACAGTGCTCTTGCACCCGAGTTCACCACGAAGAGTAATGTTCGCCAGTTATCTACCTTTCCCTTTCCTTTTCGAATTTCCCACTGAGGTGATCAAAGAAATCTTCCTATCCTACTGTGGGAATAGTACCATTCATATTCGGTCCAACAGGAAACTGTCTGACTTAGAATACGTGGACGGCATAGTGCTTTTGAATGAAGACCCAAATAAGCCGCAGATATTCGTCAATCGTTTGAACGATAAACTAGTCATCTTTGGAATGCAATTTACACATTAGAAGTACAAAATCCTGTTTCAGAATTGGATAGATTCGAGGCCGAATCTTGTTCTTCCACAGGAATAATTGGGAGAAAGATTTAGTATCTTGAGTGGTTCTATTTCACCAGGTGGTCCCACATCGGATGAGGCATCTCGAAATGTACAGAAGGCTCGACCGAAATTCGCCAACTTGAGATATCTGTGGTGTCAACGTGATAACTGCTTACCGGTCAAAGGCCGAGGATACATAACCAGAAAAGGATTAGCCCAGATCTGCAGATCAGAAACATGGCGTTTGACGAAAGAATATACGCGAACGTTTTCAGCGCAGGAACACTGAGGTCCTTGTAATATTGGCGGAACGGGAGGGGAAATTTTGTGTCAGCAACCCCGAGGTCAGGCGTAAGGTATTGAGCACTAGGTTTCAATCTTTAGAACGGAGATTGAATTTGGATAGTCTAGGGTGATCGGGACATGTGTTGCGCATGCCCACAAAGATTCGTCCTCGCTGTACGCTGTTTTTGAAGTAGCGATTGGAAGATGAGTGGAAGTGGTCAGTCAATCACATGACCAAAAGACATGCGAACCCTAACCAATGGATTGGCCCGTGTAGATTTAATTAGACTACCGAGTTGGGGTCCACCAGATCCCACCCAAGCGGAGATCGAAGACAACCGGTGATGTGCCTCAGTGCGCCAGTCAATGGTCTTTTGGAGTTCAAAATCTCTCCCCTTCTATGTAGTTCTTTCACTTATAACCTTACCTTAGATCTATTTCTCTCTGCTGCGAGGTATCAACCAAAACTGAACTGAGCGGAAACACCTATTTTCAAAATCGCACAGACGGATGTTACTCATGTCAGAAACCACGGGTTACACGTTAGATAAGAGGGAAGTGACTAATTTGCAAGAATTCTAAACAATTTCTTTTGTTGGTTATAAACTCTGCATGAATACGATGATATGGCGAATGATTAATTGTATACATATAACGGGGTTTGGAAGAAAAGTCAACCGGGATTGATGACGACCATACGGAAATACAAGTAAGATCAAAATGAGATTAAAGATGAATATCATCAGATGATGAATTACGAACAGTATTTCCCGATCCTATTCATATTAATGATAATAGTAACAATCATGTTTTTAATAAAACAATGATGACTAAAGAATTAAACACTTCTGATGTGTAGAAGCGAGGCACAAACACAACACCTGCGGAGATCCAAGCGCCAGTGTAGGGCCAGGGGACGAGTAGATGATGAACAGGGATGGATGGATCAGCTCAATACATGAATCCGTTCATAAGATCAGGCGCTGTGCAGACAACGCTTCCAGGAACGGAGAGATCACCAGTGAGGTGACAAAGTAGAAGAGAATTCCACATGCAATGGAGATCGGGAGAGCAGGCAATGCACGACGTGTAACCCCCAGCACAATTATGGTCACGCACATACCCACTAGAATAGCCACATAACATGTCACTACAGTAGTAGCATCTCCATCCAAAGTAGCTCGACCAATCAGGAGACTGTAGAATACGAAATCGCCAAGACCCAACTTGACACCCCGTTCCTCGCGTTCGCGAAGATCAAGCTGAAAGAGCGTATAATAAAGAAGATGAAAACGGGTAGAAAGACTAAGGATTGTCTATGTGCAACAATATTAGTAGTCGAGACAGAATACAAAGAGAATGACAATGGATGACAATCTAACACAATCCAGAATGATCGATATTCATTTACTTGACAAGTTATCACCGTAACAGACTAGAAAAATAAATGGATGTATCGGCCGAGAGCGATGAAAGTTGCCAAAGAGAACATGCACTACATAAAAAACTTATTTCTTGTTGGAGAGATACTCGGTTAATGAAGCACAAGATGAAACAGATTAGAAGCGAATATTATCGGCAATTTAGACGCAACACGGGTGGATGTCAGTGAAAGTAGGTACAGATAAATGGCCACATCCGAAAGTTGGCACGTTTCGCGAATGGGTCAGGAATTGCGGTCGACCAACATCGATAAGTACCATTGTTACACCCGAACCTGCAGGCACATACTATGAAACCATCCCATGAATCAAATTCACACACACACACAAACAAACAATGCGTCACGTTCACATGTTCTTGTTGGTCCAGTTTGACCGGTCAACAAACCCGGCTAGGGTTTCCAAAAAAAGTACTGTTAACACTTCGCTTACACCTCATGCAAGATGTCACGAACATCCATGAGTCGTGGTAACGGAACAAATCCCAAACTAGAGAACGAACGGAAAGCGGTTTCTAAAATCCAATTTTCACTTTATTTACCTGCTTCTGATGTGTGTAAATGGTAAAGGAAATAAAAAACTGACTTTTAAAATATGGAAAAAATTGATTTGCACAGAGTCTTAAAGTTGTAACCTGCGAGAATGTTTAGGACCGGATGTAGTCAAGACCCTATCTCATCACGATGTTTTACGCTGAAGTCGCCAATTTTCCCATTTCACAACTTTCACTTGACTGTAGTCTTGATGTTCCGTCAATGAGGAAAATAAAGGATAAAAGACAAGGGGTTGACAAGTTTGGAGGACGTGGTAGGAAAATATAATAAGGAGCCACGCATACACATTTCCCCGATAAGCCGGGTATAGAAAACAGTTTGAAGATAACGGTTTCCATGACTGGAGCACCAGATATATTATCTCCCAGGCTAAATACGGCTCAGATCCCGTGATATGACGAGAATCGATGTATCCAACGTGATATAGTGACAAGCCATGAGTGGTGATCAGTGTTATGTTTCATTATCTCGTACACAATGATAAGTAGGACCTGAGCCTTGGATACGCGTATATCCAAGGCTCGAGTGGCTTACGCTGGACTGAAACACTTGTGGCGTCGGCCTGATATTTCACTGAAGTTGAAAGGCCGTGTGTACTGTGCCGCAGTGGGCCCAAATCTGTTGCATGGTTGCGAGATATGAAGTATGCGTGTGGGAGATGTTCGTCGGTTGGAGGTTTTCGACAACCGATGTTTACGTAGTATGGCTAGGATTGGATGGAGTGACCGAGTGAGTAATATTGAGGTTAGGAATCTGGTATTGGGTGCCACTTCTGAGAACAGCTTGTTTCAACGTATGAAACTTAGTAGACTACGCTGATTGGGTCACGTGTTGCGTATGACGAACACTCGTCTACCATATCGTGCCCTATTTTGAGTTCCTCCTAAGGAGTGGGAGAAGCCATGTGGAGGCCAACAGATGACGTGGCAACGCGGAATGAGAAAATGTACAGCGAACTTAGGTAAGTTAGGTGACTTACGCCTTCGTGGTTGGGGTCCGAAAGACTCGTCGACCTGCTGGCTGGATACACTGAAGGATATAGCAGTGAACCGTGAACAGTGGCGATCATGCTGTCATTTTCTATCGAATCAGAATGATTGAAAACACGTGTGTTTGTACAGTTAGGCTGTGTTCCGTGTGTTGGCTGCAGTAGCATTTTATCTTTTCCCGCCTGTGTAGGTCGACTCCCTGTTCCCGTTGGATATTCACTCTTTTTATATAAACGTGGGGGAAAAGGCAACGGTCAGTGTGGCGTGCCTTGCTGTTTAACGCTGAGCGATGATGATGATGATGATAAGTAAGACCAGAACTGCGCAAGTACATTCACCAATGAAAACGGAGCGGTGGCGCGTACAAAGATGTGAGCATGAGATCATACCCGACAGTGTTGTACAATCGGACCCAGGATATGAACACACACGCATAAGCAGCATCTGAAAACCTTAAAACCAATAAAGATAATCGAGCAGAGACGGAGAGAACCAGAAAAATAACCCTCCAGACAGATTTATGGAATTGTTGGCATCAGACAACGAAGACAATGAAAGAAGAACGCTGGGAACATGCAATGAAAACTAAATTCGAACCCATTCGGTTCTCATTCTGTAAGCATTCACCAAGACGCGAAGCAATTCGCCCAGACTAACTCTGCTTGTTCGAATAAGAGAATTAAAACCGGGAGGAAGAGATAATCAGCTAGGTGTGTTGGATATCATCATCATCATCATCATCATCGTTCAGCGTTAAACAGCAAGGCAAGGCTCACTGACCGCTGCCTTTTCCCCAAGGTTACATGTTTCTATAAAAAGAGTGAATATCCAAGGGGAACAGGGAGTCGACCTACACAGGCGGGAGCAGATAAGATGCTGCTGTAGCCAATACACGGAACACAGTCTAACTGTACAAACGTACTTTTTCAGTCATTCTGATTCGATAGAAAATGACAGCATGATCGCCACTGTTCACCGTTCACTGCCATATCCTTCAGTGTCTCCAGCCAGCTGGTTGACGAGTCTTTCGGAGCCCAACCACGAAGGCGTGAGACACCTAATTTACCTAAGTTCGCTGTACACTGTCTCATTCCACATTCCCACGTCATCTGCTGACGTCCACGTCAAGGTGTAGTCTCGTTGTGACAGTGTGTTGCATATGATTCTGCATCAATCGGTCTCGGCCATGGTTCACAAAATAACTTCATCTGACACCTTTTGATCGAGCTACCTGACTAGTGCATCGGATTTCATAAACTACTGTTTCCTTACAACTAATGGAAACTTCCTTGTGGTAGGTTATAACAATATACCGATTGCTTCGCCTGATGAATGGATTTTTTTACAATAAGCATTTCACTAAGTGACTAAGTAGGCCCATACAAATTTCCTCATATGTGGACGGCATAAGAAGTTTGACGCGTAAAAAGATAAGCAAAAAATTGCTTTTCGGTTGAGGATCTACCTGAACTTCCCGCCACACATCAGCTCGTTCAGAGTCGTGTCGTCTCGAGGATGTATTTGTGTTCACGACTATCGGACGAGTTGACTCGGAAAACTGGGCTGTGTGACGAAGCCGCGCTGAACCGGAATCCGTTCCTGACGAACTCAGGTTGTTTGCGTGCAACAACTGGGTCTAGAACGAAGGGGCGGGAGACAGAGATGGACAGACGAGATGATTTGTGGGGCGGCGGTTTTGGACGCTTACTTGACTGAGTTGCACTCTTACTTTCAACCAATATGTGCCTTGGTGGGTCGATCCTATTTTATTGTATAATAGGCTTTTATATTAGAAAAAAACGGATATCTCAGTAAACGACAAAAAACGGCGAAAAGCCAACACTATCAACGCGGAAGCAGATCGGCAAGAGCAAAATGGAAGAAACACGATCCGAAATTGGAATAAGAACGGAATTCTCCTATGACTTCGTCCTTTTTCGTCAGAATTCGTGCTAGATGTTGATCGGCGGAACTGCGATAAATATAAACCCGCGGGGGGGGGGTAGTCTAAATGCTGAACCAATAGATTGAATACAAACGAGCGTAATGTTGATCGGTAGGCAACGGATGAGTGGAGTATACAAGAATTTCAGTGAACGAGGATTTTACGGGGTTTTACGTACAGATGGTATAAGTGGTTCTTAAATGAGTCAACTGGAATAAGGAAACGCGGCTCATGGCAGACAGCCTTTACGTGTGCGAAATTCCTTTGCGAGTATGCTAGGAATGATTACCGAAGAACAAAACAGTAAGACAGGGGAAATGTACTGATGAACAGGAAAATGAGCTTGGCACAAAATTGAGACTCACTTTACGAATTTGGAAAGACAAGCAACATCGTTATAAAAAAAGTAATCGAAAATCTCCCAGGACAGTCATAAGTTGGTGCTTATTCTAACTTATGGGTATTTGACAACTCAATTTTTGTCAAGGGAACAGAATTGATGACACCGACTGGTCACTGCAGCAAGAGGAATTAGGAACGGTGAAAGCGTACACAAAACATTTGGATGTTTAAAGATGAAAACCGAATTGAGAAAACAAAAGTCCAGAATGTTATATAAACGGTTAGAGGGTATAAAAAAAGCACTCGATTGATTGGAAATCGAGCTTAACATTCTCGTCATATTTCGAAATTTGTGCAAGTGGAGCAATGGACAAAAAAAAACAAGATAAATAGCGAAAAAATATGGAAAAAGAACAACACTTTGAAGAATGCTAGAGTTGTCAATTAAGCCTCTTGAGAAATGTTAATCGAATTTGGTTCGTTGAGTTCAACGGGAAAATTGATGTTCCAATCAAAACGGTAGAGAAAGGCAACAGGCAAGATTGTGCAGAAGGAAGGGAGGAACGGAGTCAAAAACAGAAGAAAAGTCGATAAAGAAACAGTAACGTGACTTGGCAGGGCTGTTGAATGTTATTCGGCAGGCCCGTCTACAGTCACTGGAAAAGAATGAAAACGTATGGACGTATCGATCGTGACGATCACATCCAAATCAGCACGACCTCTATAAGATGAGGTCGCATTCCTTTCACGCTATGAGCACACGGGATTATCTTTGATTGCAGTTAACAGTCCATTAAATTGGAATTATGACCGTTGGAACAAGGAATGTGTCGCGCACTGCGAGAGTCGAAGAATCAAGATCGCAATTAAGGTCACAACAAGCCACAGATTCTCGGGTACAGGGCCATTAAGCGATGATCCCAGAACTGTTTCAATCGAGGTCGTGAATTCGATTACGACCTGCAACATAGCAAGGTTGCTTCAGACAAGCCAGCTGCCGGTAACTCTATTCGGTCGTTTCTTTAACGAAATCATTCCAGTGCCTTGAACAGGGAAAGTGAGAATGGCCTTACTTGACGGAGAGTCACACATGACACAATAATAATCCTGTAGCTACTTTGTGGCATTTCATAGACAGAACCGTCGTTAGGCGGAAATCAACAACAAATTAGGCACCGTTCAGTGGGAATAACACATGTATCACATCAACTGAGTTCGTATTTTCGGCGGCAGAAGTTTCATATTTATTCCATCTTGATTTCCGAAGTATTTCCACATCCATTCGGAATACGAGCCTCTTTTGGGCAGTATAACAGTACTCACCCAAAACCCTTTAAATACGAAAACCCATTGGTCTGACTGCGAGTGGAAACAAATTATCAAGAGAATGCCAAAGTATTATTGCGCGCCCTTGGTTTTTACAAGTAAGCAGAACAGTCTTTCGGGTTCAAAGCCTTCAGAAACCTAAAGAGGACGAATCGAGGTGGTTACTTCGATTGAAAAAGTCCTAATTCGATAAAGGTTATCAGCATTAGCCGAATTGTTAGTTCCTCATCAACTGCACCGATAAATGTGCGTTTCTGTTATAAAACGCACGATGCCTCGTTCCTACGATTCATTTAGCGGCTCGTTCAGATATGACGCAGTAACGAATGGAGCGCACACGGATCCGAGGGAAAAAGCAAACAAGAGAACGACGACGAGGTAATAATTTTCCAAGCAATCTCAGTAGGAACAAAGCAAAGAGCGAACTGGTTTCTCCAGATAACAGAAAACCATAGTCGGATGCTTTAGCACGCAACTGCGCAGACCAGAACGTTGTCTGTTGCGGTTAATGACGGTAAACTGTCAAACAGAGGCTGTTTTCCAACGGAATTGTGTCGCGTCTCACGACCCATACCTAACCGGAAGCTTGTCATCGTTCCACAGATCACGTGTTAACCCAGGTCAGACCATTTTACCACGCCGATCCCAACAATGCATCGAAGTGGAGGTATACGGAGCCAACGGTAAACATGGGACCAATTGCAACTCTGGTGGATCTAAGCTGCTGATGAGTTATTAAAATAAAGTGATAGATATTATCGTCAAACATAATGTCGTGGTTCTAAATCAGAAACTTCCGGTCCGCCTCACATTTAAAATGCGCCACCACTAGCATACAGTTTGAGGGAGCATAAGTCTTTGGATTCGGCAATATTTCCGATCTTCCGTCACAATTTCCTTTTACTGGTAACCAAACACCAATGAAATTCCATACTTAGGCGTCTTACATTAGCACTGTCAGAATACCCAAAAGGCGGCTATAATCCACAGCGAAGCAGGGGCGCTGCGAAAGTCTGGCGACAGAGGTACGAGATGTCTTGCACGGCTTATGGATCCGCACTTTCATTCAGGTACTTGATGTATTACGGTTGGTCGAGATTCTGAACGAAAAACTCACGTTGTTCAGTCAAGCAGTCACAATGCGACTACACCTTGACGTGGTGTGACGGCTTGCATGCCCCCATGATCCAACGAGCTATACAGGATAGCTTATTTCAAGCCGAAGATTCAATCATGCCTGGAAGGTCAATGGGTAGAGGCCTGACGAAGTAGTCTGCTGGCCCTCCAAGTTGAAGTTTGATTTGAGTTAGCATCTCAGTCGAAAAAACGAGTGGAGGGCTAATTGATCCAAGTAGATGGGCGCCCACTCAGCTATTCCCCGCTGCCTTGCAATCAGGTTCTTGTCAGAACCAAAGGCTTTAGTTGAGAACCCTAATCGTTCCTCTGCTTAGCGGTTGGACACCCTAGAAGCATCCGTCCATTATTCCCCATGAGTTACATGCCTGCAAATAATTCCATACTGCATCGGTCGTCGAGCAGAATAATCAGGACCGCACTGCCCATTGCATCAAGCGCAGGTGGGGTGGGTAGTGATAAGTATGCTACTGCTCAGAGTTCCCTCTCTTTTATTCAACCTGTCTCTTCTGTCTCCAACCCAATCTGTTTGCCCCTTCTGCCTACCCATAGTATCTCCATTGATAACATGCCCGATACTCGCAACGGTTTATTGTCAAGTAGTGTAGTGGGTGGTTTTCAGCCTGCTAGCTCACATTTTCTCAAGCCTCGTCAGCCTCTGAATCTCGGTTTCTTTAATGTGCGCACTTTAATGCAGGCTGGCCAACAGGCGTGTTTCGCTCTGACAGTGGACTCACTTTCGATTGATGTCTGCTGCGTGAGTGAAACACGAATTTAGGATACGAGTAGAGTAGAGTAATTCAACTAACTGCGCCTAACGTCTCGTCAAGATATTTTCTTCGCACTTCAGGAGACGAAGCATCTCAAGCTGTGGGTCAACGTGGTGTAGGAATAGTCTTGATTGAGAAGGCTGAGGCGGCCATTTTAGACTAGATCCCAGTCAACAGTCGCTTGTGTGCCATGAGACTGCAGGGATCAGTCGGCGTCCGAAAGGGTAGTAGTGCTAAGCGCAGTTCATTTGTTATATCGGCATACGCTCCAACAGACTGCAGCACTGACATGGAGAACGACGAGTTTTACGATAACCTCGTTACTCTTGTTCGGAAGAGCAAATGTGCTGACATTGTAGGGGCAGCAGGTGACATGAATGCACAAGTTGGAAAACTTAGTTCATCGGAGTCCTGTTTAGGTGGGCGATGCGCCTTGCCTGCACAGCGAACAGACAACACAGTTTGCGTCGCACTGCGACATGGCGTTCCAACTCGACAGGTACTTTGAGTCAGATTGACCATATCGCAGTTAGCTACCGCTGGCGCGGTTCCGTCCAGAACTGTAGATCATACTGGACCACGTACGTCGAATCGGATCATGCGTTAGTTTTAATGCAATTTCTGCTGCAGCTGAATAGCCATCGACGCAGGCCACAAGCCTGATTGGCTATCGAACGCCTGTCTGATTTGGTCGTTCGCAACAGCTATAAACAGAAACTACCCGACGAACTAAGAACTTCGACGAGCAGTGGGATCAAATTAAGCAGGCTATGCATTTGGCAGCAAATTTCGCCTGCAGTCCCAGGCCTAGCATTCATCAAAAACACTGGATCTCGCAAGCGTCGCTAAGTCTAATGGAGCAAAAACGCCAGCTCCTTAACTGCAAGGAAGTGAATAAGATGCGTCCGACAGTTGCAGCGTCAGTTGACCATAAGCCTTAGGAATGACCGCGAAAACTGGTGGGTTAAGGTAGCCGAAGAGATGGAGGTGGCGTCCGCTTCAGGTAACAGTCAAAGACTGTTTAAGCTTATAAGCGACAGCGGTTGGCGGCGAACTTCGGTTACTGAAGTCGTGTGCGAAAAGAATGGAGAGCTCATTCACGGCAGACAGGAAAGACTGGACCGTTGGGCAGAGCATTTCAAAGATCAGTTTAGCTGGCCACACGCTAACGTATTTAGTCCGACTTCTGGAGCTGTGAATCCTTGGGAGGTGTCACTTGATCCCAAAACGGAAGTGGAAGTGCAGTCGAATGTTGGGCTTCTGAAGAGGGGGAAAGCTGCCGTTCCCGACGACTTTCCCCCAGTTCTTTTCAAATTGGGTGGAGAAGTGCTGATGAAATCACTTACCTCCTTGCTTCGTGATATTTGGAACGAGGAGCGTATCCCGCTATTGTGGGGTGAGTCACTGATTATACCCATCTTTAAGAAAGGTACATGGATTGACTGCAGCAATCATCGTGAGATTAGTGTCTCCGACTTCGTGGTTGGGGTCCGAAAGGCTTGTCGACTTGCTGGCTGGAGACACTGAAGGATATGGCAGTGAACCGTGAACAGTGGCGATCATGCTGTCATTTTCTATCGAATCAGAATGATTGAAAACACGTGTGTTTGTACAGTTAGACTGTGTTTCGTGTGTTGGCTGCAGCAACAGTCTTATACTTTCCCGCCTGTGTAGGTCCACTCCCTGTTCCCTTGGTTATTAACATTTTTTATATAAACGTGTAACTCTGTTGAAAAGGCAGCAGTCAGTGAGGCTTTTCTTGCTGTTTAACGCTGAACGATGATGATGGTGATGTTGTTCAGTCAATAGCCAACTGGGAAGGTGGTGCTGCAAGGTGGGGGTTGAGAAACGATCAGTACACATCACAGCTGATGGTAATGTGGAAACTATGCAAAAGTGTTTGGGTTCTGCAATACGTGCCAGATGGATGATCTCACAAGTGTTTCTCATCAGCAAACGCCATGCAATCCCCATCTACGCTTGTTGCGGATACGCGAGTTCGTGTGTAAAGCTACATTGTAAAAAGAAATGTTAAGATATTTAGTGTGGCAAATGTTGTCGCCTGGCTGAGAGCACGGCTGGTTGGTAATGGGTCTCGAACAGGAGGACGAGGGCAATACGGGCCTAACCGTGGAGGAGACGGATTCGTGTTCACTGAATAGGCGTCCGCGAACGAGCAACCGTGTTATTGGAAGAACCGCAGGGTAATTCATCTAGTGAGAGCCCTCTGTGATGAAACATAACATGTACGCTCGTGGGCTGTACCGTTGTGTGATCCACTACTTAATACAGCCACCAACCGGTCTGTCAATTTGAAAAAGGCCTTTAGAGATGACTGAATAAAATCACAGGGTAACAAATCGTCTGGAATAAGCCTGTCATCTAGCAAGTTTGCCCATGGGTGCGTACAGCCTGGTTGTCTAATCTCAGAAAACGACTGAACGATGCTGAAGACGCCACATTGCTACTGAAAACCATCATAAATGGTTTTCGTAGGAAGCAGTTGGCCTCCAGTAGCAGAAGGTAACCGTGTAAGTGTGAACGCGAACAGCGACTGCGATAAACTTTGATAACTATAACGTCAGACACACACATACAAATGCGGCATGCACGCAGTTGTTATCCAATCGACAAACGGAACCAAGTACGTGATGAAAGCAACAAAATGTAATACGGAGGGAAATAAGGACGACAGTCTAATCAAACCAATCGACTGCCAATGAATGGGATTGGAAAAATGAACATGCAAAAGACAGCTGGATGCGGACTTGACCAAGATTGGAGTCAATAGTACCGTAGAACGACAAAGGACAATATGTACGTGTGTAAATAGGAGAAAAGTGAAAGCAAGGCGATTTTATTGACGCCAGTTAACCCAATTACCGGTGAAGATAGCTACGAAGCGGATGCGGGTGCGGGCCCGTTCTGGAGATGGCGAAAAAAACTCGACAAATTATGGTTGAATTATACACGTGAAACGTCTGGTGCTTGGACGCCTGAGCACATAAGGGGACAAACGGCACAGCAATTGATCGGTACTGAGATAACTGCTTCACACGTGCACGTGCACGTATAAGTAAGTCAAGAATAAGACATTAAAAAATTCTAGTGTAAATGTCAGGCCAATGTCGATAATACGGGCAATGCCAGGACAGACAACATAGAGACAATCTCCTACAGCGAGGACCAGACTGTCGCCGCAAACAGCGAAACCCTAACCCCCATACAGGTGTGCATCGAGGGGAAGGGAATAGAGAAGCGATTTAGCATGGATGTGAGTGTGTGCATACGCCCTTATTGAGAACCGGATGGGAAATGACGAACGGATAGTAATGTTGACTGTGAACGTTTCTTCAAGGAAAAAATTGTCCACCTAGCTCGGCATGTATTCTTTTCATCCCTGCCTGCGGGATCAACGGGCATCCAAGTCGTCAGTCGATGGAAAACTGTTGCAAAAATGATTGACTTGAAAGTACGAAAAACCAGCTTGGTGGATTTGAGTTACATCAGTTTTACGTAACCATCAGACAGACAGTCATAGTTATTACATCGCAACGCTATTTGAGGGAGCTTAGTGCCGGGTTATCGACGCATGTATTGTGTCACAGAAAACACTATTTGGACATCTCATTATCTAAGACGGGCATTCGATTTGCAGAGGGTTACGTTCACGGACAAATCGGGCTACGAAGATGCCCGATTGCACAAATATTTTGCTACTACTACAACACATTCTTACGCGGCGTCAGCAGCTGTCTAACTACCCTCCAGAACCGCGTCTTTCGGTAGAGAATCCTCTTCAGATATAGGGATCACGCAAGGCGGTAACAGAAATTACGGTTCAATAAATTTATTCAATGACAGTATCGCTGGAATGAGATGAACTAAACTGTATCCTTCACGTGAGCCTAACTGTTCAATTCACTTGGATGCTTCTTACGTGTTCACAAACTAAACCAGATAGACCAACAAACTGCCGCCCCATGCGGAACGGAAACTTTTAATATAAACGTATGGTGCGTCTCCGAAAAGTGTTTAAAAGATTCCAGTGCCCAAGCCACTCTTAGTGGCCTAGATACAATTACTTTTCCTGACTTCAATCGTAGCTTGTCAGATGTCCCGGCGCATGTGTCGGAGTCGCTAAGAGCGCGGGAACCGAACGTGAACTGTTAAACTGGATCGGAGTCAGCAATCGTTTATACCTAGTTCGCTTGGAAGGTCGATTTCAAGCATTCTTATTTGCCCGTCGTATCTGTCGTAGGCGTCCAGTAATAGCAGTTCTCCTGGGGCCAAAGACCAGTTCTAGTGTGTGCGTTCAACAGATGTTGTGGTCACTGCCGGTGATTTCGACGCCCAAATTCGCCACTTAGCGTAGACAGAATTGCACATAAGAGGCCCATTTTCTGCCCCGGTCAATCGCATCGACAACGGTGATTGTTTCGTCCAAACTTGTCCCGACCACGGACCGTTTCCGGCGGACACTAACATTCATCATAAACAGACAGGGTCACCTGATGCCATTCTTCGCCTTCATACCGTCGGATTCATTTTGATTACATTATCATTGGCCAGTGATGCGAGGATCGATCGAAAACTGCTGATCATTCTCATCCACATCTGCGATATCAGCGAGCCTTTGCTTATGTCTAGTTTATGGTCGAACCATCAAGGAAACCACCACTTTTAAACATATACTTTAAGATGACAGCGGTCGACACGAATTCCAGCGGTAGCTTTCAAAACGATTAGCACCACAGCCAGCCAAGGTTCTAGCGAACGTTGGAAGCAGAGAACAAACTCCTAAGTAACTGGGTGAATCGGTCATGGTGACAATTTCCAAGGCAAGTGATAACTCATCATGCTAAAATCGCGTAGCAATTACTCTGGTAAGCTTCACTTCAAAACCACCCATAGGCATTCTCCATCGCCACTTATCTGCACGAGTGAGAACCAACCCGGTCCAAATTACATCGATCACAGGCAATAGACAGGTGCTAGGAGATAAGCATGCACTGGGACAACGATTTTCGAACTGTTTGCCTGAAAGACCCCGAAAAGTACAAAAAACGGAAAGGCCAACGTGAGCTGCAGCCCAGTAAGCGAACCAGATAGGATCAGTGATTACCTGAACCGGTCCGGGTTGTATCGATCATATCTGTATTAGATAGGTGTTAAGATAAAAGCACGCCTTCCGTAGACTCATGACGTCTGTTTGTCCAGATATGAAAGCGACATTCGGTTCAGCAGACCGTGAAGTTCTTTGGCACTGTCTCTCACCGAATGGCATGCCATTTCAAATTTCAATCTCCGAGGGCAAACTGCAGAAGTCCAGGTTGTGCTAGTGGCGACCTCTCATCCAAGTTCACCAAGAAGACTAGTCTTCGCCACAGTTGTCTCGTTCCACCTTTTTTATTTGTCTTTGAGATGATTACAAAAATGACCTGATTCCTCATGAGAATAGTATTAGTGATATTTGTTCTAACGGGAAGCGGTCTGACTTAAGAATATGCCGGTGATATTGTACTACTGAATGAAGGCCCAAGTAAGTTCTAGGTCTTCCTCGATCATCCAACCGATAAACCAGCTACGTTTGGGATACATTTTTCCCTTCAATTCTGTCGAAGGATTGGATTGATTCGGGGCAGAATCTTGTTCCTATCAGGGATTAATAGCATTAAATGGATTTAGTTACATGGGTAGTTATATCTCACCTGGTGGTCACATTTCAGATGAACTGCCTCGGTGCAGATAGCAGGCTCGATTGACATTACCAATTTGAGGCACCTGCGGCGCTGCCGTGACACCCACTTATCGATCAAAAGTCGAGTAGGCACAGCAACAGTGAGATCGGCTTTAATGTAAAGCTCAGACATCGGCGCAGAGTACAGAAGATATGCGACGTCTTTCGATGCTTGCACAGCGTTGTCCTCATAGTACCGATAGAATACGATGGAGAATGGTCTTAGTAATTCCGAGGCTAGATGCAAGATACGCGACCCTCTAGTTCAATCTTCAGAACCAGCATTGAATTTGGAGTTTAAGTTGCATAGGGCATGTCTTGCGCATGCCCACAGCACGGCTGCCTTGGTGCGCGTTGCTATGCGATGCACCTAGTGCATGGAGGATAAGTTGAGGTGGCCAGTTGATTACATATCCAGAAGTCATGAAAACCCTGACCAGTGGAGTGTCCCGTGTAGGTTTAATTAAACTACCGCGTTGGGGTCCTCGAGATCCCCCCCAAAGCGATAGTTGGAGGCAGTACATGATGTGGCTTAATGCGGCAGTCAGCGGCATTCTTTCACTCAAAATTGTTCCTCCTCTATGTTATTATTTGGTTTATTACATTGCTTCCCGTTTCTCCTCTGTAGGTAGGCGGTGCTAACACGGAGCAACCAAAAGCAGAGTACGTTGGTGCAAGGTTAATTGCTGCAAACTCGGAACAGAACTGTTATTGTGTTCTTTATCAAAAACCGTCTCACTGCTTTAGAAGCTACCCAATGTGAATTTTCCAAAGACTATGATATCTGCAATCATTTCGAAGTTTCGCTGCACGAGCAGTTCGATTTTAGAACAGAAGGTCGGAACGGATAATACTCGCGAACCGAGGTCTTAGAGATGAGTACAAGGAAAACAAATTTGACTATGACCTGATACATCATGACCGGGTGGTGGTCAAACGGATAAGCTCGTGGTGTTTGGATGTGAACGTCACGAGTTCCAATCCACCCACCCCACCGGGCAACTGCCTCATTAAATAACTGTCGACAGGCTGGGAACAAACACCCAATCATAGATGATCACCCAATCGGTCTAAACAATTTAGCATAAGATGTTTCAAACCGTGAACGAGTGTGATACATCTCCCGTAACCGTGACGGTCGCATGGCATTATCGCTGAGCTGACAATGTTCCCGTATTGGTGAGGTCACATATTTGCGACCTAAACGCCAAATTGGATCACTAATCACTTGCGAAAACCACGAACCAGAACAATTTTCAAATCCATTTATGCCAATCTATTTACCATGCTTGTTAGTATAATTTTTGAGACTAACGACCTGATGTTTATCTACTCGTTTCTAATTTGGGACTGCCATCGCGGATGAACTTCGTTTGAGTCTCAGACTAATACCGTCAGATTAAAAAGGCGGGCTCCCGTTGCAGTCCTAGACCGCACATCAAGTTTACTCTCAACCAACCGCAATCGAACGTGCTATTCGAACGGGCAAATTCTAGCTGCTGGCTACCACCCACAGGGAAGCGGAAGCATGTGTGGAGAATAGGGGAAAAAAACGTAACAAAACAACGACAAGATATTTGCCTATCAAGTCCAACGTACCTTGTGTTGCCAATCGCCAGATCACGACAATCTGGACGACTGTATTTGGACATTTTGCCTGTGCTAGGGTATGCAGTGAGCGAAAGCATCAGACCATGGGGTGTGTGTGCGTGTGTGTGTGAAGGAATCATCCCTTGAGTAAGTACATGCTTGTGCACGGAGCTATGCGAGATGGCGGAGGGAGCGGGGCACTACATGTATCAGGTACAAATTAACACATGCGATCAGTGAATGAGATGGCAAACTGGGAGCATATGGTCCAATGCCAGTAATGAATCCACATAAGCGGATGACTTGAACAAATGTGAACTCAGTTTTTGTTGCTGATGTTTTTCTTATCGCCTCGATCTATCGCCCAATCCAGGGTCTCGGGCGGTAATGTGATATCAAGTAGACAATAGACAAGTTAGAAACTGAGAAAATGACTTCACGCAGGATAGCAAAGATGGATCTGATTCGATACGATTATTCGCATCTTCATCTTGACTAAGTTAAGTTGTCCAATTGGAACCGAATTGAAATCGCAATTCACATTTCAGTGCCACGTGATAATGGTTTGCAACTGTACATAGGTAATCATTCACACCAATCCATGAAACCAACCATATCAATAGGGTAAAATATTCTAGGGATCTATATCACAAATTGCTTATTCTGCAGACTTATTTCACAAAACAAAACGACGAACAATGAACTCACTCGATCGGGAATAACCCCAGGATCTGTTTCGCAATTGGTACTGCTCGACCGTGAATGGGATTCTATGGAACACGGACACGAGAACCGAAAATCCGAGACGGGAAAAGGAGGTGGGTAATTATTTATGAAAAGATCTGTGCCGATCGTGAATTTAACCGTTTCAAGTGGCAAACAATTCAGAAAGCTCGTGTTAGTTGTTTTCTAAAGTCATGCTTCAAACTAGTGAATGTGTCGGGGCTTTGGGACCCAGTCCATTATATCGCCACCGCCCGATGTTTTGATTAACGCATTCCTGCCTGAAATCCACGGATAGTAAAATGCTATCATCCCCTAAGACAAAACTCCACTGTTACCTTAAAAATGATCCATAACATGAAATCATTCGTCACGCGATAGTAAACACTGGAACAAATTTAAAACAACTAACTACCTTGTCAGATATTGTACGCATTACCAGTTTATGAAGATCCAACCGGGGAGAAATTCGGACATGGACGGAGTGTACAAATGTGGGTCAGTCAGGCCCCATATCATCCGGTTAACCTTGATGAGATTCGATGGTGCCGGTTTGATTTTAGGGTATATAAGGGTCGCATTGTTGAGACCGACAAAAATGGACGGTACAGTTGGCTTATGAGCAATCGTCGCATACAATATCGCCCTCCCTCCATAGGGCTAACTGAGCCAATTCTGATTTATGGGGACAAATCGCTTTCCGGATCGCATTTCTGATTGATTCATCAAGAGTTCAGCGTTCCTGTGAACAATGTGACCGTGTGAATCCCCGGTTTACATTAGTAAGGGCTCTTATCCGCACTTATTAGCCGAACTATGAGGCGGCTGATTTTGTACGAATTCACTACCACTCATCCATTCCAAACTCGGCTATCATCACTGTACACTCCAGTAACAAATATCTGGCCAATTAAACTGCATTATGCAATTATATTAAAACCAAGCGCAAATTCGGCACACTTATTGGACTTTGGTTTATGAAGCTTCCTGGCAGTTTCTACCTAGTCCAGACAACAGTGAGGGATAACTACAACGCTGACCATTTTTTGCATTCTTCCCGTTGTTCCAGGTCAACTAACTTCAGTGCCAGGAAGGGTTGTTTTTCCGCTACGCCTCATCTGTAGCCACGTTGAAAACTCGGTTTGTCCATGTGCACAAAAGCGTACGATGACTTCAGTTGATCAATTACAAGGTATACAAACCCTGACCACTCGGTTTGTACGCACAAGAACCAATAGCTATCCCTGGCATGGATAAATGTGATGCAGTGGGACTTGAGCTGCTGTTTTACCTATTAGGTTTCCATCGACAGTTGACATAACAAATCGGATTTTCCGCTCCCAACTAATTCACTTCCGACTGGTGTACGAAAGCTGGGTTGGAGAACCAGGATTATAATCTTAACAATCCCAGGATGTTGTTAGGAGTAAACTGCAAGTGGCTGCTGCCCGGCTGACTACCACGCCCGAGATCTACTGAGGCCCTATGTCATTCATTACTCTAAACCTCAGGATAACGATTACCACTTTTCTCTCACATGAATTCAGACATCACACAAACACATGCATTCTCGTTATTGCACCAACTCTACGCATCTACAAAGTCATCAAGAACTCATCATCCTCGTCAACACTCGCGGACTAAACTGTGACATTGATTCTACCCACTAGTTTCATTTAACGGAAACAAATCTCGGATTCACCAGATAACAGTCACTTCTAATTTCTTAAACTGCACTTTTCACTTTTCCTTTGCCTCGAAATCAGGTACCGGTGTTCTTATCATTTAGTTGGAATCTGCCCACTGCTGAATTTTGACTCTTTCACTCGCGATTTTCAACTCATCTCGTTGAAATACCGACTTTCCCCATTTAATCATTTCTTCTGTATCGCTTATCGCTCCCCCGGACAGTGGCAACTGCTCTATTTTTGATATCCTATCCTCAGGCACTGAATACTTGCTTCCTATCGACTCCAGCTGCCTTTTAGGGTCGACTAGACAGCCGTGTTAATACTCTCGATCTTATCCTCACATATGTTCCCTCCTTCTGATCAAATATTTCCCTTCTTTCCTTTCTTGGCTCATTGTACCAATGTGCTATTCTATTACATCCTGCATTTGCATTAACCGCCACAACTCCCAATCTTCCTCAAAAGACATTTTAGCGCTACAATTCAGTCAAGTGAGACTATTTTCGGCACTTCATGGCCTTTTATCCGTACAATGATTATAGTTCCCCTTCTAATGTCTCCACGTCTGTCTCTAATTTCACTAACATCATTCTTCATGCGATGAATCTTTTTATTCTACACTTCTCCAAACCTCGTAAACTAGAACCACGCGTCCAGCCGCGCCGTTTGCCTAAAGCGCTCACCATTTCGCCGCTCGGTCACTTCGCCTCCCACCACCGTTTTGCACAAGCCAGGGACAAGTGCTTGTTAGCTATACACAGAGTCAAAGGACGCATCGTCCGTCGCAATGAGGAGTGTTTAGTCCGTCGGCCACGGGTAGCCGGAGATTTTGGTCCCTTGCCAAAGCGGTGCCTCGGAATTTCTCACACTGTTTCAGGTGATCTTGTTTGCGAACAAAAACAAAAAGCTGGAGTTTTTGCTTCCGGGCTTATTGACAATTCCACTTTTAACCAGTTACATAATTCCCCCATCTACTTCTATATCCGCTATCGCATTACACTTCTTATTAGCACCAGAAAAACCAAACAATCATTACGCTCTCTGGGCGTTACAACGAGACTGCATCTTGATGGGGTGTGGCGGTGTGCGTGCCTCCATGATCCAACGAGCTATACAGAATGGCTTATCTCAATCCGAAGATCCAATCATGCCTCGAAGGTCAATGGGTAGAGGTCAGACGAGGCAGCCTACTGGTCCACTCGGTCGGGGGTTGATCTGAATTGGCAGCACAATCGTAAAAAATGAGTGGAAGAATAAGTGATCCAAGCAGATGGCTTTCCACTGAGCCGTACCCCGCCTTCTTGTGGATGGGATCTTATTAGAACCAAAGGCTTTGGTTGAGAACCTTATTTGTTCTTCTGCTTAGTGGCTGAATTCCCTAGCAGTACCCGTTCATCAATCCCCATAAGTTACACAGCTACAAATAATTCCATACTGCATCGGTCGTCGCGCAGGATAATCAGGACCGCACTTCCCATTGCATCGAGCGGGGCGGGTAGTGATAAGTATGCTATATCTCGCAGTCCCCTTTCTTTTTGATGCTTGTTCGCGAGAGTAAAATCCGCGAACGGCAGGCCGGATTTCGGCCAGGCTGTGTCGAAGAGATATTCACACTTCGCCAGTTTTCCGAAACGCGCCACACATACCGTCGCCCTACGATTATGGTCTTACCGACCAGAAAGGCGCGTTCGACTCAGTGGATCGACCAGCACTATTCAGTGCTCTCCACCGGAAGAGTATGTCAGTGAAGTTCGTGAACGCGTTGCGAGTATTTTACTTGCAAACCTATGGTCGCGTGAGGGTATATGGCAAACTATCAAGTTCATACGAAACGACTAGTGGCGTTCGACAAGGGTGTTCCATCTCTCCATTCCTGTTCAACTTCGTCATGGACGAGGTGATGGAAGATGCTTTAGGAGGTCTTCAGCATGTAAGAGTCGAAATGGGGATTGGTGAGGCTGAGTGATCTAGATTACGCAGACGACGTCGTGTGCCTGTTTCAATCCGCGGACTACGAACAAAGTGGACTAAACAGACTTTAGAGGGCCGTAGCTTGGTTTGGCATGTGCTTTGCAACTTCAAAGCGCAAAGTGCTATTGCAGGATTGGACGACAGCAGTGCCGAACTTGGTGCTGAGCGGAAAGGAACTCACGATTGTAGACCGTTTCACCTACCTTCATAGCTGCTTGTCGAATGATGGCAGTAAAGGTAAACACGCATATATCCAAGGCTCGTGCAGCTTACGCTGGATTGAAGCACTTGTGGCGTCGGCCTGATATTTCACTGAAGTTGAAAGCTCGTGTGTACTGTGCTGCAGTGCGTTCAGTTCTGTTGTACGGTTGCGAGACATGGAGTATGCGTGTGGGCGATGTTCGTCGGTTGGAGGTTTTCGACAACCGATGTTTACGTAGTATGGCTAGGATTGGATGGAGTGACCGAGTGAGTAATATTGAGGTTAGGAATCTGGTATTGGGTGCCACTTCTGAGAACAGCTTGTTTCAACGTATGAAACTTAGTAGACTACGCTGATTGGGTCACGTGTCGCGTATGACGAACACTCGTCTACCATATCGTGCCCTATTTTGTGTTCCTCCCAAGGAATGGAAGAAGCCATGTGGAGGCCAACAGATGACGTGGCAACGTGGGATGAGAAAATGTACAGCGAACTTAGGTAAGTTAGGTGTCTCACGCCTTCGTGGTTGGGGTCCGAAAGACTCGTCGACTTGCTGGCTGGAGACACTGAAGGATATGACAGTGAACCGCGAATAGTGGCGATCGTGCTGTCATTTTCTATCGAATCAGAATGATTGAAAACACGTGCGTTTGTTCAGTTAGACTGTGTTTCGTGTGCTGGCTGCAGCAGCGTCTCACCTTTTCTCACTCCCTGTTCCCCTTGCACATTCACTGTTCTCATAGAAGTATATAACTTCGGAGAAAAGGCAGCGGACTCGGTCCGGACATTACCTTACCTATCGTCTTCAAACCTTGGAAACAGGATGAAATTTTTTGCATTCGCAAACTCGGCGACGCTTTTGATCTACTACACCACGATTTATCGAAAGTGCTTTTTCTAAGGCGTTTGAAAGCATTATCTCGGACAAACTGCGTTCGTTTCTCGAACGTAAAGGTCTACTGAAGGACGGCCAATACGGATTCCGACAACGTCCTCTCGCCGGTGATCTACAGGTCCTGGTCTCATGTTTCGCGGTCGGTCGAACTCGATAAGCACGAAAAAGCAAACATGGTTTCACTCAATACTTCCAAGGCCTTCGATGGAAGGCCTATTGACAAAAGCTGCCCACGTCCGAGAAGGCCTTAGTTCTCGTAACGTGGACGTCAAGTTTCCTCAGTAGGCGAACTATTTCCGGCGGAGTCGATGGGGTTCTATCCCGACTGTTCATCCTGAATAACAGTGTTCTCCGAGGTTCCGTACTCGCACCTAATCTTTTTCTCTCATTTTTAGCTATCTGCTATTCGGTACATCCAATCCAGTTCACTATTTTAACAATGATGACACCGCCATTACTAACTTTTTCGTCTCACTCTGCGCAACACACATATCGTCGCTGCATCGTTGGATTCTGATCTTGAATCCGTTTTCTCCTGGATTTCCCAAAATCACGTTGATTTCAATGCTTTGAGGATTACTCGTTTCTCCATTTCTCCTAAGCATCACGCTTCATTCCTGTTTTCACTCAACTAGTCTACGCTCCGTAGATTCTGCCTCTTTCTCCTTGGTCCATCTATGTCTTCCCCGTTATCCTGATCCCCTTTAACATCTCAGCCGGTTTCTCGTGCTGCATACAAAGTTGGTTTTCTATGTCGCGCCAGATGTTTTTTTACCTAAGCTGATTCTCTACTGTACAAATACCAAATCCGCGACCCCCACTTGAAAACCGAAATCACGGGACTCATCTACTTCTGTTTCTATACTTGATCAAGTTCAACACAAGGCTATCCAATTGATCAATGATCCTTCTTTGATATCCAATCTGCGGTCACTTGTTCATCGTTGAGCGGTTGCATCCCTGTTTCTTCTCCATCGCTATTGCTTTTGGGTTTTGTTTTTCAGACCTTGCTTTATCGGCTCCTCTACCTTTAACCCTCGTTCACCTATCCCGTTGTCAGACCTCTGACCATCCTTACTAAGTCTCTGTCCAAATTAGTCAAATCTCTCTCATCTTTCTCCCACAGAGCCGCACAGCTGTGGGACACAATCCCGCCATCTGTTTAGCCATCCGCTTAAAATCCTCTTTTAAAAGCGGAGTCAACTAAGCGGTTTATACGTGAATGTTCCCCCACGATCCGCATTTTACAGTATG
Organism: Fasciolopsis buskii; assembly: GCA_008360955.1. Lineage (NCBI taxonomy): Eukaryota > Metazoa > Platyhelminthes > Trematoda > Plagiorchiida > Fasciolidae > Fasciolopsis > Fasciolopsis buskii. The sequence continues at coordinate 249,953 of LUCM01006285.1, forward strand.
TCACTGGACTATGGCATTAACCTCTTATGCTGTAAATCACTTCACATGTAATAAAAAATTAAACAATAAGTTAATGAAAAAAATCGTCATTCCGGGGCAGTGATGACAGTGAGTGGAAGAAGCAAGCGAGCAGAAGACGAGACAATGAGTACGTGGAAGATAAACGACTGTAGCAACTCACCTCCTGTTGTTAGATCAATCAATGGCGTAGTTGGAGGGTGTACTGCAGGTTGCTCGGTGGTGTGATCATCTTTCGAGTCAGTCATACCGACCAAATAGACTGCAGTTGTCGAGTACAACAAAGCTGGAAATAATGGTTGTTGACGTTCGTGTGCCATCTCGACTAGCATTCGTAAAGGACCACGGGGAGCCAACACGGCCACAAGATCTATTGGGCACAAAATAGAACGGAGGTTAGGCGATAAGTACATTAATAAGTTCCTGGTTTCGTTTGTTTGTAAAACCAATTCTGAGCAGGGTTACCCGGGACCAGCGGGAATTACCAACTAGTGACAATTATCATTTCACATCGCCCGGTCCCACGGAACAACGGACAGGAACCAGGTTTCCCCCTCCTGGGACTTGCTGACAGTAGTAATTATCAATTCCAGTGAACAGCCCAATAACTAGTCGCAAGCAAAGCACACAGATAAAGTTGGACAACTGGTTTTTCAGCCGTCTCACATTGACCAACTTTCAGATTAGACGGTCGAAACAACTTTAGGCTTCTCAATTGCAAACAACCACTATCGAGAGTGCTCCGCACAGGATTTTTCCTTCGGTGGCTCTTCATTGGTAGTCCAACAAATGGAAGTAGCTAAAAGAGGGTACGAAAAGTGAGCCAAGAAAGAGTGATCATGATGTACGCAAATCACTTTCCCTGCTTGATTCCTCTTTCATCGATAAATGCGTCAAGATTGCCCTGATCAAAATTATCACCTCCTGACCAAATAAAGAATCCGACCATGTGGTACAAAGATCTTTAATTTCGACACTATCACACTATAAACTTCATTTATTTTGTCCCATAGTATCGTCTATAGTTGCTCAAGCAGGCTGGTTTTTAACTCATGGCTTAAAGCACTCAGATCTCGCTGTTTGACTACTATACAAAAGAACATGTTACAATTTGTCCAATCGTTTGTAATGCATCATCAGATGCTAATTTTATCCGCAGATAAGCCAACTCAGTGGTCCATATGGATTACAAACATTAGACAAATGAATCAACTAAGATCACACAACAAGTCTAGATGATGTGGAATGCTATAAGTTTCACCCTCGTTCAGTAGGCTCTGACAGTTTTCGCCAGACTTCAGGCTTAGAACAGAATGAATACAAGATGAATCATCATCGTTCAGCGGTAAACAGCCGAACAAGTTCTACTCACCGCTACCCTTCTTCTCACGGCCTTACACGTTGAAATAGAAAAAATAATTACATAAGATAGATAGAGTATGGAAACACACTGGTGGAATAACAAAAAAACGCTGTAGTAGACAAAACATAGGATAAAATCTAACTGAACGAACGCACATTTGTCAATCGTTCTGGTTCGATAAAGTGTGACAACACGATGGTCAATGCTTACTGTTTAGTGTCATATGCGAACCGGATGATGGATTTTTTGGACTCCAATCACGAAGACGAGATATACCTAGGTTACCTGAATTTGTTACACGTTGTCTCGATCCACATCGCCACGTGACCTCATGACCTCAACGGGGTTTCTTCCACTCCGAGGGCGGAAAGGAAAACAGGGCACGGTATGGTAGGGGAGTGCCCACTATAGGCCCCACGTGATACAACCAACGAAATCTACTGAGCTTGATATGTTCTGACATAATATTCACCAAATCGATACTCAATGCTAGATTCGTGTCTCGCAAATAGCTCATCTAATCATTCCATCCAATCCTAGAATGCAGCTAGAATTTTCACCAATCGAGAACAGATTATGACTAATTTTTTATACAATCTCTCGTGACGCACAAATGTTTCTTCTTCGCCACGCTTTTTCCCGACTCTGTATTCCGATGAGGTGGCGAACGCATTCTTTTTGACTGAAATACGGACACCCGTGTACGCAAGTCTAAACAATACAATATAATCCGACCTGTTCGTCGCGTTACGCTAGTCGAACCTTCAATTCGCGTTCCACAGACGAAGCAGACATCAATCGCCGGCTACCCGATTGTCAGCGCTAAACACACGTACTGACCAGTCTACATGAGAGTGCGCACGTCAATGGAGTCGAGATTCCGTGACTAATGAGGCTTGAGAAAATGTGATATACCAGAGTGAAAAATACTTACGGCACTATATGACACCAAACCATTGCAAATATCGGGCATGTCAACTGTGCGGGCATTATGGATAGGCAGAAGGAGTAATGGGAGAGGGCTGCGAACAGAAGACAGGTTTAATAAAATAGAGGGACTTTTCAGCATAAGAATACTTTCAATATCCAATTCACTCGATACAATGGGCCGCGCGGTCCGGACTAATCAAGGCGACGACCGATGCTGCATGGAATTATTTATCGAAGTGTAACTCATGGGGATTGATGGGCGTGTACTGCTAGGAGGTACTGATGCCAAGCAGAACAATTAAGGTTCTCAAACAAAACCCTTGGTTTTAACAAGAACCTATCCGCATGGCAGCGGGGATTGGATGGGTGAAAGCCCATCTGCTTGGATCAATTATTCTTCCATCCACTTTTCTGACTGATTTGAGAGCCCAAATCAACTCCAACCTGGAGGACCGGGAAACTGCTTTTACAGACCCATTGACATCATAGGGATGACCGAGTCATCGTTTTGAGATAAGCCATCCTGTGTAACTCTTTGGGTGATGCAGGCATGCAAGCCGTCACACTACAAGGTGCAGTCTCAATGTGACAGCCCCAATACATGAGACGTGGAAATGAGCCGGGGCTATAGTAGATCAGTTTGCCTGGGATTCCGAAAGCCTGGCAGCAGCCAACGATCTTCGAGCAACGAAACGCAGCTACTAATAAGGTTAGCCTTATTAAAACCTATTTACCTTAGGACTGGAACGACAACAGCTCACTAAAAACTATTGAAAACAATGTTCTTACACTCGCGTGCCATCACAGAATGTGGCACAGTGAAAACTATGATAATGATAAGATGTTTTATTACCCGATCCACTTGAATTGGAATAAAAAACCTTACAAGTTACCATTTAATTCGTAAATGGATTAATCATTTCATGCACGTCCTGGTCATTCAGACAAGATTCTAGTGCCAACCTAACAAAGGGATGCACGAGGATAGAGATTACTGGACGGCAAAGTACCGGGTGCACATACCCCATGAGCAACATCAACAATCGGGAAAGCGGTCCATTGTGTCCGTTCATCCGTGAGCAAAACATACTATTGTCAACAAAAACCGGAAAATTGCGAAAAACGTGCCAAATCCAATGCGAACTAGTAAACACACAAAACGGTCCGATCAATTGCTTCTACAGTTTACTCACTAAGTCAATGGAATGTGTCGTGCATGTGTCCCCGTTACCGTAGAGCAGTTTTTTAAAGTCGTGCTGAAATCAATGGTGACGTGATCCGCATAAAAAATACTAAATTATTCGCCATTCACTAGCGGCAAGAAGTCTGATCATTTACAACCTAATGCACTTGTGTCTAGTTGTCAAGATACTGAACCAATCGACTAACTGATCTGATCCAAACTGCATCGAATTCGCCTACGGTGTGTTTGAGAGGCGAATTGACAACGATTCACGATTCACGCTACATAACCTAAAGCATCGGAAGGCGAAATCCTGAAATCAAAGACTTGCAGAGTTTGATCCTTGAGGGACACAGAATCGCAAAATCTCCATAGGTCAGGTGTGGTAACGAACCGGGTAACAGCGATTTGTCGTCCACTTTCACTTCCAAAGTGCCCAGCGAATCTGGGTGTGGAACCTCTGACATTTCCTTTGGTGAAATACACTTAATTTAGTTAGCCGCCGACGGTTACCGGTTCCAACTTTTAGCGCACTAAGTGTCACGATGCCCTAGGAATCGGAGAAAAAAGACCTTCCATGGTCCCTTAGTATACCCGAGCTATGGAGTTGAAGTAAAACTTACAGTTCCCTTGCTGAAACTGCAGCTATTGATGAAATTCATAGCTGGAGTACGCTGACGGGGACTAGAGACTAAAAACCAATAGTCAGAGAGGGCTAAACGATGGAAAATCGGTAAAATCACTTTGCGCCTTATAGAAGCAAACCTCATCACGGGTGTTGAACCGCCGCCACTAGGTCACACAAAACGGTCTCTTTCGTACGATGATGATATTTTGAAGTATTGTGGAAATGTGCGGGAATAACAACGGGGACGACACTCGCTTGTGCCTCGCAATGAGATAAGAAAAAATGCGGCGAGAAACGAACAATTCTAATAAATGAATAGAACCATCAAATTGAACAATGGCAATTTGGCGAGATCTTCAGATTGCTGTCAAAACTGTCGAGACCACTGTCCGTCTACGTGTGACCGCGAGGAAAATGTTCATGTGGCCGGAATGTTGATCGAGAACTATTTCATATAGTTGGGAGGCGAGAAAATTGATGATTTCACCCAAAATTCTGGGTATGAAGAGAGGTTTTACAATCCCCAAGGGCAGCCGAGTTTCACCGACCGCAAACAATGTGTACAGTCACATTTACCAAGAGATAAAAAATCAAGAGAAGCATGTGACAGAAACACATTCCAATCTGTGGAAATGACAGAAACCAAGTAAACGGGACAGTAAAGTTGTAGAGCGGGGACACAGTTGCGCACAACTCGTTTTTGTTCGATCATGCACACCGACCAACCGACCAATCAAACCCCTACTGAAACTGAATTTCTTCTTAAAAGGCCTGTGTTTCCCCGACAAACTTCCTTGCTTACTGATTTGGATTTGTAATCGATACTAACTTTATGATAGTTTTATGGCCAAGGCGTTAATAAAAAAAGATAAATTGGTCACATTCATGAAGCACGTATTTGGAAAGTTGAACTTACGGCCGGTCTGCACAAACACACACGCACACACACACACATGTACGTGCTGTTGACATTTTTAACAGTACCAACATGGACATATTTTTCCAGACAGTGAGAAGTAGAGGATAAAGATGGAAAAGTATCCACTTAAAGGCTAAGTATATTTGGCATTATTTTGAAATACCCTTGAAGAAATGACAGCAAAACTAGAAGTGTACAACAACTTCATAAAAAGAAGAGTGATTCACGTTTGTCTAACTTTGCTTAGTACAAATTAGACATCTGGTTACTGTCAGAAAGCCGTTGGTTATGCCTGATCAAAGCTTAGATTGCCGTCAAGAACTACGGATGAGCCTATACCATACAGTTGTTTCATTCGTCTTTTTTAAGGAATCGTCAACCGTGCACATTTGTCATGTTAAGCCTGGGGGTCGAGTTCGATATGATCCACAAGACGATCCGGACTACCAGTCAACGGATTGTTGAACTTCAACATCAAATCGTCCGCCTGGACTAGTCGCAGCAATCGAAGTGTCACCATCTACCCATCCAACTAATCATCACTCGTTATTGACTTAAATCGCATCTCATTTTGCATTAGTTACTTTCAGTGGTCATAAGACGATTACATTGGTTGTCATGTGCCCGTGTAGAAATGCCTCAAAATGGTTTTGGATACATTACACCTAATCATATCATTCTTTTTTATTCAAATTTATGGCGGAAAAACGCTGTTCCCCAGCCTATCTTTGCAAACTACACCTTGCCGATTGACTCCATCCTCGTGACTAAGTAAATTCACTTCCATCGAAAGTTATGGGCCCAATATCACCTATCAAATATTGTCCAATACTATGCCCGAAACCATCTTTTGCGCCAAAATAATTTCGGTGTGAATCATGAACAAGTTGTAAAATCATCCAATTTGAGGTGTTTCAAAGGAATCTGGTATTCCATTCGGTTGATATATGCCGGCGGAAAGTGGAAGACGTGGCTATAAGGCAACTGTAAGTCGAGACCACAATTTCGATTTTTTTCTATGCATCCGATCACACACACACACACACACACACACTCGACGGTACTCAATGACTAAATTGATCAGTGCTTTATATCGTTTGCGATCAACTGAACAAATCAACGTTTCTTATCGTGGTCACTACGATCATCCATGTGGACAATGCACGCTATGGATATTGTTTGGAACTTGAAGTACGGTTGACTTTACTTAGTTTGCTGTGTGAATTATTTTGCGTAAACTTCACGAGCAGTCACGTGCACGCACACAGAAAACACCACAAGACGAACCGGTAACGTGGTAATGAGCAACACCCAATAAGATGCGGCTCGGTTTTCAGCATGGAATCTACACATGGACTAGTTAATCAGGCGCATGGGTCATATTGAATGTATTCCGATTTCGGCAGTTGTTGACCACGCTAGACAACAACTGCTTTGATTCATCATATGGTTCACTTGTATACATATACATATATATATATATATAATGAGGAATCGGTCTTCGCTAATTCACTGGAAAAACTGACAGTTTTGTATGATGCCCGTGGAGAGGCGGCAAAAGACGTGCTCCAATGTGCATACTTGATTCATCCACGCGAGAATGGTAGCACCAAGAGATAAACAACACAACCATCGTGTAACCGCGTCTTCCTTCGACGGGAATCATTTGAGACAAAACACCACCAAAGCAGAGGCGTTAGCTGTTGTTCTTTTTGTTGATTTGTTCATCAAGGGGTGTGATCACAAATCGCGACCGTTCTGCCGGGAGCTCAGCATACCATTATCATTACTACTTGGAACATTTGAGTAGCTTGGTGGTAAATAGAAACTATCGGGAAAATAAGGTGCACAAGAAACCCGTGGACGAAACTGATGAGCAATAAATCCATTTGATTCCTTTGATGACCGGATTTCCATAATTTACAGAGTTAAGAGCTGATCACCTTGTTTATTTATACCCAAGGTCTTATAAGAAGAAATTAATTCGGCATTCCACCTTTGGAAACCATGGCATAAGTCAGTGAGTGTGAGTAGAGGTGCCTTCTTGAGACAGTTTATCATTGCATGCTTGGATACATGAGTAGAAGCGCATTAGCGGTTTGAGGCAGTTACATCCCCTGATTGTTGCTGAGTAATTCAATATATGCATAGCACAACCCTGTGTACACATTATATGCTATTGGAGCCAAGAAAAAGAGGAATAAAGGAGAAACAAGAAGGGATAACAAACGAAATGTAGAGTTCAACATATGATAGTTGTTCCAGTCTCAAGCACAGCATCGCGGTTTATCTAAAAGGATCCACGATTTCTGTGAGCCTGATACCACCAGACTGCCAGAATCGAACTACAGGGGCCCTACCATGACTAGTTGACCAAAGGGACTCACTGAAAAGCCAACAGCGCGACTATACGGTCCCCTAAACAACTACGAGCCGATGAGTGATTGCTATTCGAATGGAGCCAAACATCTTGGGTGCTGAGCACATCTTTCCGCCACAATTCTGACGAGCATAGTGTCACACACTTCATATACCACCTAACGTTGGCTTGAATTCAGGATTTAACCATCTCTAAATTGGCTATAAGGGAACACTCAATCCAGTGGCATGCCGGGCATTCGTCCTCGTTCCTTATAACTGGAGCACGTCTGCCACGGGAAGGTAGTGAGTAGGACTTCCCTAGCATAGGCTACTTGAGACGCACGGTTATTTGAGGACACGCCGAGAAGCTTAATGTATTTTAGAATTCGTGATGAAACGTTTGCGATCCAAACGCCAGGCTCAGCGATTAGGACCATATGAAGAAGCCGGAAAGCGTTTAAGACGAGTATCCATTTTAGAGCCCAATGCACCTACCCCCGGTCATGGTAAGATCCTTGGAAGCATTTTGGCGAATAGTGCAAACATTGCAAACATTCTCAGACCGTGTTTCTGTTCCAGTTTCTTTTGTATCACATTGCTATTACGCCTTGTCATATAACTGATAGTAAGACAAAGATGGAACAAAAATTATTATTTGAGATTCCCAACTCAGTCAGAAAGAAATCCTGCCACGATTTTAATCTTATCTCCATTGGTAACCAAGTGAGGGAACAGCAGATCGCCAGCAAACCTTGACAAAAACTGACCTAATGGTTTTTATGTTTTCCGTAAAAGCTGAGACATCGATTGGTTGCAAATCTTCCATATTCCCGGCCCCAAAACCGACTGATTTCTCCTTCAGACAGAGCTTCATTGTCAACCGAGCAATCAATCCATGGACAACTCGGACTCGCTGTTTCGCATTGTTTGATAATGTTAAGATACTCCATTCTGACTCGGGGTCATCTTCTGTGTCGCCGTATCTCACTCTTAAAGTATTCGCACGAATCGAAGAGTGGCGGTCGCTAAATTGTATATTTCCCCTGCAATGGTTGAAGAATGCTGTAAAACGCAATTGAACATATCTTCCAACAGCAATCGGAAAACCCAGTCGCATCTATTCTCCACTCGCCTGCGCGAAGAGGAGTAACAGATGTGTCATACATCAAAACCAAGAACAAAAGTACAGAGCCAGTGATATTAACAAAAGTTGTAAGCGAATTTCCATTGAGACATGAGTGCATTTTCCACAGTTTCATCACTTTATTATCAGGAATACGCGCCCGGTTGTTTCACTGTTAACTCCAAAAGTCACATTTTGTAAAAGCCAGCTAACAGCTCCCACATCCAATTCCAGTTTGTTTTCCGATCGACTTGCCAGGGACTCCGTTCTATGACGGTCGCATTGTGCGTCAAACTGTCCTCATACGTCAGCAATAAAGTAAGAAAAAGAAGCATGAGCACAAATGCACACTCTTCGAAAGGATTAAACACCACACAATCCACCACAAGGAGATGCGCAACAGACATCGCATTTGTGATGATCTTGATCGATAAACAATCATCCAGAAATTTAGAACTCGTAGGAATTTTGCGGCCAAAAGAAAAATTTGCCATCGCGTAACATTAGAATATTTTTAAAAAAGGATACACGCTTGCAGATAAACAGCATTGGAAAAAAATAAACAGGTATACGATACCGAAAACGTCAAGATACTCACCATGTTTGACTCAAACAACAAAATGACTCACCCCATACTGCCAGTGCGGCTAGTAGAAGCCAGCATGTCCATTTCGGTAGATACTTCAGAAACAATAGGGCAATTTGAGCTGACACAAAAATCAGATAGGCCTGCTGAACAATTAGTGGTCCACGCCAATGTATGGCCATCATTCCGACTACACCAAAGTTCCACAAGAGGAAAACCATTGTGATGTAGTCCACGAAAATCCCCATGGCATCAACGACTTCACTGGGAGATTCGACCCCAAAATCGAGAGGATTCGAACGCATAAGGACAGTGTGATATGTTAGACAAAGAAGAAGAGTGAAAACAAAATAGTTTCTTAGAGGCACCTATTCATTTTAGTATCAGAAAAATGACAAAATATACTCGCCACCTTCTTGACCGAGTCACGATGGGCGTATGCGTGAACTATATGCAGTGTACGGGTAAGCAGTGACTTGGAATTTTCAAAAAAAAAAGAAACGATGGTAGCAACAAAATCTGAGCCTTTTTTCCCAGTTTCACTAGACAAGACATTGGCCGGAGTGGCCAAGCGGATAAGGTCGTGGCGTTTGGACATGAAGGTCCCGGGTTCGAGTCCCCCTACCACCCTACTTCGCAGCCTTCTGTTGGCCGCGACCCCCTTCCTGAAAAATATTGTATTGCTATTTAATTAATAAAAATGGCAGTAAAAGATGCATAAGGAGTGGGTTTCTCAGCCTTCGTGTTAGCTGCACGCCCTGAACACCTCACGAGATGCTCCCAAATGAAAATGCATATCGAGCAGCCTTTGCCAAGGAAGTCCTGCACACTAGCTTTTCGTGACACACTGAAAGATGAAGGCGAATGCCTAGTGTGGTCCACCGCATTAGCTGATTTTAGTAATCAGTTTAGCGGAGAGGGTTAAGCCCTGATCCCAAACCAATCACAGACGGCGTACGAAGCATATGTTTGCATGCTTAGTGTTATCTGTGGTGAAGAGATGTACTGAACATTCGAGAGATCAAGTCTTATCCGAAATAAGTATCAACTGAGGGGTCAGTCACCAGCCTCAAGTTAGTTAGTCTACTGCATCGTAGATCAGACTGTTTAGTCAAACGCTAGCAGTATGGTTTCCTAAGCCAGCTCTCTAGTTCGATTTGCGAAACCGAACAGTATCACTTCCAATGACGAACCATGCATCATTATGGAAAGTCAGACAATGAAAAGGGAATCATAAGAGTGGAGAACCCGGCACAAGGTATACTATTCTCCCCTTTTCTCCTCCATTGATCTCACCTTTCCGAACGTGGGTGGGGGATAGGGCAGAATAAAGCGAATCAAAGCCCACTAAACGAGGTCATGTGGAGGGAACAAACGTTGTAACATGTACACAAGCTCTCACACAAAACTCCTCGGTTTCATAACCACGCAACAAGTTTAAGGCTAGCGTTGATAAACAAAGAATGCTGTCAACGATAAACATAGGATCACGACAGCCTCGTTTCAATTATTCGCAGTTAGGCAAGATGACCACCTATCCCAAATGAACAATTCCGGAGCCTTGCACTTGCGCGGTGCAAAATGTGAATGTGTAGTCGCGAAAGAGAAACCGGATGAATTTTTATCGACATTTATCACGCTCTCGATTGAATCGTTTGGGAGAACAAACATTCAAGATAACGTGCATAGAAAAATGGTGCGCACGCAGTGAAGACAAACAGTGAGAGTATGTGGTGCTATTCGTAAAAGATTTTCCTTCTCAACTTTCGTCACTTGTAGGGATTCCGAACCACGGCATCCAGTGTTCACATCTTGCGAAAAGTTAATTTCTCTGACTGACCTCAGTGAAATAGATCCCGACAGACTGTTTTCTACAATCAAATACAAAAAATGGCCGCACTCAATATGTGCCATCATAATGCGATTACACTTTGACGTAACGTGACATCTTGAGTGCCCAACGTACCCAATGATCTGGACAGGATGGGTTCTCTCAAGCTGTTGCATACCAATACCAACACATGGCGCATCGATTTTTTCGATACACTCCTTACATCATTTGGTCCTGCTACTGCATTGTATTTTACGTTTCTGTGTCTGTTGCTAAATAAACTAAGATTGTTTTTCAAGGTATGCATTCTTACATTCCACGCTTCTTCAAATTAGGCAACTATGATCCACGAGTGATTTAACCATGTCCGCATCCGTGCTATTCGACTGAAAAACTCTGCAATCCACCGGTACCAAACATCCCGAAACCGTTTTGTGCAAACTAAGAATGAATGTACGCCAGACAGAAGGCTAAAGATGGCTTCCAACTGAACGACCAGCCTCATCTAGTACCGGTAGCAAAGGCGATATCTGTAAATTCTGCCTTCGGATTTCCATCCACGATTCTGGTCTGCGACCGGCATGATAAGGCCGAAATTTTGGCCTCTCAGTCAGTCGTAATTTCCAGCTATCCACTCCTGTGTACTCAGTCATGTCTTCTTTCTAGTTATAACTAACGGGATGATCTGAATGTTTCCCAACCCCCGATTCGGACGGTATTCCACCCATCGTCCCAAAATATATGCTCTAGAGTTATCTCCTATACCAGGCTGTCTCTTACGTTTCTCCCCTAAACAAAATAATTTCTCCTCTGCATATATGAACCAAATCATTTCTCCTAACACAAAACATGGAGACCCCAAAGGGTATCACACTATCAACTTTACGTTGATGAATTTGAACGCTTTTGAAGTCGTAACCCGCGACCAAAATACTTCCCTCTATCGAGCCGGAATGAATAATCGCCAAAATGGATTTCACTTGCACAACTCTAGGGACGACACACTAGATGTCATCACAAATACCTCATCGACAGTACTTGATAATAGCAGCGCAACTCGTTTGGGCTCAGTGGACATCTCTAAAGCCTTCTGTCGAGTTCCGCATGAAGGTCTGCAATCGAAGTTGTTTCCGTTCGGGTTCGACGCTGATGTTCCCAAAGGTTCCATGCTTTCAACCACCCTTGTTCGGTCTTTTATAATTGACCTACTTATACCAACCTTCAACCCTCTTCACCGTTTTGCCGATGCTCCCACCATCCATTGCATCTTTCCCTACTCTACTGTTCGTCAAGTCGCTTCCAATAGCGATCATGACCGTATTGTCCTTAGTGCATCACCTGCGTCCGATCTCAGATTAATCTCTGTTTGGGGCTCTACCAACCATGTTTGTTTCAATCCGTCCAAAACTTTTCTCTTCTCTGCTTCACTCACAAACCACCCTTATTCTCTCCAGTTTAATTCTGACTCGACTTCTCCTCAATTCACTGATCCACTTCCGTTACTGGGCTTGTTCATAAGTTCTTCGCTTTAGTCGTCACCCTTACCGTCAACAAGCCACTCGTGCTGCGTGCAAAATTGGTTTACTATTCCATCCCAAACGCTTTTTTTAAACCCACCCACTTCGTTATTTTATATAAAGCTCAAATCCACGAAAATTGAATACTGTAGTCATATGAGAGGCGGATCTTCGTCCACCGCTTTTTCACTTCTTGACCAGATTCAACGAAAATCTGTTCAGCTGATCAATGATCCAGCCCTGACTTCAAATCTGCGGGCCCTTGATCATCACTGAGCAGTTGCTTCACTTTCTCGCTTCTGTCGCTAGTATTTTAGTTGCGTGACCCGGCCAAGCTAGCATTAGAATCGTTTTGAGCGTGCCAACCAAGCCAGGATGGTTGAGTTGGACCTCTGTCAACAGTCGACTGCACGCAGTTTGCTAAGACGGCTTGGCATGTGTCAGTAGCAGCTGACTGAAACGTCGCGGCCTTTTCATCTTCACGGTGCACGTGACAACGGAGGGACCAATCCTGCGTATAAAGACAAGTTCTACGGACACACCTCCCAATTATTAAGGCGTATGTGACCGGTAGAAGTTGTGACCGTTGATCGTGATAATAACACCAAACTAAGCTACGTAACAAAGAGAGATGCGTCGGAGGCCAATATTCTGTGCTCGAATTCAGTTACATTCAGACCTGTAACGACCAAAGACCTTTTCAAAAAAACCAAAATTCATTACAAAAAGCCCCGTCAGCTCACTTGGTGTCCATCTTCGTCTTCACAGCGCTCGGCTTACATTAACCACATTGCTATCGGCCACCGAAGGCTTGGATCAGTCGAGGATTTCACACCTTTCACCACCATAGCTGTGTACTCAGAATGTGCCGTGGTCCGTGCTCGCTTTCTTCTCGACGTAGTCAACCACAGTTACATCAACAAGAAACCCACGCGTCTTGTACATTCACTTCTAGGCGATAACCGCCGACTTCAAACACAGTGGAAGATTTCAACGCGGTTGTCGATACAACGAAATGCACACGATGCGAGCGAACATTTGAGCGAATAGCAAGCGCCTTGCACTCAGCGGCAATTACCACACGGGATTCCAGGTCGTGTGAACCTCAGAAACGATAGACATCCACAACTTCACCTGCTCTGTTAGGGGTCTGCAGATGCAGAACCCCAAGACATTACGAGGAGCAGTGGTGGATCAAGAGAGGTAAGGAAATGAAAAATACTTCGACTGTCGATGATGGTTAAGTGTACTGGTCCACAGAATCCAAGTATAAACGAGGTGTTCAAGGAATCAGACTGCTCAATAATCCACTCTCAGCAACATCGGTCGGAGCGTTGGAAAGACCATTTTAGGGAGTTTCGTAGTTATTTCATTGCCACAGTCAACATTCCACTTATGCCTCCGAGTGAACCAATGCAGGTGGATACCAGTCATTCGTCAGAAACGAAGACCATCAAAACGGCAAGTCTTCATAACGGAACTCCAGTTGCTGGACCGAGTAGAACCACCTCTTTCACGGTGGTGGCGAGGTGCTAAAATCGGAGTTGGCAAAACTCCTGAAAAGACTCATAAGAAGTGGTGTGGATCGGTCATGGTGTCAATTTGCAATGAAGGTGATAGGTCCTGCTGTGAAGACCATAAGAATTATTTTGGTAAACATTGCCTCCAGACTGTTCGCCGGCATTATTCTCCGTCGGTTATCTAGTGCCCCGAAAAGCTCAAGGCGGTTTCCGATCTTCACTCTTCGACAAATTATAGGATACAGACACACGTTCCGTAGACCCACAATTTCTAGTTCTTCTGACCTGAAAGGGGACATTCGACTGAGTCGATCGCGTGACTCTGTGACGCTGCCTGTAATTAAAAGGTGTACCAGGTGAGTTCATTTCACTTCGCCAAATTCTATAGGCAAACATCCGAAATAAAGTTCGTGCTTACGGTGATTTTTCACCCGGAAAGTGATTTTCATCAGGACTGCCTCCTCTAAAATTTCCTTTTCAACTTTGCCCTTTAGATGATCGTCCCATCCTCGTGTGAGAATAGTGACACTAATATCTGGTCAACCAGTACACTGTGACTTGAAGTATGCGGACGACGTTGTGATACTGAATGAAAACCCAAGGAATTTCCAGGTTTTCCTCGATCGTCGAAACGATAAGCAGGCATGTCTGGAATGCATTTTGCATCTTGGGAAAGTAAAATCCTGTAGTAAGATTGAATGGATTCGAAGCCGAATTCTGTCCTTACGGGGAAATAACTGGATGAAGTAAATAGATTTAATTACTTGCATTGTGGTATCTCATCAAGTGTCCGTTTATCAGATGGAGTAGATCCGCTTAGAGAGAGGGTTTGAATGACATTCACCAATATGAGGCATCTGTGGCGCCAGCATGGGCACCGCTTATCGCTCAAAAATCCATTATACACATTGGCAGCAAGATCGTTCCCAATATACGAATCACAAACATGGCCACTGAGTATGAAAAATTCAGGTGTTTAAACACCCTTGTCTTCGTAGCACTGGTAGACAATAGTGGAGAAATTTTGTCAGTAACTGAGAAGTTAGGCCAAACGCACTACGTCCCGAAATTCAGTCATTCGAGCAGATACCGAGTATGTAAACAGGTTAGCGTACGTTTAAGCATCCCCACAGGTAATAGTTGGAGGAGGTGGACAATTTACATGAAAAAAGACATGAAAGCTCTAACCGATGGACTGGTTCGTATAGATACAGTTAGACTACCGAGTTGGAGTCAACGGGGGTCTACTGAAGCAGCGGTTGGAGGCAACAGTTGATATGCTTCCGAGCTGTAGTCGATGAAATTTTTTTGTATTCGAAAACCTTCCCGTTCTATTATATGATGTTTCAAACTATTATTTTGCAGTCTATCTTTTACTATTCTTCATATCTTGCCTTGCTGAGTAGACAATGGTCTGAAGCAGTAACCTTTGCTGAAAGATTGATGGTTGTAAACACTGAACTGAGCCGTAGTGTAGTGTACAATAGGAAAAAACGATTCGATGAATACAGACCAAAAAAGATTACCACAGACTTAGGCTACAATCGAGAACTCGGAATCTCCAATTCAAGTATCATCATTATTCGATGAGGGCTTTCTGGTGACTCATTTGTGACCTCAGTCCGTGTTAGTCTAACGGTATCGGAGATTCTGTTTCTAGTCGAGTATAAGCTGTTTGAGGAGAAATCGATTCATTTCTGAACATTGATGACAACAACCCAAAACATTTCTTAATAACAGAGAAAAGGAAACAATGTGAAGTAAACGAATTTTGCTCACCTACCTCATTTTGAAGAGAATATAAATGACTTAGTAGATGCGAACAACAATGGAAGAAGTGCTTGTGACACATACGCGATTAATCAGCACGTGAGACAGACAGTTTCTACAGAGTGTCTCCGAAACACAGGCTTGAGAACTGTGCGCTCAGCTGTGACGGACCTCAGGACTGATCAATCAGCGAAAGAAATTGGCCCATTTCTCATCTACTTATCAAAGCACAATGGGCCATTGTGTGTGTGTGTGTGTGTGTGTGTGTGCGATTCACTTTTCGTTACGAAGTTTGAATGGTACCTAGTTTTACCAGAGGTATGCAGAAGCAAACAACTGGTTGCCAGCAGAACACCATTTCAACAGGAAATCAGTCGCCGTCACTGGGGCAACAGTTCCACCATCAAGCATGAGGTACAAATCAATTAACGGAAATCTCCAGTTTTTGAGCGATTCCGTGTAAACTTAAATTAACTAACAGATAGAATTAATTTAAGGACTTGCTCAACGTAACTAAAAGAATGAAGTCGTCACGTCAGAACTACTGTGCTAGCTTTATTGTTTGATCTCGGGGCCTGAGTAAACCTAACACATTCATAAAATGCCTACTAGCAAAACGGGCCA
Organism: Fasciolopsis buskii; assembly: GCA_008360955.1. Lineage (NCBI taxonomy): Eukaryota > Metazoa > Platyhelminthes > Trematoda > Plagiorchiida > Fasciolidae > Fasciolopsis > Fasciolopsis buskii. Next base: position 266,326 of record LUCM01006285.1, read on the forward strand.
GTAGCCTGATGTTGAAAAGAGATTATTCCAAAACAGAAAACAACTGGACACTACTGAGTCTGTCTCGTTCTCGGCCTGCACATCTGACCGTTAGCGTTCAACGACACGAGACAATCCAAATTAAAGCAATCAGTGGTACTCACGTGAAGAATATGAACGCAAAGAAGAACAGGAGGAAGAACGTGGTTACCACCAGCCAACCCCGAATGAGCTGAAGCAAGGGAAGGAAACAGGAATAAGACAAAAAGATACGTAAGACTAGAGCAAAATATTTAACAGTGGATAAGTCTGGAGAATGACAGAACACTCGATACAACCTACCTTGTAACAACTGTACTTGAACAGCAAAACCAGTACAAATGTCATCACGACAATAAATGACATGAATATAAGCGTGTTCGCGATAGTCTGCCACGTCTGTGTTCCGACATCAGCATCCGGTGTGTGGAACGGGGTGTAGATCAAATAGTGATCAGTGTGAGAGTAGAAATCCACCGTGGAAGCCACAATAACGACAAACATCATGCATACTGTAACGGGAACAAACAAACTAACCCAGGGTTTCGAGTTACAAGAAGCGGGAAGGTGGGTGAAAGGAAAGAGAAGACAAGAGAAATAGAAATGACCAATTGAATGCGAGAAACTATCAAGATAGCAATAAGATAAAAAATAATGGTCAGCTGATATCAAAAAGCCTGGGGGGGGGGTTGTCAAATTCAAATTCATCCGGCAGTTGCAAAAGAACACGTGAACGTGAGTATTTTCAATAACTACGGCAAATATTTCTGGCACAATTTTGCAATGGTTGGACAGTTTCGTGAAAACTCGCCTCAAATTATTTTAGATAAAACTAGTTGCTAAGGTAGTGTAATACTGTCTTTCGGTATCAGCCTACCAAACTTCACCAGGCCAAACAAACCGGTGACCTTTAGCTGGAAGAAAAATAAGGCATTTCTGAAGAATTATACGTTGTAATTTGGGCAATAGCTTTTGACAATCAAAGCGAATTAATATTCTTCCCACAGTGTTGACCTCTGAAAATACCTCCTGGAATCCGTGTATCCATCCGAATTCGGTTCCCGTTCCCGCAAACATCTTTGTCTTAGCAAGCTCTTGTCAATGTTCAAATTATTAGTCCATCTTTTTGCAGGAAGCGTATCGGACCTTCATTCGTATCAGTTTCTATGCTTATGCGTCATGTCTGTGGTTCAAGCATCAATCACCACGTCTTCGTGGTTAGGATCCGAAAGACCCGTCAACTAGCTGATTGGAGACACTGAAGGATATGGCAGTGGGCCATGAACAGTGGCTACCATGTTGTCATTTTCTATTGAATCAGAATGATTGAAAGAGTTCGCCTGTACATTTAGTTGGCTACAGCAGCATTCTTATCTTTTCCCATCTGTGTAGGTCCACTGTCTGTTCCCCTTGGATACTAACTCTTTTTATAGACATATGTAACCTTGGCGAAAATGCAGCGGCCAGTGGGGCTCGCATTATTTAACGCTGAACGATATTGAAGAGGAGGAGGAGGCCGGAAGACATACAGCTGCCGCTCACCAAGAACGAACGCTTTTAGATCTTATCACTTGATCTCCGGTTGGTGCAGTAAAGTCGAACAGGTTTTGAAGATCAAATGTGAGAAAATAAGAATTTCAGACGTTTTATTATCCGAAAATAATAACACAGGCCTGTGCGAATAAAATAGGACCAAATAAATTAAATGACCGACTTGTCAACCAAAAACAACAGAAAATGGAACGAACAAATAAAACCAAGTTCAATCAAATTCGGTTTTTCTAACCATCAAACTTGCAGCACAAAGATCAAGTTCCGATTAACACCTGGAAACACCGCTATCATTGATGCAAAATGAACCCGTGAATGATCGCAAAAGAACGGGGGAGGGGGGGAGTACAAAGGGCAAACCATCGAATATAAACAGTGCCACTTGTTGTAGTTCTTCACGTTGCCTAGTGGGGGGATGGTCTCATCAGCCCCAGTTCAAAAATCCAACTTGTTTCACTTAGTTAGGGTTTTCACGGACTGACAAAGCTGACTCATTTTCTAACGCCGAATCAATCAATCGGACACAACTAGTAACTGTGTATCAAGAAGATGAACGACACTCGGGGTCGGTAGACCCAATAAACAACTAGCCATCGTTTTTCGTTTCATGATCATCCGGTAAGTTGGACAAAGAACATAAGACGCAAAGACTACAGAAGAGCAGAAATATTTCGAACGAAAGGAAACTACTGAAAGTGACATTAAAGCATATCGCTTAAAATCCTAGAGGTCAGGGACTGGCCACTCTGACCTACCTTACAGCCATTATCCGCCTCGGGGAACAGCCGGCATACCGAGGGGTTCGCTCTGTGGGCATGCAGAATATGTCTCGACTAGCATTGCTAATACGGTTCTCCCATCATACTCTATCAATGCCAAGATAACGTCCTCATACTACTAAAAGTCTTCCCAGACAACAAAACCTATCTAATTCGCTTAACTTCTCATATACAGAAACAAGATTCAGCTTCCAGTCAATCTGGTCCGCGACAGCATTTCACATTTCGAAGGTGCAAACGGTATCCCAAACAAGCACTACAGTCAAAACGGTTGAGAAACGTCCATGACTTATTTGGGTCAACAATCAAGAGACACCGTGAGCATGTTCTAAGTCAATTTAATGTCTGAGCAAATAACATAGCCACTAAAGGGCAATCTCCTCAAACATCTCAATGACAAAGTCGAAAAAAGGGCGAATAGGCAATCTTGATGGACATCAGTTCCGCAATAAACTCGCATGAAAAATCGGTGTAAGCACGAACTCGGCCATTTAAAACTGAAACGAATTTCTCTAATACACCGCTCAGGGAGAAGATACGCCTAATACCTGCACGGTTACCCGAATCGAACGACGATTTCAGACCACGGAAAGTAGGGATCGTGGGCCTACATCAAAATCGGAACCCAAATGGATAAGTATACCATAGTTCAGTACAACATTTTTCGCGCAGAACAATGCGTGCGAACACTCTGGAGGCAATGTTTACCAAAATAATTCTTATGGTCTTCACAGCAGGACCTATCACCTTCATTGCAAACTGACACCATGACCGATCCACACCAC
>LUCM01006286.1:9155-20524 GCA_008360955.1 Fasciolopsis buskii
CATGCACTAGAATCGCCCTGACACGGGTCTTATAGACGCTTAGCCTTCCCGCAAAACGAAAGTTCAATTTACTAGTCTAGTACGCCTGCGAGGTGTCATCATCTGCATGCCATTGTGCTTTGAAAAGCTAAAATCAGTAGAACGAAGTACTCTCAATTCGTACACCTCAGATTTACTGGGGATCGGTTGCTCCCTTCCACTGTTACATCGTGTGTCGGAAACCTGAGTGAACTCACCAACATGCTCTGACTGTGCATTCATCCGCCAACCATTTTGATTCCCGAGACTTGATGGTGCTGTGCCAAAAGTTTCTTTGGCTGCTTACCTCCGTGACCCCATTAAAGTTTTCGATGCACTGAACAGATGAGGGTGCACCTTTATCCGGTTTGGCCTGACAGCCGAGTTGTGTCGACCGGGCATGATAACGTTCGTTTATTAATGTCATTTCTGAATAACCTCATTGAAAGTTAAGCGTGCTGTCTCAGTCCTCAGCCAACCACCGTATTCCTCTCAGCTCTTGTTTAAACAATGTCAAATATAAGGCATTCACGTACTCACAAATCGCATTATCCCAGTCGCCTACATTGTAACTGAGAATGAGTTACCCGAAGGTCCAGTTCTTGCTCCTCATTTAGCGTCAGCGCATTTTTCTCAGCATGCCGGCATTCGAAATTAAATTATGGGATCCCAAATAGCCATTTTTTCTGTAATCACGCAAAAGTATTTTAGGCACTTCCAGTAGAGCTTCCATTGTTCTCTCACTCCATAGGGTAGGAATCTCCGCTCGTTCGTCAATACGTGAATTTTGCCAAACCAGATGGCAAGGGGTCGTTGCAAATGCTCAAGAACTTTAACATCCTTCCGTAATTGGTTCTCTCTAGGCTAGCACGGAAGGCTACAACTGGCGGGACTGGCCTGGCCCCGGAAAACATACCGCTGTAAAGTGTGAAACCACTAATGTCACCACATGGCCCTTGTAGTGGCAAGGATCCGCTGCAGAACTTATCCTGGATTCATCAAAATGGAGCCGGCTGGTTCAGCATTGTCGAGGAAGTAATGTCCTCTAAGTCAGGCTTGGAGGTTTTCCACGTCTTTGCTCAAATTTGGCAGATTTAAACCAGGTTATAGTGCTTCACGAATGCCATATGTGACCGCATTAGGCTTGCAAAACAGACAGGCGTGATGCCGAAGCATGACGTTTGCTAGTGCAACCCATGCGACATTACAGTGGGCCGTAAAATATTATATGATAGTCCGAGAGAACCTAATGGTGAACGCGACAGGTGCATTGCTGCGATAGGCAGGGTCAAAACTATGGAGCAGAAATTATTTGCATTTGAACAGTAAACGGGTAAACGCATGATCTTAGGGCTCAAGTGTAAAACTAGCCCAAGCAAGGGGAAGGATAGAAATGTAGGTTCGTGGCAACGAGATAAGGCTGCGCACGCAGCATGCGAAGTAAATGTGTCGGGCCGTCGGTGGAAATCAAGTGCATGGATTGCATTGTCCTCAGAGAATCATGGCTGCTGCATGGGTGGGACAAACGAAACTTCGTTAGCTCTAAGAGATCACGTTTCCAGGGAGCAGATTCAGAAGTTGGACGCGAGGAGGATAGTTGCTAAAATTGGTCACTTATTCCAGGAAGAGGGGACAGGTTATATGACACCCGGCATCCGAATAAAGGTTAAATCAATGAAGGCGTAAGCAGTTAGTACCTAACGAATTGGAACATCTTATGTCAAAGAAGAAAATGGACAACTGGCGTACTGAAATTATCCATCAAAAGAACAAAATGTTTCCTACACCTGATAGCCCTTGTGCTTGAGAGAAAGAGGAGCAAACAACCTGAGCACTAGCGGGGACGTTTGGTGGGCTGTTGCTTGATCAGGCGGAGGACTCGGTGCTAGTAGTGCGAATCCACCGGACCAAAATTTGGCGGGAAGTGCAAACACCAGGATCGCCGGATTGGATTATCAGCAAGTATATTCTCGAAGCGGATAATGCAAGAACAGAAACCCCGACGGAGAAAAGCCGGCAAAAACATAGGATTCCACGACCTCGACCAGAAAAGACTCTCGGATAAGTAGCGCACAGCCTTCAGGGGGCTAGACTAACGGAATTCACCATCACTGGAAAAGATCATGGACTAAGATGAGTGAGATACTGTTGAAAAAATGTCGCAAAATATATGGAAACACTTCAGTTGATTAACTAACATTTGCGCCGCTATATAGGAAGCGACCAGGATGGACGCCACCGTGGCGGAAAAGTACCACAAAACATGCCGCAGACCGGAGACACCTAAACCTTAATAAAAGTTTCAGGAAACGGGGTATCCGGAAGACTCCTAGAATACAAGAAAATGAACAGAATTGCAACGGAAAGACTGCGGTCGGGGAGAATAACATAAGGGTTGGCCATCCGCGAAATTGTCAAAACCATTCATGAGATGTTTTTCAACTACCTCCGGTCCGAGTGTGCTACGCAAGTGCCGACGGAATGGGTAAGTGCAGGTAGTGGAGTCTTAGCGGAGGACAAAGCACAGAATGCACGGTTACTCCATGGGCAGTGCAACGCGGTCCACAGGGCTGCCGGTAAGTGGGTGTCACTCGTCATAAGATGGCAAAGGCCCACACCGACGAAAGGGTTAGATGTCGAACTTTATTATGTTCTTCTGGCACTGGAAGCCTTTCTATATTGGCATATTTCTTGGATACTTCGAGAGGCATGCTGGGTTGCATGATCAAATGTTACACGGATACCACAACTGACACTGAACAAGTAAGCGCATATGTAGGGGCAAAATAAGGGAAAATAGCAAAATGTCACTCTAAGAGAAACAAGGTGTTTATATACACCAATGATGAGCACCACAGGTAAAACGTAGAATTGAAAATTGGCAGCCGGTTTGGAGCTATGTCCGCGGTAGTTCGATTTAACGAGTCTAATGGACATGAATGTCAAACTGCCATGAGGAAAGTCCTTAAAGGCCAAGAGTTCAAGTTAAAGGTTGTCAAATCGGACCAAGAAAGCTGGAAAGACGGGTATTGATGGCCGATAGATATCCAATATTACACTGAGAATAAAAAAGAACGTCGGTCACTTCATCGTGGATCCTGGAGCCAAGGAAATAGTCAAAAGCCTCTTGAAAATGAGAAGGGACGAAGGACACTGATGAATAGTTTTGGCAGTCCACTGTTTGAAGATATGAAGAATGGAAACGTCGTCGGCATTGAGGAGAATGATTAATAAAAGAGTATGCGTTGAACAATATATCTGACGTTGGTAAGCCAGTGTGAAGCAAAGAAAGGATTTCTTCCCTGCTTTTGTCTTGAATAAAAGAAAGCTCTGGCACCGGAAGGCATGAGCTTACCTATTATGATGCATCTGGCCCATTAGCTATGCTGTGACAAATCTTTGCGGGAAGCTGAATTATCAAAGGAATGAAAAAGTGGACTAATGGTTCCAATTCACAATGAATTTGTAAGGGACGACGTGATAAATTGCGGAACGATCAGCCTACCAACAGTGGTGCTTAAAGCCTTAGAAAAAATAGTTCTCACCACACTACTGGAGCACCTAGAGTATAATAACGCAATAGCATCAGACAGCGCGGCCTCAAGAAAGAATGATCCTATACCATTAGCTTTCTAGGCTTTTTTGGTGAATCAACCGGAAGGCTGGATAAGGGAGAGAAGCAGGGGTCTGACACTTGAATTTCCGAAGAGTGTTTGATATTGACGTCCCTAGACTGCAGCTAAGCAAGTGAGGAAGTGAATATAGCCACCGGTAAGATGAGGTGCCTAAAAGACTACCTGCAACAACTTCAGTGTGAAAGTTTGAAAGATCCAAGCTGTGAATCTCTGCCAGCGTAGCTTTCCGAGGCTCCGTCCTGGAACGAGTTCTGTTCCTGGTCCGTGTCAGTCGCCCTTTGGTGTCAATAAAATTTGCAGTCCTCGTGTTTGCAGACTTCAGGTTCCCGTGAAGCACTGATTCACAGCTAATTCAGGAAGACAGCCAAAATGCACAAGGGGGCAGATGTTTGGGACTCAGCTTTGAATATGTGATAACCGGATCACACTTCCTAGACCCAGCCATGCTGGCAACACTTAACGAGAAGGCCGAGATCAGGAGCTTGCCCGCCATGTTGGCAACCGACTTTAGACCATCGGAGCAGCACCTGTGGGCCGTAAGCAAATCAAACATAGACCTCAGCAAAATAAGAAAAACTAGGCTCAAGCACCCTTTGGTTCAGGTTTCCAATTGCAAAACCTTTGTTTGCCCATAACTATTGCATGCAGCACAAATGTGTGCTCCCCAACTGGACGGGATTTTCACAACCATGAGGAAGATAGAGGTGAGTTTCACCCAGATGAATATTGACCTGGAGTGATTCAATAACAGGACAGGTTGTCAGTATTGGGCTTGTTCTCTATGAAGCATGGAAAGATGGCATCCAAACTGCTTGAAACTGTAAAGAAAATAAAAGGGATACCAGTGACCAACAAACAACTCTGTCTATGAAGATAACTTTGACATGCGGGGCAAAAACTACAAGTCGCTGAACCGGCAATCAATAAGACAGTCCGGACAAAATTCTTTGTCTGAAGTGTGGTTAACCGTCGACGTAAGCTACTTGCGCATGTGACGGAAACCAACTTTGTCACAACCGTCATAAAGAACTTGGACACCATGTGACCATGTGTTTCCTGACTGTTCCTGTTCCCACAAAATGTCCTTTTTGTTCACTCTGTATGGTTCGTCGCTCTTTTAAGTTTCTTACGTCACGAGATCTGGAGCTAGTTTCTGGGCCTTCGCGGGAAGACTGAATCTGGTAGTCACAAAACAGTACGCGAATGAACTGTTTCCTTTCGAAGATCTCAGAAGGTGGCCTTGATATGTTAAACGTTTTTTTAGCCACAAAATTCTAAAGGGAAAAGCGGAGGGCTCCTAAGAAGCCGAAGCACAGGTTGACATTTGCGAATTCTGTGCTGTGACCCAATTTGAGCTGATCTTAAGCCCATGGACTTTCAAAGTTTATTCACTCATCATACTTCAGGTCCGCCGTGAAATGTTGATGAGGAAATATTAAAATATCAAATACTGTTTAGAAGCCCCTCGAATGAATATATATATGAATATAAAAAGGAAAACCCGGATTCCTCAGCCACCGTCCATATATTTCGAATTGCACAATGTGCCCCGGTAACTTCCTTCTCTGAGCTGCTCGTAAGATTGATCGCTTCTTAATCTGCAGCTGGCAGCTAGGCCAGACTGCCATCAATCGTTTTTCTCTCTTCCGGGCCTTATAGTCCTGCTTGGATGTAGACACTTACCCCACGCTCTGGCGATTATCCGATCCTGGAAAGACGATGCATCCCTTACCATACCACGCTCAAATTCCTTCCACCACACCACGAGTACGCCGGCGCTACCAAAATAGTGCGGGGCGCGGTCATATCCGCCGCTTTGGCCGGCGCACATCGAGCGGGCAGCTTGGCTGCAGCGGTGTGCGGGTACAACTAGATTGGCGGATTACACCTGCGTTCACCCTCAAAGGGTGTTTTTTCAGGTTGGGTAGCCAGCACTCTATCAGCCCCGTCCACTAGCACTGTTGTGGTAAACAGCACTGCAGCCCACAAGTTCGCGTGCACTGCTTTGTACTGGCTTCCTCTTGCTCCTTACCAAAATTCTTCCGCAAAAATCGTGCAAAACGTACTCACGAATGGACAGCAATTTTATTGGCATCTGATATAAACTGAAGTTCACAACGCACATTGACATTCCAAAAGAGCTGAAGACCGTCATTTTTTATCAACCTCTATTCTGGTCTGCGGAATTCGGCAATAGACCGATGCTACCAGTAACAGTTCTTCACACGAGGCCACGAGGCGTCGCTTTATTTGAATCCGATTCTCCTTCTTTTCCAATGCCACCTTCATCTCTAGACCAAGCTGAAATTCATGGAATCAAAACTGCTTGAAACACCCTCCCATGTACCAGCAATACGATCGCACAATTCCCTTCCATTGTCGATGCTTCTCTTGCTTAACGGACTGTGCTTTGAGAATTTCCGAGTTTTACACTGTTTTTTATATCCAGTCTGGTTTTCACTCATCTCCATTCCGTTATCACATCCATATCAATACTCATCTCTACCATATAACTCTCCTGATTTTCGAGGACCCCGGCCAACTGGTGGCGACAACCATTGCCCTCCAGCCACATTTTGCGTCCGCGATACGCACCTTTGCTGCATTCAAGCATAGTATTACTCGCCGTACAGGACTGGTAATCATCCACAGAAAAATCTTTGCGAACCACTATCTAATCGTGACTTGGAACTCAAAATGCCGTGCTCAGGAAATCACACTGCCTGTTATGATCTTGTGAGCGAAACCGCATTGCACCGTATGTTTGGTTTCTGTTTTCCGTGTCTGCACTGTTTCTTCTTTGCCCAATTTTCATCTTGCCTTTCGCATGACTCTCGTATGTCGAGAAATATACAAAACCAAAGAAAGCTTTCAAATTACTTAAGGTCGCTTTCACCCCCTCCCTTTGATCTACATTGCTCGTACCTCCTGTGCATCATCTATGTAAAAACTTGATCTTGCCTTGCGCATGCATCCCACAAATCGAGAAATATACATTATTATTATTATTATTACAGCTTGTATAAAACTTATGACAGCCTCAAACGGCTAACACCATAGTTGCGTCAGTCAAATCGAATGATTCGGCATATGTGAAAATACGGTCTGGATTTGGATGTGCTCCCCGGGTGCGAAGTGTCAGTCGGGTAGCATAGATGGATAAACCAACTTCAGAAGCCAGGGTAGTATGCCCGAACTATTGGAGGAGCATCGAGAGAGACGATAAAGGTTTATCATGTGCGCCTTTTCTGAAGCAGGTCATGGAGCATTGGCGTACCTCTGTTCGGTTGGAAATAACGGCTCGAAATGTTCCTTATTTATGGCTGATCGTAAATGAGCCTCACTAAAGCCTGTTATTATTGCCCGTTTGGAGTTCACAAATGCAGAGTTGGTGGCTTGAACTTCGAAGTCAATCCTAAATAAAATTTAGGTGCGATTCAAGGGATTTTCCTTCCCAAGACCTCGGCAGTGTTGTTACGTTTCATCAAGAAAGAAAATTTTTGATTTCTTACTTAGTGAGTTTCAAAAATGTTTGTTTGCTTCAACTTTTTCGGTAACAACACTTGTCGGGCAGAAACAGTCTTACCAACCTGGATTGGAGGGGCTTTGTTAGGCAGAGCTGTACAGACAATCTTTGGATCAGGCTTTCGGGAATTTTACTTACCTGCGAATTCTAGGCTGAATTGAGTCAACCAGAACTGACGGCCGTAGAATTCAATCCTAAAGAACAAGCAAGTTTGGTCACAGAATGGTCTTATTTGGTGTAGTCTGAGTTATTTCTCCTGGACTAAATTATCAAAGTGGTCTGCATGGTTGATAAGGTTCAGACAACATTTGGCTATTCGCTGCAATGGATATCGTGGCACGACGTGGCAGCTGGTACCATTACCTCCAAATATATGCGTAATAACCGTCTGTTGTTAAAAGTGTACGTTGAGCATGGATGTTTTTTAAGTGATCAGAGAAGACACAGGGGAAGAAGCTCTGATAACAGGCGCGCGCTTAAAAACAATCTTCTGAGATGGCCTCACTCCATCAAGATTAGGGTGTCTATGTTTTATTGGTCAAGCCATTCACGACGATACCCAATATATACGGCTACAGAGCTGATTACTGGTTAGTACCACAACATATAAGCGTACATTGAAGCACACCAATTGCTAGATGCCATCAGGGGACATATTTGGAATCTGAAAGTTTTTTCTGTCCCCTCTAGTTTTGTGGGTAGATATGTTGCATATCGGGAAAGATCGGGGTTGGTGGTCGCGTCGCCCGCTGAGGTTGCCACGTCTGTATGACAGTCGTTGGGCGTGGCAGATATGAAGAATGCCATCCCAGATGCTTGTTTATCTGTCTGAGTATCCGAGCAGTTCACAGCGAAGTCACGCAACCTATGTGAACTAAATGATTTATACAGGCTCGCGCTGGATTTATGATGAGACGAGGAGATCCAAAGACAAATATGACCAAGGACAGCAGCAATCGCAGAAGAGGTTAGTACGAACTGTGAATTGCATAAATTGGTTTTCGCAGTCAAAAATGAGAAAGTTTTTCGCGAAATAGTTCACCGTGTGATATCGTCGCCCAACTTGCCCTTAAGAAACCATGGAGGGACTGTACAGCTGTTTCATTTTTGCCAGGAATAATAAGAATTGCTTATCCATCGCGCCCAAACTGGAGCGCGAGCTCGGGATGAACGAATTTGGGTAGGACGTCTTAGCAATTTTTCCACCGGTGAGGTTCCAAACGATTCGCTGAACTTCGCCACATGAGAATGTTGCACTTATCAGTTATAAATTTGCAAGGCGACGGACCTTCAGCTTACGTAAAGCGACCTCTATTGATAAAAGACTTCTCGGCAGATAACCTAATTGCAACCAAGGCCTTGGATATGACTTACAGGGCATGGCTACTTGGTAAGAGGTTGAATCATTCTAAGTTCAGGTCTTGGTTCGGATGCGCTGAATATTTACAGCTGATGGTTCATAACAAGCGCTTCCATGGCTTCTCAATGGTGAGTTAGGTGGTAATAGCAAATGGTGAATTATTTCATGAAAACATTCAGTCTCCCACCACTTACATATACCAAGTAGTCAAAATCTGTGGGTCATGTCCAAAGTCTTGATCGTACTTAGGCTACCTTTAGAGAAGTCGTCTATGAGTAAGGGCTGTTGGGTGTGCACCAGCAGATAGTTTCCGTGCGAATCAGTGGTGGATAGGTGCAACATCATGTGTTGAATTTCAACAAACCGTTTAGAGCTTGCCCGGTAGCGTAGTGGATAAGGCGTTTGACACAATATCGTTCGTCCTGGGCTCGCGATTCAGTTCAGGCGCGGTGGATATGAATTCTAACAGGGATGAAACAGCTGTGAGTTGGCTTCGTGGTTTATAAAGGCTGTCCTAAGCGACGATATTGCATAATGAACCATTTTGAGGAAGAAAGTTTTTGTTGGAACAAGTTGGAATGGATATTGGGATCTCTGGACGCAAACCCTTGGGGCCGGGCCCGGGAATTTCAATAGCTTCAACGCCAGAGAACTCTAAAGACCAGGGCCCCTTGACCTCGATTGATGCTTTGGTGCCACAAAACAACTTAATAAATTTTGAACAGATTGAACACCGTGAATTGGGCTCCTGATTATGGAGGGGTTTTCGTGTACTAGTTGATACCTTTTGAAAATGTTGGGGAGATGGATAACCAGCTTTGTTGCATGGTAAGCTCAAATGGAAAGAAGCCAAGGAAAACCTGATGGTTTGTGATATATTTGGACATATTTCAGGAAATGGCAATGGTAATATACCTTATTGATGTTCTGCGAAGTTAGTAAGGTCCTGTCAAGGAAATTCTGTTTGCCATAGTCCATGCAATGATTCGAATTGACGTCCGTAAGTTGTGTTGGCTAGGGGGTGGCTAAGATTATTGTCCACTGCAATGCTTCAGTTACCTGATACAGTAAACTAGTTCCGGTTAGCCGTTGTGTATTTAAGTATTCTTTTGTATTTGTATTTCATTTGTTTCTTCGGAATCGGTCTGGTGCCGTTAGGATAAAGTGATGGATGTCAGTTGACGTAGATCTTTGGCAATGCACTGCTATTAGTATGAAAGTTGCAGGCGTCTGAGTACTGGTGGTGAACACAATCGTTTTATACTCCCGCATATGTTTCTTGTCCGTTTTTTTGTACGAACGATGGGCGGGATAGCTGAATGCCTATCCTCGGCGGCTTACCTAGGTGAAAGGGACTTAAGTACCCGGAGCTTTCCATTTCGGCTGCGGATTGTGATAAGCTTGTCCCGCGAGATTTCTCCAGAGGCTTGTGGTTTTGGGTCGAAAGGGAACTCCGGGGATATGATGGAAAAAGACTGACAATTCAAGAGCGATGAAAATGGTAGTATCGATTCGAAAACAAAGGTTGGATTCAAAGACGGGAGAACGCCTTTGCATAAAATTCAGCATGTCTGCCCTATGTAAAGCACGTCTCCTGGCGGTTGCCCTATTGATTGGTGACTGGGGCAACCAGCTTACCCAGTGCGGACGACCATAGGACCCACGCCTGGACGTAGTTCTGGGGAACTGAATTAAATTCGTATGTATTCTGATTCTGATGCATTGCATGTCAAGATGGCGAGTGCTTAGTTGCATACACGTACACATGCTTGCCCGAAGATCAACGTCGCATAAAAAGGTCTGCAAAAACGGTGCCGAAATTTGAATTTTGACTGGCATGCTGGTGCATTGCGTATTGATTTGCAAATGCTGATCGTGCTTTTCAAGTAATCTAAAGTGACATACATCCACATATCCCCCAGATTTCTTTAATTCACGTTTTCTCTGCAGCATCCATATACAACTTTGATTTTGCCTCGCAAATGCCCCACGCAAATCGAGAAGTAAACATCATTATCACTATCAGGGATTGTTCACAACTTCAGAAGAGCAACACCAAATCGCTCAATCTGGAGGCTTTTACTTCCTCATGGGGTTTTGGCACTATTGTTTGACGAAGAACATCGGTCAGACGAAGTTGATTACCCTACCACTCATGCACCACCTGCGAGTGGTACCAGGCATACGGCCGACGCAGAACCGGAGTGAGGATGCTGGTCAACTGAATGTTCATCTACTAGATGGAGAGTGCAAGCAAAGACAAAGAGTCAATGGATGCATGGAAATGGGTGGCTTCTAATCTATAAAGTAGATATGAATGTCTTAACATAGTACAAATCATTTGCAACCGTGAGCTCTGAGGATCCGCTGATTCGGAAATCTCTGCCGACCTTGTTGTTATAAAGCCAACGTGCATGTTGGTTAATGCATGCCTGAGGTTCACCATGAATCTGCTGGGATGAAAAGCTAATTAAACTCACGAAGGCGGAGTTTCGGTGATACAGCTTTGCAAATCTTTGATGGCAAATTTGACAAAAGCTTATGGGGTAGCCGTGGAGAAGTCCATTCTTTTGCTTTGGTTATTTGGTTGCTCCTACGACCTACTTACGCTAATTTAGAAGTTACGGCCAGTTCCGATTAGAATCCCGGTTGTCTCGGCGTTGTCGTTGATAATGTCGTTGGCTGCCGTTTGATACAGTCCACCTACGAAGGGGAACGGTCAGGTATCCTTTTACTCCACTTCGTTCTACCAATTCGGATACCGTAGTAAATTCATCCCATACCGGATTTTGGTTTTTTTGGTCATCGGTTGGTTCCGTGAGGCGTGAAG
>LUCM01006286.1:21202-44159 GCA_008360955.1 Fasciolopsis buskii
GAAACAAGTTTTTCAAGATCAAGAAGAGTTTTCTGGGACTGTTTGCGAGCAGCGGCCTGCGGGCCGTTTCGTGTTTAAGTGCACTGAATGTGCTCATTGCTGGCGTAAAACATGGAAGGAGCTCAGCAGCGGATGTCAAGATATGGCCGGAGTCCCCAAACGTCAGGAGCGTTACGTAATGAGCGGAAACGTTGAGCTGAGATGACGAGAAATGGTAATAGGGTAATTGGATGGAAGTGGTGAAAAACAGGTGGAACGTCAGGCAAAGCGGACAAGACACGTATTCGACAACAATAATCGGCCGAAAAAATGCTGAGGGCGGAGGAAGACTGTCAAGATTGTCTCAAACTATCTGGGGGAAATTTATAAAGCTTCGGATATAGAACTCCCATAAATGCTGACTCCATTTAAATACGGATGGCAGTAAGCTGTACTGGGAGGTGCGTCAGGTAAGAAAAATCTTGTATAAGAACATTCCTTAAATACACTAGCCAAGAATGTTATCTGAGCTATCACTTTGTTGTCGCAACTTTTGATCCTAGTCAGCAGTACGGGTGGGGAATATGAGGTGCGCAAGCTGTTCCGAAGGCAGTAGTATTTGCAGTTCTGTCCAAATGGAAAGATGTGAGTTGTGCTATCCAATGCGATAATGGGCGTATTTTCGGTTAATCGGGCGAGAACTCGAGCGCCGGTTCTAGCTAACAGGTTCCTAGCAGGAATGATAAGCTGGCAGATTTAGAATTGCCGGTGCGAGGACGGAACCGGCAAAGGCGCGTCTACCCTGGGTGTGATATCTGAAACGCAACATAGAATTAGTCTGGCTTTGGTGCCACCTTGGGTTATGGTGATTACTGGATCGCGACAGCATACCTGTAACATGTCGGCGAACTCAAATACGACCAAAACCTTCTCCAGTGTTTTAAGCTTGCCACACGGAGCCTTGCTACCCAATAATGGGACGGGTAGAACATACTCTTTCTATAGGTACCTATAAATGACGACAGTTTGCTCCACCAAGCACTCGTCCTTGCGACCGACCCTTTGCTTTAATGGAGTCGGCTGACTAAAGTCGGGGGCCCAGTTGTGTAGGCCATGGGGCCACCAGTTATGTCCGCCCCTAACTCCTGCTGACCTTTTCGGATTGTCTACGACGTTATTTTTTCAATCGATGGCTTGGTGTTGAATGAGTTTATCTAGGGCAAATCTTTTGGTCTCGCACACTGATCCTCACATAGCAAAAGAACGGCAGGCCCGTCCGCGCAGCTATTCAGTAAACCACTCGATAGGGTTTGATAAGCAAAGTGGTCCCCTTCGCTATGACGAAAAAGACTGATCACGTAATTATAATTGGCGAAATTCGTGACCTTATCATATATCACATTCGAAGCGTATAACAAAGCCCCACAACTGCCGCCGCCAGCGTGCGGATGAATTAAACGACGGTGACAACAAGCGCACTGGTGAGCTTGGCCGCCTTCGCGAGAGGAACAACTGCTGGCACGGTTCCCAGAACAAAAGAAGAAAAGCCAGTCTTTGTTGACACAAATGAAAGCACACCTTAAAGACTCGCCTATCCAACCTGCCGATAAAACTTGCCCGCCTTTAATAATAATTCTGTCTGCATCGAAGTTTGTCACCCAACAAGGATTTAGTAGTGTAGACGGAATAGAGACCCACTGGACATCCCAGGTGATCCAAGACAACTGAATAAAAATGCAGTTTTTAGGAAAAGCTCATCAGCGACTCTAAATCTGGGCCGATTATCCGGTGTATGCCCGAAAAAAAGGATCACGCTGACTTACATTTTCTCTTAAGGTCCCAATGATTTTGGTATCCCAACGGGACAGATGCATGAAGAAACTGCGAATGGCCTCAGCTATTCTGATGCAGCGGTGGATGAGATAATTCAATCTTTGTTTCTCACCAGTAACACTCGACGGTGTCTCCTCGTGAGATTGCTGAATGAATGGAAAAATGCAACTGAGTGATTCTTTTCGTATTTAAGAGGAGACCCAGTAACTAGTAAAATCTGTAGCTTACCAAAGTTGTCGATCAAGACTCTTTCTCACATCGCTGTGCCTGCTAATCCCATGAATTTCTTCACACAAGACGGACTCCTACTATGCCACAGCTAACTTAGTTTTGACATAATCGTCTACGATAATCCCTTTCAGCCGCCAAGGAATTTTAGTTGGCCCTGCTTTTCCCAATTAGGCTTCTGCTCCTTTTTTGGCCTTTGTAGCTTCATCCATATTTTCTTGGACCTCAGTCACTAGGCATGGAAGCGGAAATTCTGTCATGTTCGAATGGAAGCGATTCCACGTATTAGAACATGCGCGCAAACTTACAATGGATTTGTGAAGAAAGGGGAGATGAAACGGCATGTGCCTCCACTAAAAATAAAAATGCTTTATCTTAGGAAACTTCTGAGTGCGAACAGTGCAAGTAATTCCAACCCAAAAGAGTGACTTAAGAGGCGAATTTTAGTTGAAAGTTCACGGAATATTAACACAAATCTTTTGCATCAATAACCGTGCCATACAGGGCCTTCAGGTTTTCGGTAAGTAGTTTTAATTCACGAGAATGATTTGCTTACACAAGGACAAATACTTTCGCGGCAGCTTAGTGACAAAGGCCATTAGGCTTATAGCTCCATCAAACCATCT
This sequence comes from Fasciolopsis buskii, assembly GCA_008360955.1. Classification (NCBI taxonomy): domain Eukaryota; kingdom Metazoa; phylum Platyhelminthes; class Trematoda; order Plagiorchiida; family Fasciolidae; genus Fasciolopsis; species Fasciolopsis buskii. The sequence goes on from LUCM01006286.1 coordinate 23,869, forward strand.
CGTAATGCACACTTCACGCCTCACGGAACCAACCGATGACCAAAAAAACCAAAATCCGGTATGGGATGAATTTACTACGGTATCCGAATTGGTAGAACGAAGTGGAGTAAAAGGATACCTGACCGTTCCCCTTCGTAGGTGGACTGTATCAAACGGCAGCCAACGACATTATCAACGACAACGCCGAGACAACCGGGATTCTAATCGGAACTGGCCGTAACTTCTAAATTAGCGTAAGTAGGTCGTAGGAGCAACCAAATAACCAAAGCAAAAGAATGACATTCTCCACTTATCCCATTATAGCCTTGGTCAAAGTGGCCATCAAAAGTTGTCTTGTGCGTCCGCCGTAACAGTCGACACAGTAACCCGCATGTTTAATGCGTAAATGGCCGAAACTCTGCCTCGGCTCACGGCTAGTTGCTCAATTAATTTCATGGGCAGTGAAGTGTCCTGGAACAACATATTTTTCGGTTCGCCGGGGTTATAACTGTGGATGTCAAATTAAACTGCAATCTACTTTGACGCTGCACGGAAGATATGCTTTCGGGTTAAGCGTTATCGCCGATCTTTTCTCGCCTTTTGCCTGTTCGGAGAATGATTCGTTTGTTGTTGTCGTACCCAGGAACTCACAGTTAATTCGCAAGCGTTAGTAAACTATCAGCCGCCTTGTCTGCCCTTAGTACAAGCAGCGTTTCACGGCTCGCCGAGGCTGATTTATCAAAAATAATGTTCACTGATGGAAACAAAAGTTGTGCCGCTAGATCATGCTGCCAGACCAACCCAATTATCTTCGATGGTGGCATTTTTCACGGAAACTCTGCCTTTCATTCATCATTACAGCTGTTTGAGGCTAAAATGGGCTTGGTTTTGGGCTGCTCGTCCGGATATCATTATTTTATGGTCTAATGTTCAATGATTTTCTCCGGGGCTGCTGTAACCTTTAATAATTTCCGCAGGATACTTGCATCGGCTGGAATTCAGCTGCTGCTGCGTTACTACGTCGGCCAGGGCATTGGTGGATAGAGTGAACCGCTGATTGCATAGTCCAAGCATGAGAAATCTTGCGGAAGTGTTTCCATCTGAATTCCTGAAACTACCGTAGCCGGCGATCGTTACGGTTGGTCATAAACACCGTTCCGCTTGTTTAAAACTGTTTGTTTGCACTCTGTTGTCAACCTTTTGGACTCCTGCAAATAACATTGTGGAAGCCCAGTAGCTGCACAGAACCCCTGGTTTCTGTGCTTTTTCATCCATTTGCATATTTGTTGGTCAACATGTTGAGTATAAAGACAGTCGCAAGTGAATTTTGGTTTGGATTTGAGGCAGCCTATGACAGTTTGTTCCTCTAACGGTTGCTAAATAGACAACGGACTGCGGTAGCTTGGGCAACCATCTTCATTTTTTTACGACTATAAAAATGCAAAGGACTGCTACGACCTCGGTTCGCAGCGGAAAGCAAAGACTGACAGCATAATAGCAAGTATAAGACCGTTCGTCCTGGCCCAATTTCCTACCAATACGTGTCTCACACAAAAGAGCATAACAAGATAGTCTTCCTGTTAACATGCGGAAATCATGGACCAACCATTTCAATTTACGTATCTTTAGTGTCTATTCAAAGGATTAGGTCTTGAGACTCGGCATCATGCACCTAACCCCTGATTTGCTCAAAATAATCCGATTCACTCGACCGATGCTAAATCGACAACAATTTTCAAACACTAATTCTTCGCTTATCTTCTGCTCTTAACATGCATGTCTTGGAGCCCTACCCTAGTATGATTTTTGACTGGTAACCAGATGTCACGCCGACACCACAGGCTCCTAAGGTTGAACAAAAACCAGGTCTTCCGAAGACCTGAAAACACCACTGTCATGCAAGATATAGTATTCAAAATGGTCAGGCGGATTAGGCGTCTGTCATCAAAACGGTTAAAGGTTCGAATACCAGAGCTTTCCGTCAGTTTGATGGTAGAGAAAAATTTGTTTGACCTGGTGAGACCCGATGTGTTTTTTTCCGCTCCAACTTTCAAGATGAAAGCTGCCGTTACTTCATCTCAGTGTAGTGGGCCTTGGTGGCAATGGGACGTGTCTTTACACTGCATTGGAGCTTCGAGAATGTTGCAAAATGTAACCATACCTATCCACCCCAACTAGTTGTCTGTCTTCTAGAACAAGGTTAAGCTTTGGGCCAGTTCAATCCTGTGGCAGCATTTTACACTTCAAAGGTGCAACACTCACCCCAAATACGTCAACGATATCGTTCAGACGATCGAGAAAAGCTCGCAACTTTACTGAAACTTTAGTCAATAGCACAATATCGTCCGCGTGATCGGATTCAGGCGTGTTCCTGTCTGAGCAAATAAAATGTTGCTATTACCACATAGGGATAGGGCTGCTTATTTATTCACCTCAACGGAAAAATTGAAACAAAAAGGTGAGAAGGCCAAGTTTAACGAACACTATTTCTCCTGGTTAACTGAGGTGCATGATCACCGTAATCACGAAATTGGCTTCTGATACCGGCACGGAAACTAGATAATTGAAATGCTCCGCTCTCATTCAGTAAAGGGCGGCGTGAAATAATTTCGTGGCTGACTGAATTAAACGCCGATTTTAAGCCGAGAAAGAGACATCGCGGGCCTATGAAACACGTGCACGTTCTAAAATCTATCGCGGTGTGAAAACTAGGTCCACACAACCACGACGGGTAAGGAAGCCACCTTGATTCTCAAATGCACACCTTCCGGGGGCAGTAGGCAATCAACGGAGGATAATGCCTGCGAGCAGTCCGGAAGAAATGCTTACTAGACTAATTCCTCAGTTGGTTTCATATAAGGATCAAAATCGGCACAATCACTGATTTATGCCAGCTTTTCGTAATGCATTATCTTTCCCATAATGATTCCGTTTTTGTTTACCAAGAACTGAAAACTTCTCCATAGGCCTTGACGAAGCAAAACGACAGTTGACCTGCTCTAACTCTCTCATGCTTCCCATCTTGGCCGCCTGCCTCTATTTCGGATGAATGATTGGGACCTACGTGCTTGTTTACTCGCATGTAGAGGTAAAAGGCTCACTGTATCCGGAGGCCAACTAGACTGACTCCTAAAGTGTTCTGCCTGTCGATCCTGGATAAATCGGTGCCATAGGAATAAACCATAATCTCACTGACACGGGTCCGGTGGTCTAGTACTCCTGATCAAATATTGAAGTTTGTAACTTCTGCCGATAGTTGCGGTTTTCAGCATTTCTCAATCGCTGCTCACGGTCATGTCTTAGGCTGCTAATCGGCTGACAACCTAGCGCTTTACGCGCTCAAATGTGTGTTGAATTCGAGAGAGAGCAACTGAAGACGAGGTTCTTCTTCCTTTCTGAGGTTCAAACAGCCTGGAGTCCAACAAGGCAGGTGCAACTGAGCGCAGGGCTTCTTTGATCTGCTCCCAGTATTTGCTCGGATTCTGCGTATTCTTACAGGACAATAACCGCAATAAAATCTCCGACTAGCACTAAAGTTAGTGGCTATCGTCTAGACTCAGCTATGCGGCACACGTGGGTCTAGTGCCCGTGTGACCACTGGCTAGGCACAGACAAAAACGAGCAAGAATCAAAGCATGATCTGAATGCACGGCCGTGGCCCAAAATTATCCGAGTTCATCGGCTGACCCAAGTCCGGAACGAATAAAAGCGGAATGTAATGGAAGCGTATCCGGCAAGCAGAGAATGTAAAACCTGAAACAAGGTTTCTATGAACGGCCTAATTTGTGTCGTCCTGAAACTTCAGAGTCTCATTTAGTGCGAGATGAGCTATTGTATAAAGAACATAATTCAGAAGGAGTAATGAGATCAGTAGAGTGAATGGCAGCAAGAATTGAGGCTCTACGTTGCTAAATAGCAGAAACAGTTTACAACAGAAAGTAAAGGGAGTGAAAAGTTAGACTGAATAGATCAGGTGGACCAAGACTAGATGCATGCTGGGATAAATGTAAACAGGTGCCCATGACATTATTGTTAGACGGATGTTTTGGTATAACTAATTTTTCTGGCAAATGTCAATCCCTCTCCTATTACTAGGGAAATTTGTCTTGGCTGCCCCGGACTATGGTTTCAGATGTGATGGTGAAAACAGCTGACGAACCTAACTGGCAGGAGCGAAAGACAGGTTGCCTTCAGAAAGGCCAGTCTGCGTCGTCGAAGACTTCCATATACAAAAGATAAGGTTTTAACCGAATTAGAAATGTCGAGGTAAGTTATAATGAAACTAACATAATGAGCTATAGTGACGGCAATTTTGCTGATTACAGTTTTCGAAGCACTTTAAAGAGTTGTCCTGAGGTCCTATTCATGAGAAGAGGGTCATAGAGTTGCCTGTCCGAGATGAGGCTGCCTTATTCGTTTTCTTTCTGGACAATGTGCAGACAAGGGCTCTTGCTATGTACTCCTCAAAGAGCAGCCGTTTAATCGCCCTGAACATGGTCAACTACATTTCGACCTTCTCGTGACATTGCAGGTCTCCTCTTACGCAGGCCGGCCCTTAAAGTTGGTGGCTGACCAGCCGGCTGGCGATAATTTAGCCAAGAGTACGCCTGGCATACTAGGTCAAGGTGTTTATTGGCAAATTTAAAGTAGTGATTAGGGATTGTTGCTCGACACATGCACCATTGCATAAAGTATCTGAACGAACCCCTTGTTTTCAATTCGTTCCAATTAGGGCCTGATCCGATATGTCAAGAAATATGTGTTTACAACGTTGAGGGCTCACTTGCGTGCTGACGGCCTTATCATTGTGACTAAGGAACGGAACACAATAAACAGATACCAAAGGAACGGTGAAACGAAGAATAGGATTTCTTGAATGGACATTTGGAAGTCGAAGCGAGACTGGTTACTAAGCTATTAAGATTCAGAATAAGACAATTATCTAACTGCATAAAAATAGAAACCAGAAATATGTGGCAAATGCAAGAACCCAAACAGAACCGAAGGTCACAGTCAATCCAAGAAAACAAGCTATCACAACATGACCAAATCACTTTTAGGAAAAATTATTTTGCGAGAATAAATATATTCCCCTGCCAGACGCCTCTTTGGAGGAGAGCTCTGAGTACGCTAGGAACAAAGAGTTGCGTCAATATGCTCCGAATCCAGAAGTTCTTCCACATTTGGGGATCTTATACATAAGTCAACAATATCGATTAATGTGATTCCCATCGCAATCTTTCAATCCACCGACCTTGGCAATGTGGGCTGCCTCGTCTTACTGCAGTCACCTGCCAAAAGGCCCCGCCTGACAATAACGATGGTTGCTCCCGCGGTCTATATCTCAGGGAGCAGAACGATAATTTCTCCGTAATAGTAAAGTCCAGTCAAATTAATAAGTGAGCCCGTCATGTTTTTTCAGCATCACCTGAAGTACTTCCCACCCATAGACCAGTGACTCGATGTGATGGACCTAAATGTTTTTCCATGTGTGAGTAAAAGCAGATACCTCCCTGTTTACCGGAGGACTTCCGGTCAAAATATTTCAAGTCGACCTCACCCATATTAGTTGTAGCCCCTTGAGATAGAGTTGATGCCAAATCCCTAAACGTTTAAGTTATGCAAAACCACAAATGGGTTAGCCAACAAGGCCACTCCCGAACATTCTCATACCAGCACTACCACGGTGTTCTAACAGTCTTTCTCTCTTTAAAACTAACAACTCAAATAAACCCCACATTCATTAACTGGGGAAGTTGCTCTTAGTGGCGCGTCCCTTTGAATTATGGGAGAAATTCTGGCAGTATCAACATTTGGGGTCTTCCAAATCTTCATCTTCGGTCACCGGTAGCAGCTAATTGCCCTTGCCTGATGTCCAATCAAGTGATGGACTCTCATTTAAAAGCCGCCAGGGTGCAACGTAAATTGCACCCTACTCTTCTACTGACAGTTTCCTTCGTGCATCACCAAAGACCTTAAGTCCGTCAGCCCCCAGGAATTGGCGACCTCCTGTTTGTCACCATCACAGTTTCAGTTTATATCGCCATATTCATTCTCACCCAAGAAACAACATGTTTTAGTTGACCATTAAGGCGCCTTTCTCTCACGAACCTAGGAACCCCTCCATGCCCGGATGCATCCAAACTAGCCCTTACCACCTTGAAGCTTATCTTTATCCGTCCTAACATCCCATGCCGACTGAACGAGATATTCAGCGCTTTGGGGATCCTGTCCGCTCAAAAGCTACTTTGAAATTCATGATCAGTTTCTTCTTCCACCCGGTCCTCCCTGCATTTCGCATACCAGTATCAGCTACAAACCCCGACGAATCCGCCTCAAGCAACCGGAAAAGAAAGCTCCGCAATAACGTGCCCTGCACCCCAGCAAACAAGGCTCAGCTCACACATTAGTAGCAGCCACACAATTTCCGGTACCCGCAGTAGTGTCTGTTCCGCCACCTTCATATTTTTAAATTACATAAAAATCACCTGTCCCCTTTCTTCATCAAGTTTTGCTTAACCTTCGTGAATAGTGTCTGTTACTCCAGCCTATAAAGATAGCTCATCGATCGCCATGATTAACTCTCCTTGTTGTGTTATATGTCTCATATGAGGCATTTCCTTCAGTGTCCAAAGTGGACGATCTTCAGCATGGCATCAAGACCCACTGAGTGTTGGGTCATATGCTATAATTCCATAGCTGATTGCAAAGCCTCTTTGTTAAGTAGGAACGGTAAGCATAGTGAAGAATGTCTGACAAACCTTTGAAGTTACACGCCCAGATACCCGAAACTTGACTCACTGAAGCAGTCATTCTAGTGTATACTACGCATATCAAGCTGCGATGTACATCTGTCCAGTGCTTATAGATATCCACATATGAGGGAATGCGTATTAACTCCTTTCAGCAAGGTAAAGGAATGTACTGTGTAACTCAAATCTGTCCCAAATTTTAAAGCTACTGACTCAGACCCGCCTAAAATATGTTGGGCGGGCGACACCTTACCGTTCGGATAGTTTCAACAGGCAAACACCAGGAATAAAAACATCATTGGCTTGATATTTGCGTGCGATTTTTCTGTGGAACAGTACAGGTAATCAACAAATTTCGAGGCGGCCATCGTAAAGTCGTTGCTCTCGGTGTACTTCACTAGCCCCCAAACTTCCCTTGCTTGACGAACAGGATCCGCTATCCTAAGGTGAACCGAAATCATCCACCGTCACTATTTCCTAGTATGAATTTCATTTTTCATCGTTGTGTTTTCATTTAGTAGTGAGCTTCTTTTACCCAAAGCTAACTTTGTAGTTTTAAAGGCCTCTGGTTTTTAATTATGAACTAGTCAACAGCAAGAAAAATACTTCGTTGCAAGCATAGCACTTCCCCAGGTTCACCGTTGAAAACTGCAATTCTGACCATCTTAAGAGCCGCATGAGGGCCAGAATGCGCAGGGGAGACGGCAAAGCTCAGACACATCCAAACAAACCTTTTCAACTCCCTAATTATTGTGGAGCTGGCGGTGCCACAAGACCACCACCTATGTTTTATACTACTCTTTGTTAATAATATTCTCACCACTGCTTGCAATAAAGCGGGAGAATTGAACCAAAAGTTTACATTTGCCATGGTCCCATCTGCTTCACTAACACCACTTGGCCGAGGGCTCGTCAATAATTCACCACTTAATGAAGTAACTTTCAATGCTGGGACTAACTCTTCACTTGGTCCAGCTACAAACCATCTGGACATCCAGACCTAGGTGGTCTTCTTCCCACTCTGTGGAAGAAAGAACCTTTCGCTGGCAAAGCCTCAGTTCTGAATTTACCTGTGTAAATTATAGTTTAATGTCCACTCGGACTTCATCTCTATCTACACTACCTAAAAAGGATTCTTTTTATGAAGCTCATAAGTTACTACAATGAATTAACCACTGTCATATTTACGATATTTTGGAAGACTTTTCAAGATTTTAAAACAAACCACCCCCTTGCAAGCTATCTCGCGAGCTTCCTAGAACTCCTCGTACCGCCTGCCATTACCTCGTCGACAATCTCTTTACTAACATGAAAGACAGGGGGAGCGCGTTTATTGTTATTTATCTTGACAAAACCAGGGCTTTGGACCATGGCTCACGCCCACATCAGGTTGACAATCGGGACTGTTTTGGTACCATTACGGTTCATATTAAGTTTTCTGCTCCAAGTGCATTCCCCGTAAGTTCGGTTTTACAACCGTCCCTTATCTAGCAGCTGAAAAATATCGTAGCCCTGCTGAGTCCTTTGGGTAATATGATCACGCAAACTGCAGGCTTGTCGACAAAACCCATGAAATATGTCAAAATCATTGCTATGTTCATAAATTTGGTTTGGAATGCCTTTCTGTGGACTCTCCATAAATTGATTCAGTTATTTGCCAATGACCAATATCCATTACCGGGTACCCTATCCGAAATGCTCTTTCACATATTTAGGTGAATATTTTGCTGCCTAATTGGCCCAGAAGTGAGGCAGCTTTTTCCTCAAAAGTGCTCCATAGATGGCATGCGACTGGCTACGTGGTGATTTTGAACATCGGCTGGGATTAATCACTCCGGCGAAGCGTCTTTCAGTTTGCCTCAAGGAAAGTTAGCTCGCCCGACAAAAAACCTAAATATCGCAGGACGTTGATACATTTTCATTAGCAAGTTATTTTTCACTGAAATTTCACATACCCCGTTCGTCCCAATTGTGATGCAACACTCCGGCTGACTTGATCATCGGCGAGTAATAGTTCGAATAAGTCAAAATCTCTAGCAAAGCCAGTAAAAGGAGGCAAACCGCATCCGCCTATAAACATGTGGTCAATCATCTATTCCGAAGTTTATCTTAATGATCTCGTAGTCATACATGAAAATTTAGTTGTTATTTTGGGTTCAGCATCCAAAGGCAGCACATTTTCCAACATAATTCCTTATCGACAAACTGTAAACAACTGCCTGCCACTGCTTGTCCCTGTCGAAATTTTAGCCCTTGCTGGTGACAACAGAATCCTTCATCGACATGCAACGGAAGCCCTAACTCTCCCGTTCCAGAATTCGGAAGCGATATGTACTGAATCTTTCAACCAAATTCTCTAATGTCTGTAAAGTTCAGCCGTGTTCTACCCGCAGGCAAAACTTTGGTGCTCGCATTGTTTCGGCGGAAAGACACCTGCCTCGACCAAGCAAACTGCCGACAAATCCACCTTATCCCTGTACAACTCAGAATGGTGGGGAAGTGTATCGAGACAAACCAGACTCGTCACCTACTCAGAAATGAACTCAGCAACAAAGTTCAGTGAACTTCGAAATCAATCAAAAGGCAGGCTGGGCTTCACCAGCAGGCTAATTCAGGTTCAAAAATTTTTATTGCTGCTTTTCAATAATTATGATTCCCCGCAAGTTAAGTGCTGAGTTGCATCATTTTAAGCATTAATTGTCCCTCCTAGGTAAAATGCCGGGCCATTCCAGAAGTTGTTTTAGTCACTGTTGCATTGTGGTCACTTTTTCTCCGTCAAAGACATCGCCTCGTTAAATTTTCTAGAAATTTACGAGTTTGTAATAGTTAACGAGTTAATATACAAGTTCCACTAGAAAATGATATTTTCCAAGGACATGCCGCCTGGCAACGTGTTGTTTCTTCCGTTTGTGCAATTTTGAGGGTCCGCTTGGGGGAACTGTTCATGTTTTAGCTGCACAAGGCACATAAATATACAAATACATATGTACACATATGCTGATTAAACATAGGCCTACAAGAGAGTGTGAATGAATAATAGTTAATCAGTAGTGCTATCCAGTTAATAGACTAGTGGCCTGTTTTGCCATTATTTAGGGGAATTTTGTGAATAAGGGCATATAAAAGAAGTTTATCGACATTTATAAATTTAGTATCGGCATCACATCGTACCTAACTTTGGTATCCATCGACAGTGACAAATAAAACTTCAGGCCTACTCTTTGAATTAACCCTAAACATGGCGTTGTAATTCGTTGGGGTCTTTCGCCGGTTAAGCAAAGCTGACCGCAAAACGGGTCAAGTTCTTTCGGGAAAGTTTGTTCATTCATCCATATGCAAAGCACACTACTGAGAATGAGATGCTTTCTTTCATTTACTTAGCTTCGTGACCGACAAATTGAGGGACTGGGAATTGATACAGCTGAAAGGGCGCAGTAATGGGTTGTAGTTATATTTGTGCATTGCAGAAGTAAGAAATGTTTACTGCGAGATGTAAATTCAAATGTGGCATTTCAAATAAATCTACAGTATCACGGAGAATGTTTCTGCATTTGCACCGTTCTGTTGGGGATATATCTGCACATGTGTTGACATTGCAATTTTATTTAGAAACAAGGGAGCAAAGACATAAAAATGTGCCATCAAAACCGTTTGTGCACGTGCTTGTTTGAAGTCATTCATATGATTCGAGTCACATATTTCGAACAATGGCATCGATCGTAAGCAGTATTCGGGGATGCAGTTCGCTCAGTCGCATGAGGAAAATAACTACTGTTTTAATAAGCATATGTAGAGTTCAATTCGGTGGGGATGTTCTAAGTTTGGTGGGATCGGAGTGGTCCATTAGCGCACAAAGACCTGCTGCAACAAGAAAGCCTCCGGCAAAGAAAAGGTCAAGGATGAGCAACCGCAGGTTAAAAGTGTCCACCGAAAACACAGTACCACAACATTCTCACCAAAAACTGACATTACGCAACTTACGCAAGTTATGTTCATGTAGGTGATAGCGGCATGTTTGAACCAAAACTGGATCCATTTTAACGGGCCTGTCAGAACTAATTTGACGTAACGGCTACTTAAAGTTTGGAATGAATACTTTCCCTAAGCTCAGACAAAACCTCGCAACACGGAGCTTGTGAAAACTTTGTGATCTTGAACGTCATCCCTTTGAGATGCGATCAAAACAGCAGAATACATCCGCAATGACATGGAAATACCTCAAGGACTTATACAAAATGTTGGATTGGAAACCAATGCAGAGAAAGCAACGGCCATCGCAGCCACTTCTATGCATTATGCATGTTTATAAATTGTTTCAGGGGCCACCTAATGTACCACTACCAGGTAACACTCCGGCCAACATTCCGCGACTATATTGGGCCTCACTGTTAAGAAAGTATTTCAGTAAGTTTCACTTTATAATCCACCGCAAACGTTTGACATATGGGGGCATGTTGTCAATATGGGTTCCCGCGGGCAGATGTAATGCTTGACCTATCACCATGCGATTCCAAATTGCTTATGGACACAATGCTCCAAAATTCCTTCACAATCCCCTCTTTAAGCGGCAAAAGCGCACATAAGAAATTTGATATTAATTTTTCCAAATTTTCTTGTTTCTGAATTCTGTGCGTTAAGAAGGCTCCAGGACGTTTGTTACTATACCCGAAAGGGATGAATTCAGGCGGGTTTTTCAATGTTGACGAACTTTTACAAGGTTTTTCATCGTAGGAGTGCAGCCGAAAACGTTATATCGAAGCTTCATAATTTCATTGTTATTTAAAGGGTACCTATTCAAGCATGAGGTTATCAAAAGATGTCAATGCTCTTCGGACAGTGGGTCATTCCGCACTACATTCTTGACACCGGAAATTAACGGTTACCATAATGTGTTCAAAATAAACACGAGTTCGACTTCACTTACCCTCGTTCATGCTGTGACCACAAACAATGACAGCTGTTTCTCCGTTGTTAGTTCGAGGGGTCCCTAATTTTTCACTGCGGAGTGAAACATCACGAGCACGCGGTAAGGATCCGGGAAATATCACTCCACAGGATGCTTGGAATAGCACTGCAGGCTGTAAATTTATTATGACGATTTTTTAACACATTTGGTAATGACTTCCCTTGCTAAGTTCATTGTGTGAAGCATACGACGGTTATTGCTGCCTGCTGATATAGCCTATTCTTAAAGAGTTATTTCGGTCTGACTATATGCATAAGCAGCAAGACCCACGCAGCTATGGGTGTATGTTTTTCACGTGATAAAATCCCATTGCATAAATTCTCTCTGCCTCGTCCCCACCAAACCTACTTTGTGATACCACTTAAATGTGTTTAGGCCCATTGGGTTTGCTGCCATAGAATTTTCACAGGACTTATGATAGTCGGTTCGCGCGTGGATAGCCTATGTCACAGTGATTTGGAAGGAGGACAGAAAGGGTTCAGCTGTGCTGCCTGTAGCTCAAAATGCTCTAAGCTGAATTTCAGAGGGCAAGAGCATAATGAAACTGATAGCTAAGAAAATCACACTAGGCTTTGCAAGAAAATTCTCAACACTTATGGCGTCTTTCTAAATGACATCAAAAATCACTAGTTTCTGACGGATGCATGACAGAGAAGGTCAGTTGTCGTTGGCGAGTCACGTGGGACTGATAGAAGTCTTCTGTTCCAGGGTACACTGGATATTATATCGAATTTTTCATTCTTGGTGCAGTACTTCGAAGCCGAATGCTAGCTTTATTTATGACGCACGGGAATGTGCAAAGGTGCTGTCACAACTTGGATGGTGGACTCTCGATGTTACGGGAATGCAAAAGCGCACACGAGGAATGGGGACCGAACGTGAGTTCCATTGTGGAGGTATTTCAGCCGGTTCCAGTGAAAGCAAAAGGCAATGTACGATGGAGGGGTAAACCGTAAGTGATATACCCTTCTGTAAACAATACGCTAATGACAGCATCTGTGGAGAGAAAAATTAAAATTATGACAACCCGTGGTACTTTCGAGTAAGTGAAAATAGGATGTGTACACCTGTGTATATTTGTGCACCATGCTGCATATGAATTGAACGAGAGCAAAGTGGAAGTGAGAATTGCGTTTTCAGTTTCTCACTGACGAAAAGTGGCCAGAAATGTGATTTTATCTATGCGGAGTGCTAGTTCAGTGTTATTTCGGGCATTGTGCCAGATATTCGGAAAATGGCATGACACGGTGGGAGGGGTTACCCCACCATTGGAGTGTTGGCCGTTGGGGATCAACGAGTTAAAAATACAGTTGCTCCAGCTGTGCTTCACGGAACAGGTTCTGACAGGCTAAGTGCTTCGGCTTTTTCAAATAAGAGGCTTGATAAAAGTCCAACTGAGGGTTCGACCGAGAAGCGCTGTAACAGGAAGATGAGGGATCGCCCGTGGGGAGCTACAAAATGGGTAACAAAACTCTTGTGAGTTTTCGAGTTTTCTGTTGAGGCGTCGGAACCACAAGGTATCAAACAAGCAACTGATGTGTTTTTGTTGGACAAAAGTGACCTCAACCACCCGCAGCCTCTCGTCGGACAAGGGAACACTGAGCACATTAGGTGATAACAGAATATTACTAATGTGGGGCATAATTCCTTAGGCAAATGCATTTTCAGTTCATGCTCCATCTTTCTGCTTTGTTTTACTCATGTGTCACCAGTGATTTGGCGAAAACAAAGAAGTGCTCTCCGTGTTTCCATAACTACCCTAGATTCCAGCGTTTTCAAAACTGTGGTTGCCCTGAACCAGTGAGATTTCCGTGTTAGCGTTTATGTTAACAGTGGGTCCATTGCACGTCCAGTGGTTCCTTGCATCCATTTAATTCCTGATTGCCTCTCCTAAATAAAAAGTCACTAATCCAGAAAATGTTTTGGAAGTTGCTGCGTGATGAGCATAAGTTAATTGCTAACCTTACTTGCCGTTATTAGTTTGGAGCAGGAACTAGTTTATCTCCTTCGAAGCAGTAAAATTCAGCAGGGATTTCTGAGTCTAATTTAGCTGCTAAGTGAACGTCCAAGGCGGTCTTCCCACATGACCTAAACTAGAACCCGAATTCAGTTATAAGCTTTGGCTTCGCAGGATAAATCACTGATGTTCCATCAATCTTTAGTTGGTTCTGGAAGGTGAACTGTTCTTAAGTGGTATCACCCTATGTGCTTCAGAACGACCACGTAAGCGCGAACGCACCCAATAATTACATGCTTTAAAATCGTTGTTTATACTATCCGTCAACATCTCTATTATCCCTAAAAAATTCTCATCCCTCAGGAATCAGGATATTCGATCATATAAGGCATTGTAAGGCATTCCACCGGCCAGGAGTAAATACAGTGCCACTCTATTTAATCGGCCACCGACTTCCTTAATTCTGTAGCTCGGAATTCCCTAAGGCTCTTGTAGCTCTCGGTATTTTCAACCTACGTAGAAAAAACTTGTGCCGGCTAACCTAGATTTGACCAAGTTCATTTCTTTTACACAAACAGCAAGCAGACGACTCACGAGGTGTTACCTTGTACCACCACAACTCTGGGACTGGCGACAAACTTGGTCTTCTCTGGCAGCGTTGGCTTCTGCTCAAGGAATCAATTCCAAACTCCTTGTTGTTAAGAACCGCCCTATTGTTTCGAGATTTACGAGGCAGAAATTTGGGCTTCCAGTAGAACGCTGGTCTGGATCCTTGCTGCACCTGCCCAGGCTGGTTGTGTCTTTATATCGCAAAGGACATACCTTAAATTTTGCTCCAAAATGTTTTCCACTAAGGTCAGTCTTGTGCTGCCTACCCAATACACATGAGATCAGCAAAAAGCCCCAAGAATTTGCCGCCAGCCTAAAGCTTACCTTCTTGAGGAAGAGCCGCCAACCACCCTTCAAAAGTCAGTTTTGCCGGTGAAATGTTAAATTACTAGTTAGCTGTATGCTAGTATCCCCTTTATTGGCCTTAAATCCTGCATTAAAACGCCAGACAAAAGTCTGAAGTCAGCGGTTTTCAACGCAAAGCTTTACTTTCAGAGACTCATGGCAAAACATCTAAAACGGGGACTTTCATGGAGCCTCAAACCACTGGTTCCGACTGGTTTACCTCAAAATGTACTTGATCTAATTCAGCCACGGCAGACATCCATCTTTCCCAACTTCTGACTATTTACCCGTCGTACATAAGCCAAAAAAGGAAACTCGGTTAAAACGCTGTCTCTGATGCGGCATCGACACTACCGTCGTGAGCCTCCACAATTCCTTGGCTTGTAGGCTGCCTTCAACTCACGGTGGACGTTCTAACATCATCCCAAAAGCAAGCCTCTCTCCTAGAACTCCACCAAACTTCCAAGGTCACTTATTTACTAACACTGGTCGCTTGCTAACCTAACTAAATAACACAGGGGATTCGGGAAGAGGGCTAGACCAAGCAGCGAGGGATTGATGAAGTCAAAGGTTTGTATTCATGAGTTCTAGGAACCATATCGCTAGGGGTGGGTGCATCGAGAGCCAAGCAACTGGCGCTCCTACGCTTCGAGGCTCTAGTTGGAAAGGAGCTTAGTACGAAGCATCAGTTCGCCGATAGTCGTGCGAGTTCGAGGATAACAACGGATTTCAGGATTTCTGGAACGTGGACGTACATCAAATTACTCCTTAGAATTGTTGGTTGATACGAGGAGTGAGAAGGTTGATTGCATGTGGAACGGGGCACTAAGTATTTAGTTGGATCTTCGTGATACCGGGTCAGTGACGAACATGAGCTGCTTCGGCTTCGCCAGTAAAGCACACACTTGTGCGTGTCAGCATCCGGGATTTGACAGAGAGCATAGATTCATTGGACGGTTTCAGCCAGGTGGGAAGTGAAGAGAAGTCCGGCAAGTCTGAAAATGAATGGATTCACTTGGTCTGGTTTCACATCAGCTTCGAGTTAAAGAATCAAAAAGCAATCGGCAAAATTTGGAATAATATCTTCACTAGATATGTGCAAGCAACAGTATTAACTAGAACAGAAATGTATCATGGTAATGTAACATTAACCGGGGAAAAAATGAGCGCAATTGCCGAGTTTGAACTGCAGAGCACTATGGATGGTAGGGGGGCATCATGTGGCATGGTATTATTGAATTCGGTCTACGTAAGATACCTGCAAGAATATTGGTCCGAGAAAGTTTGTAAGAAAATGGATCGATAAATAGGAAATTGAAAGGCTAAGGTATGAGGACAAGCACGATGGGGAGATGTGTCGCAAAGCCGGGATATGAGTATAAGTAGGGGGAAATATGAAGAAGCCAAGCGGCGCCCCGGTTTTAATACGAATCGGGTCATATCCAAGTGTGCTTTTCGTTGTACAGATAAGGTTTGTCATTGCAACAGTTTTCAAGATTTGAATTGGCATGGCAAAATACGACGAAGATGAGAGAAAAATGACAAAGAAATTGCACTGGATGTTAACTAATATAAAGCCCATTAGATCATGGGCTCTAATGTGATATGTTGCGGTGAGCAGTGGTAGGCATAGCGTGGTCAGTAATTCGAAAACATTGCGGTGGATAGCTGACAGGAATTGAGAAGATTATTTCTTTCAAATGCTTACGGGTGGCCTTTTCTCCAAGTTCGGGTAACACATGCGACTATTTCCTATCATGCTCAGTGACATCAAAGACAGCAAAAGTGAGGATAGGGACAACGTGCAGAAAGGATGCCTGACATGACCGCTGGCCTCTTCAAACTTTGACTGTCAGTGTATTCCAAAGATGTTCACAAACAGGTCTGGTCAACTGATAAAGAGGAAGATGACGTGTGACATGTGCTGCTTTCGCAACTACTGGCGTTCGGCAGTAAGGAGAATCAAGGAGTTCTGAGACTTTAGCGAAGCAGATGCAGTTCAACTGGCCACAATTTTGCAGATCATTATTCGGTAAAGACATGACAAAAGCGGATCGTTTACCTTGAGAACTTTGTCAGCTTTGGGGTAAATATCATTTGTTGAGCATTATCATCTGACCTCATCACTCGCTGACCTTTATGTCAATATTTATTTCAAGCTTGGACCGTTACATTTTCAGCCGCAGCCTGGACATATTTACACGCATTTGTGCTGCTATTCACATACCCCATCCGTCTATCGATTTACTTTTAAGAGCAAACTATCCTCTCTGTCTTTTCCCCTGCACGCTTCCGCACTACTTGACACCATCCCGTTGCCTGTTATCAAAAGTTAATATTCTTTCATAGCATTTTCAGACGTCCTGGGCTTTTGACAATCCCTGCGATGACTTCACCAGCCAAAAGAAAGCAACGTCAGCGCAGCACCGTATTACACGGAAAACCCATATGACCCCCCGATTCCCACGAAAAAGTGCTCAGTCCCGCTTATTGGTATATTTAGAAATTCTGGTTCTAAGGGTCTGTATGTCTCAAAAAGACCAAGAAGCCTAGAAATAAAAGTACGACAGATCGAGGACTAGTCGTTGGAATTGTCCGAATTAGCCAGCCTAATTGACCTTTCCAGTGATATTTCTGTCAGCAGTTTCGCCGCCAGAGGGTGCTTCCTTGATTCCGTAATAAAAGGTCGAACGTATTGCAAATGCAAAGAACACCGTTGTCTTTCTTAAATTTCCACCGCCTCCTACGGCCACTGGTTCAGTTTATTATTCTCAATGCTTGCAGTATGACCCACCACTCCCATCTGTGCTCCAAGGTCCGGAAAAAATCCCCCAAGAACAGCTGTCCAATTTTATTTCAATTTCGTAATGAACTTTCTGCTGAGGAGTTTATAACAAACAAAGAAACCGTTGCCGACTACATGCCCTAAAAAATATCAGATCTCTATGAATAAAATTCCCTTTCAGAGAGGTGCATTACGATCACGACAGATTACCTCAATTTCTCAAGTTGGCAAGAATGCGGTTGTATCTGGCGCTCCCCCTTTGGCCAGTACGTTGCCGGCATAGGTTCTTACCGATGGGCCAAATCATGAGCCTACTTTTATGGCTTTAGATAACCAACCTTCTCCCTGCGATAGACTCCATCGACTTGCATCTCCGGCTATCCCGTGCCCGGTGACCAATACGGGGACCAACATACAGATGGTAATTACTTAAAACCCCTTAAAACTACACCTTTAGGCGATTTGCACAACCAGCGTCTCCCGTACTTACGCCGCTCAATTTCCTGTCCAAGCTCTTCACCCTAAAATGTGATTCTACTTTCTCTGAGAAAAATCTTTTGGTGGTAGTGGCACCCCACCTTTATACATACCCGCTGTGAAAGCGGCGATCCTCGGGCATCATTTTCGGTAGATCTGTATGGAACTCACACACATATACCCGCCTCACCATTGCGCAAACGTGCTCATCTAAATCTACCAAATCTGATACCCCAAGCTAGGAGCGCTGACGGTATAATTATGCAGATGATTACCGTCGCACCGATGTCTTTTCAGGCCAACACCAGCCGCTTGGCACAAACTCCATCTCATTTACCCATCTCAGATGCGCCTTCAAGCACTTCCTCCTCCTTGTCAGACAACAGCATGGCACCCAATCTAAATCAGTTGAATCCCACGGGAAGCGCATACCAATGACCTACTCAACTAACCACAAAACCCTGGACTTCATTAGTGATCCTTCTAACCCAACGAGTCAACATGTCTGTGCATCTTGACTGCCTGGCACTCTCGGCACACTCAGCTCGAGTAATCTATCCCGGCATGAGCTCTGCCAAATCGGAAGGTGCACAAACTCACGAAGGCTAATTGACCGCTGCTTAAAATCACGAGGTAATCAGCCTATTGTACTCAGGCCTCCGCCCTCCAACGGTAACACAGTTGCCACATTCACGTATGATACTAATGAACCTCCATGTTTGGGGTCCGCCGCTTATCCCCCCATATTTCCACCAACTTACCAGTCAACCCTATTTAAATGCATTTCCGCCAATCCAATGCCCCTCTCATACTCCCGCACGCCCAAATTCTCACCCCAACCACCAGTATCCTCGTAAATTTGCACGATTTACCCATGGATCCCCCAGGCTACCCGGCATACTTTAGATAACTGTATTTCGCCCTTTGAGACGCAAGCTATCATGAGGTCCCTTTCTTAACCCATTCTTCTCCAGAGCTTACCCAGTTTGCTGCATCTGGAAAACACTGCTCTCCTGACTCCCGCGAATTTCAAAAGTACCGCCTATCCCCAAAAATTCATGCACATACCTGCTAACCGGCGTTTCTCTGGCATTTTTCAAAGTCCCCTCCTTACTAATCTCTAGACTGCCAGTTCCGCCTTGACAAGGTCAAAATTCGGCCACCAAACACTATCCCACCCCACCCATACCACATCCTTCACACTGTCATCCTCTGAGAGCCTGCTCATTAACTCCCAAGCTTCTTTTAGCAACTTGGTCTTCAGCCCACCAATTCCTTTAGCAAGAACAGTCCCTCGCCGGCCGGTATACCTAAATCTACTGGAGTTACTCCCTTATCACAGCTTTGCATTATTCGAACCTCTAATTTATCCCTTGATTATTTTACCCCCACGGAAACCACCTCTTGGATATCACATGGACTTAAAAGTCCCGATTTCCCTAGTGCTCCTGAACTCCCGCTCACCGACTCACAAACTGAGGGGCTAAGATTTTTGCCAGCTTATTACTGTCACGATACTATCTTGATAACAGAGATTTGGCTAACACACCACAGCTCCACTCCGTCTTTTTCGCTGGCAGGTTACACGCCCGACCAAACCAATAGATCAAATCGTGGAGGAGGTTGTTTAACCTACGTGAAGCAGCCACACAAAGCTTCCGTTCCTCATCAACCACTTCCTGATTATATCCCTGACACCATTTGGCTTGTGATGCAACTACCCGAGATCCCAATCTAAATACGATCTGTATGCCGAACATTCACGACTTTGTGTCTGAAACGCATGCTAAAGGATGGACTCAGCATGTGACCACACCCACAAGGTTTCATAATATCTTGGACCTATTTTTTACTCATGGCACTCCTAATGTTAAGGTTTCAATGCTGAAACCCTTCCCTGGGAGTGACCAAAAGATGGTCACGTATGGCTTTTTTCTCCATAACAAACCTTGCTAACCATGTCTACCAACCATACTGTCTCTTCCTGTATTTTGGCTTGTTGGGATGAGATCTCTGATGCTCTGCAAACCCGTGATTGGTCCAGCTTCTTTTTATCTCCTGACCCGCAGAGTGCACAGACGACCTTCAAGCAAAACCTCTTTTTACCAATAATTTTCTGTCCACACCGATCATTCAACATGAACCCAAGAAGCCTACTAAGGTTTTTTAGCTCCAGATGAAACTTTTGAAGGCTCAAAATATCCTCAACAAACTAAAGACTCCTCGATGTTAACGCGAGTCAACAGCTTGCAACAAGAATATTTTACTTAGTTCGAACTAAGGTTCAAAATGCAGGTCATTTTAGCCCTTGGGTAGTCTAAGCCAGTTCGGAGGACTTCAAATATTTTCAAGGCTCGCCCGCCGCCCAAATAGTCGGCCATTTCGAACTTCATCATATCCAACAGCTTACGCATAGAATCC
>LUCM01006286.1:45243-61615 GCA_008360955.1 Fasciolopsis buskii
GAGAGAGATCGGATTAGGAAGTAGCGGTGGAAGACCTACGACACGGTACGAAATAGGGTGTGGATGTCCATCAGGACCAGGCCTGTGGAATAGCCTGGCATACCGCATTACTGTCGTGATGACACCACGATCACGAATAGGGATGCGAGATCATCTAAGCCGGGAGCTATAACTGCCGCGGGTTACAGAATGTGGCGGGTTGACAGTACTGACAACAGAAGGGGAATATGCATTGCAAGTTTTTCAAGTGTCTGTCGCTTACTGGTGGCTTAAGCAATTAATTCTTGAGCTTCTTTCAATGTGAGCTGACGAAAATGTCAACGTAATTCTTTACGGATCCAAGCTGCCATCACATTCCGTGATTTTAAACGCCCTCAGCTTGTGTACTTTTCGATCCTAATGTCATCTTATCCTCTTTGCTGGCTTGGTAGGGCTGAATAGGTGGTTCTTGGTGGCCCCAAACCTTCATCTACCGCAAAACTGCTGCCGTATCTCAATTCTTTTTGCCACACTTTATGGAATAGATACGCTATGCTGCAGGTACTTGCTGCGATCCAATAATCACCATAACCTCAAGCTGGCACCAACGCTAGACTTCTTCTTTCTCGCATTTCAGACAACGCAGCAGGCGCGCTGCTAACGCTTTCGTCCTCGTAACAGCGAGTCCAAATCTGCTATCCTATCATTCCTGCTAAGAATCTGTTGGCTGGAACTGGCGCTCCAGTTTATGTAGTATTTATAGGAAGTTCCATATAAACAGCTTCGGGACTCGGTCGGTCCTGGAGACCACTGGGCCGATGAAAAAACCAAACGAATGTAACTCATAAGCAGCAGGGTAGTAGAGGCTGCTGTGGTTGTTGAAGGTTGTGATGTTTTTGTTGCCCCTGCCGCTGGAATACATGACACACTAAGCAAAGAAGAATTAACGATAATAATAATAGCAGCAGTAGTGGTGATCTTGGAGTTGTTGGAATGGGGAGCTGAATTACAAGCTGCTTAAAATTCCGCTGCCAGAAATGGTTGTTCATTGTTTCCCTGTCTTTTTGTCTGTGTTTAGATTTCACTGAAGATAATATAAGCGGTGGAATGGATAGATAACGTACCTATGAGTACAACTGATTCAGAGGGCACCTACAATTTTCGGGGGAAATGGTGCATATCTACCTATGGAATATAATCAACAAACAATTGGACCAAGAAACGGCAACACAAGCGTAGGACTGCCGGGGAATGTTGAACAAGTCTATGCTATAGGCTGCATTAAAAGCAAATAGAATAAAAATGGAAAATGCATGCCACATTGGCACGCCTATTCGAACTAGGGGACAATAAAATCATATAATGAAAGACAAATATATAAACGAACAATACCAAACTCATCGATACCATGATCCGCAAATGTTGAAAACTGACGCTTGTGTTTATATAAATGTGGATGTTAAAAACTGGAATTTTTGGCAATCACTGTCTAGCGCACGCATCCAAGTCGAGGGGAAGACCAATACCGGTTGAATATTGTAAATTACCACGACGGAGTAGGTCCAAGGTGGGAGACCTCCATGTATAAAAATGGAATGCAGCCCAAATTGGGAAGGTGACGGCAAACTGCGGAACGGTATCCATCGTGTGCGATTGTGTGAACTCCGAGGTCTGATGTGGATGGAAAAAAATAATGGTGGTCAACGGTTTCACCAAAATTTTGCCATGTACGAGGACGTCGATGGGCACAAAAGCCTGATCATGGACAACCAATGAACGACCACATCAACACGGATGCCAATAGGGGAAAAAGTCATACTTTGTTTGTTCGCACAAAACGTGGATGACAAAGCATCAATAACCAGGTGGATTTTTCACTGGGATCGAGGGAACCTCTTGATCGAGGAAAGAGGGGCCATATCTGTATACCGTCGAACCTCAGCCGCGCTAAATTCCGTAGTGACTGGTGGCGCTGATTCGTTTCGTTCGAGATGGCGCAAAGCCACCTGGCCTGCGGATAACAAACCCGGAAGTTTAACGCACAAACTTTTACGACTGGAACTTGATCCAGGCGTGGGGATATTGATTGTTGAGATCAGAGTAAGCAATGGTTTAGCTTCCACGAATAGCTGTTTGGATTCTGTGAAATTGATAAGCGAACCTCTATTCGTTGCTGGAGAATTTGCTTCTGAAAGAGTTGGAATGGCCACTTGTGGCTCGGATGATCCGCAAAGAACTAGAGGTTCTGGTACGAATTGTGGCGAGCTGGGAGATTTGGCGGTTCCATCAAACTTCGTTACCTCCACATAGTTCGGAACATCACCGTTTTGTTCGTTTGAGGGAGAATTTTACTTAGTGTGTATCGTGTCTAATTTCACACCCGGTGGTACAGTCCGCAGTGGATCCACCACTAATCGAATCGGAGGATGTGGCCGGGCCAAACCACCGAAGGTAAGCAACCGAACACTCTGCTGCGTGCCTCATAGATAAGTCCAGTTGTCTTTAATTGGAATTGATTTGACGGAACCAAGCGAAGTCCTTCTGTTATCGAGTTTGCCCAATGAATCATGTGAATATATAGTCAAGTGGAATGGTGATTCCAACTCCTCAGTGATCCGGTCATCTTCCAGGATGATAGGATGTTTTTCGGGATTCAGTGTGTTCACAGACAGACCGACGAACTCCGCATCACTTGACGACCAGGTGGACAGACCGAAAGAGACGGCGTTAACAAAATTCCGTGCAGCATCAGCTGTAGTTTTTGCCGTACATCGGGCAAAACGAAAACGATTGATGCCTGGGCAAAGCCGTTATTTAACTGAGCACCTTTGTCCGACGATTGCGGTGCACAATTCGATTTCATTGTGCCATGCTTTCCATTAGCTGAGAGTGTGTATAGTTCATCTGATTTGGGGCCGCCACAATGGTTGTAGTCTCCTTCTGCCGGGCGGTACCGTTTTGCTGGTATCCCTGCATGTAGGTTTGCAATTGCCGACGTGCCTCATTTAACTCACACTCCACGTGACGAAATTGCAAACAAAGACGTTCAATTGCCTCATCGGCCTCCACTGCTTGAGCTGTCAGCCGCTGCTCTAATACACGCATTTATGACTGAAGCTTAAACAGCTGTGTAAGACAATCATACAGTTCGCTAAATAGCAACCAATAGATTCCATCTTTAACCATTGTAACTGTGACAAATCAAAAAGACATACCTGTGGAACTATTTCTTTTGCTGGTTACATGAGCTGGTGTCGATAGGGAGTTCTCTTCAGACGGGTCGGTTGAGCTTCCAGTAGATTTCGAACGGTTGAAGGCGGAATGGATGAGTTGGATGATTGCTTCTTGATGACCGTTGGTTGAGGCTGCGGTGGCAGTGTCCTTGAGTGCAGAGCAAGGAATGTTTGGAACACCTGGAGCAGTTGATGAACCATCAGCTGTATCAATCGCTCGTTCCGGCTCAGATGTTTGGCGTACTTCGCCATCGTACAGAGAATCACCATCAGCGGCCACTTCATCAGCCTCCTCGTCCAACGGCTCCCGTACATCACCTTCATCTTCGTCCTCACTGGCCGGTTCAGCCATTGCACGAACTGCGGTCTCAGCTGCGTCGGTCATCAAGCGATGCAACGTTTCGGCCGAATCCTCACGGAGAATAACAGTCGAAGGTTCCTCGTCGTTGTCAAACCTGCGGCATTCATCCAGAGAGGCTTGACACAGCCGTTCTTTTTCTTTTTGTTCGGCTAGGGGCTGTGCCACGCGACGGCTCGGTGGATCTGATTCGCCAGCGAGGATAAAGTGAACCACATTGGTTATATTCATGAGCGTATGGGCGGCTAATTTATGCGGTACTCCGGCCAAATTTTTACGGTTCACTTCCACGATCTGATTGAACATGTGATTACTCCCGTCCGCCTCTGCCTCTCCGCCCGGAGTGAACACTTTCATAAAAATTCATAGTATTTGATGGCATCCAACATCATCTACACTCGGACCCAAAATACTGATGCCCAATCCGTCGGGACATTCTTATAGATCCATTTTCACCATTTTCTTCTCCTACAAATGTGTCTCAAGTTCGTACTAAGCGGATGCCGCAAGCGGATCGATATTGTCATTTTGCCGATTGTATTCCAGTGTAGAATGTATGCCATAAATCACAATTGGCTTTGTTCTGAGTTGCACGCGAGGTTGTCGACCCATGCTATCCATACTTGTGTCTGGGAGCAGTGACAAATCTGCAATGGGCAGAGAATCTGTAGTGTTGGAGAGGCCACTACTCATTTCGGCTGCGGAAAACTTGGGTGTGGTAGATGTATCAGTCTGACCGTCTCCGAGACTTATACGATGACCTGTTGATCTTGAGCTGAGGAAATCCGAATCCCCTGAAGAACACGGTCGACTGGACAGACTGGGAACTGCGTAGAAAAGCTGCCATCCTCGAGTATGTGAACATCGCGATTGTCCACTGCAAAGACTTTAAGTCCTGGAGGGACGGGGAGCTTTGGATTCACGGATGTACTATCTGATGAGGGCAAAGGAATCAGGGAGGATGGGCATGGATCATCAGATCCAAACATGAAAAACAGATCGTGATCTTCCTTGTCCGGTGTAGCCACAGCAATCGGCTCTGCATTTTGTAATGTTGGTATCCTATCCTGTAGGATTCCATAGTTCATAAACTGCGGAACAGCTCGGAAAGCAACCAACTGAAGGATAAAATCCTGAAAAAAGTTCACTGTTATTCTGTGGAAAAGCCGATAACCGTTGATTCAGCACGGTCAAGCGTTTCGGTCGCTTGTCAAGAAGCAAATTGACCCCCCGGTATCCAATGTCCGGATTTTTCGAAAGATTTATCTTTGATATCATGAGTTATGGCCCGGGTAACCGAAATTACGCCCATTATCGCATTGGATAACTCAACCCACATCTTTCCATATGGACAGAACTGCCATTACTACTACCTTCGGAACAGCTTGCGCACCTCATATTCCCCACCCGTACTGCTGACTAGGATCAAAAGTTGCGACAACAAAGTGATAGCTCAGATAACATTCTTGGCTAGTGTATTTAAGGAATGTTCTTATACAAGATTTTTCTTACCTGACGCACCTCCCAGTACAGCTTACTGCCATCCGTATTTAAATGGAGTCAGCATTTATGGGAGTTCTATATCCGAAGCTTTATAAATTTCCCCCAGATAGTTTGAGACAATCTTGACAGTCTTCCTCCGCCCTCAGCATTTTTTCGGCCGATTATTGTTGTCGAATACGTGTCTTGTCCGCTTTGCCTGACGTTCCACCTGTTTTTCACCACTTCCATCCAATTACCCTATTACCATTTCTCGTCATCTCAGCTCAACGTTTCCGCTCATTACGTAACGCTCTTGACGTTTGGGGACTCCGGCCATATCTTGACATCCGCTGCTGAGCTCCTTCCATGTTTTACGCCAGCAATGAGCAAATTCAGTGCACTTAAACACGAAATGGCCCGCAGGCCGCTGCTCGCAAACAGTCCCAGAAAACTCTTCTTGATCTTGAAAAACTTGTTTCCCATTTTTCGCTTTTCACTGGTATACTCGTACTTTCCCCATTGCTTTGCACCATCAAGTTTCACTTTACAGTACGCCTCTCCAATAACTCAAGGTTGCTCCCACCCCGTTACCCCTTTCAATTTCTAATATTTGCACTTCCTTTGCATCATCCTTGTGAAAATTTACTCTTTCCTTGCCCATGTCTCGCAAATCGAGAAATATACGTTATTTGTATCATTATTAAAACGTGTGGGATGTCTTGGGAGCAGTCCCTATAAGTGATGTCAACTTTCGTGTTCGTTTTTGTCTGTTGCTGGGAGTTCCGGCTCAATATCATTGGGCGCTGTAAGATAGGCTTTTATTACTCGCCTAAAAATATTTTGGTGTGAACTGACAACCTGTTCCTAATCTTGCTATGCATCATATAAACGAATCTAGTTCTCAAGGAAAGCTTGATGATGGGATTGGTCTGGGTAAAAGGCCCGAGGTTTATAAACAAAGTTCTGAAGGAAAACATCACGTATATGAGTAGTTTGAAGACGATGCATAAGGTAAGCTTTAGACAGTGAATCCAGAGGGGTTATGGGTGGAATCACTGTCACCTTTGATAATATGAAAGGGAAGAAGACACAACAATAAACCCCTTGTTAAATGAACGTGATGTACTCTCATTGGATGCAACCTCAGGCGCAAGCATATCAGGGGCAGTCAAAGTACATATCTCAACGAGAGTCCTGTGCGTGTCCCATATGCAACAGAACTACTATTATTTAATTGAGACAGCGAAACAGCGGGCCCAAAGTTCCTTTAGCTCAAGCTGTTTGATGCGATGCCGGTTTGGAGAAATTGCGCTTAAAAGATAGCGAATCCCGAGATCTCTGAGGAGGGGACGGAAACGGTTGCGACGTTATCTAAGGTGAAAGTGGTGGGTGACAAATGGCAATTAAAAGACAAACTGGTGACTTTCTTCTTCCAGGACCCCACTGCTCATAAACAAGGCCACCGTTAGAGGGCGTTCAGGTCACACTGAATACGGTGAAGGAAATTGGGTGGGCCGGCATGGTAAAACGTGTACAGTAACGTGATGCAGTCAGCTAAAATAAAGGAGGCACTCGGCTGGGTGAAGTAAGAAATGCCATTTATATACATAAGGAAGTGCAGGCACCAGGGGTGTTGCCATGTTTAACCATTGGCAGCTGAATCCAGGAACGATCAGCATTCGCCGAACTTGACCATTTCTGAATGGTCTTAAGATATGAAGACGAACAAAAGAGCAGTGGTTTGATGATCTCAAGGGAACAGATTTTGTAAATAAGGTGGATTTGGGTTAAGCGATCAAATACTATGATAGCCGACGCACCTCAGTAACTAGGCAAAGTATATGCATTAAGGAAATCAAACTGACTGCCAATTGACAAAGCTATGTTGGCCTTTGTGGAGCAAGCTGATGTGGTAAAGATACTCGGGCGGTCTCAGTGCCAATAGATTTTCATAACTTCGCAGATCCTGGATGTGTGGTTCATCGTTCGATGACCCTCGGGATCGTGATGGGAACCTTGCTTTAATTTTATTGGAAAAACCAAGAAGGTTTTCCCTCAGGGGAAACGTTCCTGTATTCCGTCGAAAAGGTGAACACACTTATTAGTAGGTGGTCGATATCCGGACCGCCTGGACGAATAAATTTTGGCAGTCCACTAGCTGCGATCAAGAATAAGGTGCGGGAACGTTAGTACGCAGCATTCACGCGGATTCAACTTCTAGGATTACACAGACATACAGGTAGTCATTTCTCGAATAATAATTGGTCGTGAATGCAAAACCTTGAGCTTGCAGGAGAGTTACGTGGACATATATTTAATCTGTTAGATAATATTTTGGATAAGAATCCACGGTTTGTTCCATTATGCATCTTGAAAAATTACTAAGGTTTGAGACCAATAAAATCTCCTTACCAATTTGAATCAAAATACTGAGGACAAATTTGTTAACTTCCTGATCTTCAGTAAACTATGTGTGAGGCGATGTTTTACCGCCAGCTATTGGTTGTGCAGTCGTAGCCGGACGGTGGCATTTTCCCGATTCCAGCAGTAGTTGCAGAGGAAACTTTCTCCACCACAGCGTCTTGGTAACGTTAAATTGAATGTGGTTCTGTGCCTGTAATACTACCGGTCGACCGCATTTTAGAAAGCATCTAAAGCTTTTTTTTAGATTCCAGAAATGGTTTCAACTATGGTCCCTTAGCTTTTTCTAGGACTGGTGCATGCCATATATTCTGGTTCTGGATGGTGGCAAAAGCCCTGAAATTCCCTTACTGATGCAAGGAGATTGTTCCCCCTAGTAAGCTCCGTATTTATTTAACACATCAGCTAATCTTACACAAATACACTTGAGTAATTTTATTGTTTGACTCTGCAGCTCTCGTTAGTGAAACAGAAAGAGATCGGCTGTGACTGCAGGCAGGGTGTTAACGTTTGAAGCCTACTTTCTATTTTTTGGGCCTTGACCCTCTTGAATGTAATACCGATCACAAATCGACTTTCAAAATGATTCCAAAATAACTTTGCGAACCAGACTCCGCCTGAGTGATGTAAAATTGTAAAATTTTCTTCTTGAGTGTCACTCTTCTTTCATTTTTTGCCAACTCACTCAATGGAGTCTGTTGTTAAACCGTTCTTTGCTTGTGCATTTGATTTCCTCAACAACTGAAATAAAGTTCTAAACCGCCAATATGCTGGATTACATCATGCAAAAGGCCTCATGTCCCAAATCTGTGATATACCCACTGATTGCTTCGCTTTTCCAAAGCCCAGTTCGGAAAATCCGTAATTGCAGCAGCAGGTGGAAAATGGCTTTGAAAGTGGTGAAAGAAGACAACTAATCACTCAGTATCGCCTTGCTCATTGAGTTATCTATATATGTTTATTGTCCCAGACATTTACGTTTCAACTTTTCCTTTTTATGCGTGCCTGACATATGGGCTGACATCCTGTACGCCTGCGAGGTAATCGCTTCGCGATTCACCAGTTGATCGTGCACACTTCATGGAGAGTGCTCAAATCTCTAGGGTGCAAAATTTTCCTGGTCAATCAAATGAAACACAATCGACGGAACTCTCTTGACTGCCCCTTCGAGTGAACCATACCGAAATACATGGAATCATTACGTATATCACAAATATGTCACACGTAACTGGATCGTCTCTCATTACATTGAAACTGAGGAGCCCTAGCTCGTCCAGCTGCTGGGGCAAAGGAGGATCCAGGAAGCTTCACACGGCAGGATTTTGGGATATCAACTATCTCCTACTCAAGTCCTGGTAGGACGTTGAGCTGGCTGTTGCAGGTAATCTATCAATGTCTCATTTACCATGAGAACGAAATTTTGGGGTTTCTTAACTTATCCAATATTTGCAAAAACTGTCAAAATAAGCCAAAGCCGGGTAAAAAGCCTCAAGCGATAATAAAGCCGAAGTTAACAAACGAACATGGATGCCCACACAAAGCCAGTG
The DNA here is from genome assembly GCA_008360955.1 of Fasciolopsis buskii. Classification (NCBI taxonomy): domain Eukaryota; kingdom Metazoa; phylum Platyhelminthes; class Trematoda; order Plagiorchiida; family Fasciolidae; genus Fasciolopsis; species Fasciolopsis buskii. Next base: position 54,264 of record LUCM01006286.1, read on the forward strand.
AAAGGAAAATGCTCCGTATAACCCAGTATTTGTCAAGATTTCCACATGCTGCCAACCTGTCGCCTCCAGACAGCAGCTAGTACCCCGGCACAATCCGTTTCCACTTACTCATAGTGCACAAACGGCAACTCCCGTATCTTGACTTTCAGGCCACTTTATTAATCATGCAACTTACTGACAACAGTGCCTTCCATCAAGCTGGACATCGGGTACACTTCCAGTCAACAGGACAACCTAGCAAAGCAAACCCCTTACCAGGTGTTCAGCAGCCTCACGCTAGCGTTTTTCAGGTCACTGGATACCCGAACAAAATGTTGGCAACTTGCATCCATTTCATCAAAAGACACCATCCTTCTGTTCATTTCAGGATATATCCCTGATCCCCCTGAATCCTTAACAGCAACCTACTCAAATCACTTCTCAGTTCTGCCTTACTGTGAGTCATCTTCATATTTTGAGCCATTTTTCTCACTGCTACTATGCTCATAGTACACCAGCTGAAGAAAAGTGTAGACTACTTTCCCAGTCTGGTTTAGTTCCGGGCCCACCAAAAGTCATTGCTTATATTCACCAGCTAAAAGACCTTTCAGGTGCAACACATCTTGCCGGCGAAAAGTCACAACCAGCCCATGTCCCGGGTTTGTACCTCCGCCAGGACCTTGGGATGGGTCTGGCGCTTGAGCATTGTTCCCGATGAATGCGAAAATCATCCAGGTATTGGATGGCTCTCCTGTAATATCCACGAGCAGACGAACCATTGCGGCTGTTGAAATGCACCGGGGGTGCACTCACCACTGGAAGGAGATGCGCGACTTCTAAAATCCAAGAACTTTGCAGTCATCGAATACTAAACCTCAAAGTCAGAAAAATATTCAATTTTGGACATTGCTAGCAGGCTTTTTGAGAACAGCTTTTAATTTTCGGATAACCAAGCCTCGCAGTTTACAGTCCACTTAGCCGTCAGCAGCATATAGGTGCATTCATTATTGTGGCAGTTTCCGTAGTGTCCATGTACGATATTCCACATGTCTTTTTCCTTTTTATATGACCCTGCAAAGTTCTGAACATTTTCTTCGATCTTGGATTTGGCTAAATATGACCGCTTCATTCACCTTTCTCAGCAGGCTGCCTAGTGTGAATACATTTTCACCCAAATTTCACATTTCAATCATCGTTCTCTCCGCAGCTTAACCTTCTTATCCCTTACAATGCTCCGCTGAATTTTAAGTGCTTATACCAACATTTTCACCGTCCACCGGCTAACGTTTGCGCATAGAGTAGTCAATTACGGTGCCCTTAAGAATCAAATGATGCGCAGTCGGCAGCTGAAGAATAGTCTTCAAAGATCTGGCACACTCACGCTCATCGCTGTATACAGATTTCGTACAATATGGATCACATTGCAGTCGTCCGATTTGATTTCAAGCATGCTTCTCGGGTAAACCGAAAACGTATACATTTCTACCATCAAGTTCCGTCTGATACCTGCTCTGCCACATCTGTGCTTCGCGAATCTTGTGCACATTGAAGCTCCCTTTGCACACGCCCCTGCAAATAAGAAATACATATCAAATTTTTTTATTTTCACTTAGAATCTTCAATCAACGTATTTTTATAAATGACTTGAAGCTAGTTAGGTCCTTTAGGGGCAGCCCCATATGCAGTTATATCGTATCATGCTTACACTGGACGGAAATGTGGGATTCATTGCCAAATGCTGGGAAACATCACTTTTTTCCTAAAAAAACGGATTAATCAACGGTTGTGTAAGATGTTCACTTCTACCATAGAAGAGGTGACCAAACTAAGGGACATTAGAATACAAGCTGAACGGTATTTTTTTACCAGGCTAGCCAGTGTGCAGCGACTGTACAAAACAGAGGAGACGTTTAAGATTTTTACCATTGCCGTCTTGCTGAAATGCACAGCATTTTTACCTTCTCTTTTGAAATTTATTCTGAATTCTCGTTTCGGACCTCAACGTCAATCGTTGAACTACGTGTGAGCTGTTTCTAGTAGGTAATGTTATCAGATAAGTGCAGCGCCAGAACGGTTAGGAAGAAAACCATAAACAGGTTGATTCACTTGGAACTGGGTTAAATAGAATGCTAAAGAACTGGAGGGATCAAACTAAGACTTCCGATATAGTAATTCGTCCACAGACTGTGTACTACGATAGTCTGCGCCCCCCAGCTAATTGAAGTACAAGGAAACTAAAGGCTCAGTTTTGCGATGATGTCCCGAGAGCCCGTTTGCAATAGCACAAGTGAATGGAAGCCTCATTGTGGCATGTGCTGAGAAGGTTGCGAGTAGACTGACGTAATTTACTGCGTCTGTTGCTTGAGGACTGCATAGTCAAACTGTGAATGATCACTCGCCTGCCTTGAGGGTGTGGTGAGTTTTCCAAGACTTTACTCTCCAGCGAATGCAAGATGTTCGGAAAGCTTGGGAGATCTCGAAGGGGATACCGCAGTCGAAAGCGTATGTCTTTTGTTATGCACACCGTCGTAGAAACCCTGAATTTTCTTTGGGTATTTTGTTTCACTTTTGTTCGGTTCCCGGGCATTGGGCCAACTTTAGGTGAGCTGAGAATTTCGCTGCGGAGATAGCGGCAATCCAGGTACATGGTTGGTGGAGGGTAGCTTTGGTTTGCAGGCGACGCAACAGCACTGCCTAGTCTATATGCACGATGGGTGTGTCAAGGTGGCAGAGGGCGGGTTGGCTTTGTTTATTAAGGAAGGGTCGATGCACCGGGAATCCGAGTTTACATTATGGCTGCCTGATGACCAGACTTCTGCAGTAGCTTTTAACGCAGCATTAAAAAATACAACAATATTAAGCGTCTGCAGAAACTTTAACGCTGGCGTTGGAGATAATCAACTGCTTCGCGACTTATCAGCGAATTGGTTAAACCTGTCAAAGCACTACTAATTATCGGTTTCCTCAACTCGCCGGCCACTTTGAGAGCGGTTCACAATTGTTTAGGAGGCAAAGAAGGAGCACCAAAAGATTTCTCTACAAATTTTTCATCATTATTTGATTCAAAACTCTTCTTTTCCATCGTTTTTGGGCCTTGTGGTTGGCTAGAAGGAAAAGCAGAGCTGAATATTTAAGTTTTATGTCCATCCGGTAAGAGCAACCCTAAGTTGCGCAAGTCCACGCCATGCCTAAAGATTCCCAAATCCACGGCGATTTCTAGTAGAAGCATCACGGCGCTTAACATAGGGTAAATTATCTAGACGACTATGAAGCTCAACTTGTTAAAGGATGAAAAAGAGGCCTCAGGTAGAGATGTGGTAAAATAAAGGATTCACGTAAATGCACGAGAGGTTTTTCCTACTATATGGGAGAACAGAGAGGGAAGTTCACCGGGCTGGTGGACACCAGCAGTATGTATTGCACTTACAATAAACAGAGGCTGAAAGGTCCGCGAAAAGGTTAGATGTAAAAGAACCTAAGGGCGTCGTAGAAAACACGAGAATTCGGATGTGAGTATTCGAACAACTACCAATGAGATCGAAATGGAGTCCAAAAATGTTATATTGATACACTCGGTGAAAACGTCAAATCGAAAATGGGTTGGGGATCATGAAACCAGAGGAATGTAGCATTATGTGGATCAGCGGAGTAAATCAGATACCCTGGGTCTGTTTTTTGAAAGTGCACTTGTGAAGGACTTGAAGCATCAAAAGGATATCAATATCGTTGAGTGAGAAAAGTTGGATCCCAAAGTCCTATAAACCGAGGAGTATAAGGGAGATTTCGGAGCAGTCAAGTCGGCAGGGCCAAATGACGCACAACTGTTTATAACCAAAACCCTAGGGGAGGTAATGTGCAGGTGATTAACGCCCCGTCAGATCAGTGGAATTTCCGCTGGAGTGGGAAATAGCGGCTGAATGGTCCGTGCAATGGGGTGAATCAATGGCGCAGATGGGAAACGGCGTACCTGTAAATCTCGCGTGCATCCTGTGGAATGACCCACCCAAAAGTGATAAGAGCGCACATGGGCGGACAGCTACTAGGCAACCTACATTATACAAGGAAAACCAACGTTTCCTGAATGGGAATTAACTTCTCTCAAATTTGCTAAGTTTCCTGGAGGAAACATCATCAGACTGTACAACAAAAGCCAAAGCGGTCCGTGTGCATGACTCAATTAGGATCTTTGAATGGGTAAATCACAGGCTCTTGCCCCCAAAATGCACGTTTTCGGATTAGGTATTTGGCCTTATAAATCAGTAAAAAAAATTCGCACACTGAGACTTCCCAGCCTTGGGTGAAGAAAAAATCTGTTACATCAAATGTCACTAGCGCTGCTCCGCGGGGGTTACTAAGGAGGCTGTTGTATCTTTCTCTACATAAATTGCATGAAACCCGCATTATCAGTAGCATTTTCCATGTTGGAGGACGCAAGCCTTAAAGTTGCATGAACCAAAACAAAAATAACCACCGATATTTTGACCGCATCATCGTAAACCCGCAGTTGTCATTTGCCATTCAGGAATTCAAAAGTTACCCACTGACCGAATCTTCGGAATAAATAAGCATAGAGCATGATAACGGGTTTTTCACGGCCTCAGTGACAAAGAAAACAAAGGATCTTGGAATATTAATGGTGGTAGGCTCCAGGTTTCTCAAAAGGGAAAAGCTTCCAGCCCGCAGGCCTTGAACCGAAGCCTTTAGGCTTGAAACGGTCAAACTATGTAGGCAATGCCTTAGAAGACCGCTTGGCCTTTCCCGGATGGTAAAATTGCGTGTACATGCCCTCGCAATTGCCAATGAGTACGCACTAAAAGTTATTTATGGGACGGACGCGTGTAGGGCAAGTAGGAGGGTACTCGCTTCCCTTTCAGCCTCACCAGAAACCTAAATCATATACTGCAACGTCAGAGGAAAACGTATCAACTGCAGTGACAGGTGCCATTTTCCATGGACATAACTGGAAGTACCCCCGAATCTCGTTTCTAATCCCGTGCAGGAAACAATTCCCCCCCCCGAAATAGTCCCGGAATTGTAACTTTAGTTTTGGTGTCTGTCAATTTACCCGGATTCTCTGAAAGGACAAAATCAAGTGAACCTTGAATTTTTAAAGATCTGCACGACTCTAACTGAAAGAGACAAATTTATCCATTTGTTAAGGACAGTAGTAACAAATAAGAGGGATAGACTCTTTCCCCAAAATAGTAGTTATGGTATATTTCTTGCATGGCCAAGCATCGTAATGGCATCAAAAACTCACCAAGGAGCATAGACCAAACTGGAGGTAAATCGACTTTTCAGAGATTACGCACAGCTCACATCAGGTTAGCATAATTAATGTTCGCCAAATTGCTCAGCGTTTAGATACACCAATGGTGCGCGTCGCACAGGCGAAATTCGGTGGGAGGACAGCGGTAGATGTCAAGATGTGGGCAGAGTTCAAAATTTAACAGGTCGATGCAAGGTTTGCGAAAGGTAACTTGCGACAAAGGAAGTCAATAAATAAAGTCACGGATGAAAAATTTGCAAACCTTGCTAAAACGACTGGAAGAAAGGACGGAGGAAGACAATAGACATGTAACGTCAGAATGGGGTGGAAGCTGAGGGTCATAAACTGTACGGTAGCCTTTGCAAACAAGGAAATAAGCAGCATACTTTTCAGCGTGTGGAATGGAGCAAAACAGTGACGGGGATGATGGTAAACTATTGTTTGAGGGCGCAGCGAGAGAAAGCGTCATCAACTGCGGGGAGAAAAGTGGAGAGGTAAAGGAAATATCCAATGATAATGCGAACTGAGGTTGTATCTTTTTGGCTTCTTTCAGTTGGAGATCTAATTGATGGCAGTTACAATGGGAGTAATATACCAAGGGGAAACCGGAAAAGGTATCCGGAGTTATGACGATAACTAAACAGCAATATTTATATGCGCGTCTCTTCGCAAATGTTCAAGGTTAGTATGATGGTAGAGTTAGCTGCAGTCGGTTCAGGCTGTGTGGTCAGAAAGATTTGTCTGCTCACGGCAAGCCGCCGTTGGAAATCCCAAATTTCGGCGTCTGGTTCCAAGCAGATTTGTAGAACGCACCGTAAGTAGTCATTGCATATCCTTCCGGTTGAAGTCATCGTGCTGTTTCACCGCGGCCTAAAAAGTAAATCCTTTTGAACCACCCAGAACAGTGCTTGCGGTGCGTCTAGACAGCCTGAAACAATAGAGAAACCGGCAATCTGAAAGATGTTCCAGCTGACCGGTTATGATGAGTAGCAAATAAAACATAAATTGGTGGATAAGCATCTGGGTACCCTTTTGGACGATCTGGGTAAGCAGCGCATCAGACTGTCAACTTGTGCTTTACCACCCCCCCCTCTAGTTTCCGACATGCTCATGTCCTCCCAACCATAAATCTTGTACGCAAGCTAACATCTAGAATAACCATCACGCGCGCTTTTTGAAACTACTGCGTGGTGCAATTTGATGCCATTCTGTTCAAACAGGAATTACGGATCTTGGCATTCTTACGCTTCCCTCTTCCCAGTTCGTTGTGACTTCTCGTAGCAATTCCTGTCCTAGAATCAAGCTTGCGCTGCCATCCCCGACCAATTTCACTGGTACCATCTGGCGACTGAGAGTGATAAAAACCAGTGGTAGCTCACATATAGTTAGCCATAACTGACCCATATCGCACGTACAACGGGCCCGTAGACCAGACAAGATCCACAAACAGGACAAATACTGATTTTTGTTCTTTACTCATTTTGCCAGCTGTCCTATCTGCCTGTTGCAATTTGCATCTGCAAAGATGTCAAAAGGTGACAGGGGAACACTACAGATAAGGACCTCGCCACCTAAGACCGAGTGAATCATGAATCTCATAGGGAGTATGCAGAAGAAAATTTCGTTCCACACACCCTGTCAACAAATCACTCCGTCCTTCTGAACGCTGCTTGCCTATCACTGCTAAGAAGCTGTTATCCAGACCTGGCGCTCCATTACCGGCCCGTTTAACCGAAAGAAAAACCAGACCACGCCACTGACGGCTCAAGGTTACCTCTTCTCAGATGATCCATTACGACTGGCCAAAACATCGCTCTTAATACTACTGGATTGTCAAGCAATCCCAAATTTCGTTCCCCTACTGCCACAGAACAACAAAACTGATATCAAAAAGGGTCAACGCAGGCTATTCATAACAAAGCTATTCAAAGACTGATTGTACTTCTAACATGAACCTGCTTTCTTCTCGCCACACTTCTTATTCCAGTTTGCTCCCAGTCGCAGGAATTCAATGAACATCCTTGTGTGTTCCATCGTCGCTCCGTACACAATTCTTCATATAATTTCATCCCTTAAATAGTTTAGTGCAACCCTGAGTGTTCCC
>LUCM01006286.1:62324-80787 GCA_008360955.1 Fasciolopsis buskii
ATCTCAGGTTTTGTCCGTATTACGCTAGTATATCAGGTTCTTTGGCATCCTCAGATAGAGTGCTATTGGAAATCAGAGACTAGTTAGAAGTACGAGGAATTGATTGGAGCTTGGGCCTTCGTTAACCTGGTGAATGCGATCAGGTCATTATACAAGATACCCATTTGGGCCCTGAAGAATGGAAAGGTTAACAGGGCAAGAGAGTTCAAAGCGGTTACGGTAGTGGGTGAAATTGTCAAAGAAAAGCAAAGGTAAGGCGGTCAGTTGGATTTTATCCAGAGGAGGAAAAGCAGAGTAAGTGGTTCGCCATTGGTGACACAAAGCAATACGGCGAGGGTTTAGTGGGGGGTTGTTGGTAAAGTTTATGGCTAATAAAGTGGGTTAGGGACTAAAGCGAAGGATTTGCCGTCAGCTGGTTTAATATGAACAGTATTGATAGGGTAGTGGCGCATTTCAATTTTAGATATCTGATAGTATATGTGCACCTGTGAAAAGGTAGGGAAGGTTGTGTTAATAAGTTTTAATTTGGTGCTATGACGGCTGTTTTAGCTTCAACGTGATAATATGAAGACTGTTGTAAGAAACGAGACCGTAAGTGTCCGGCGTACATGCCGGAGGCAGTGGAGGTGAGCAGCACAACGGGTGCATGTGGAGAGACTAGTGCGCTTATAGCCCGCCAATTATACAACGTGAGAACGACTGGCATATCAGGCGAACACGGACAGTGCGTGGCTTCACCTTTTGCTGCGTCTTGCTTCAGGATTGCCTTAAGAATGTACTGAAATCTGCTTGTGACTATGGCAACTGTATGCGAGGTGTAAATAGTATTACAATATTCCAAACCAACAGAAAAAAGGCGCCTAAAAGTCGTTCCTGTTCGGCACTCGATATGTTTAACTGCAGCCGTTTCGGGAATTAAATGGGCACTATTTCCGGACTGTTTGGCCGCTTGGACAACAGTAACGGTCTTGTGACAGCTGAACTCCGGGATAAAATGATGCGTTCCGCTTTCTGGTTCTTTTGCCACACCCGCTGAGTTGAATGTTTTAAAGGGCGAATACCTAATCCGACGGAATAACTTAGAGGGAATACCTAACAGCAAACGTGCAAGAGCTGAAACTAATAGGTGAAAAATCAGCTGAACTAAACGGCTAGTCTTGACTCTCACACCAGCCGAGACTGCTGGAGGCGACTGCAAATTTCCGTGAACGAAGTATGGCTGAAGTATGCTTCCCCGGCTTTAACAGTACTTTCAGCCTGGGAACTCATCCATTACCGTTGCATAACCTTAGTGCTTTTCAGATATTTGCGGGAATTACAATAGCGGGCGAAGGAGTTCCCAGCCAACATATGATCTGTTGTCAGTGTGTAAAGTAGAATTCTATGGAGAGAAGCCTAACATGCGGTGTTCCCTGACGATCGGCTCAGTGGTCTTTGTTGTTTCTTTTGTACTTAAATGATTTAGCATCAGTGGCCATGCCCCGATGTTTCATCTTTGCGGAAGATGTGAAGATAGCAGGTATTGACGATAGGGTGAATTCGGCTGCGACTTCGGACAGGTTATCCACTGGGCTGCCAATTGGGAAATGACACTGAAGGAAGGGAAAACTAATTGATCACTCTGGCTTCTGATGGACTGGTGGTCAGAGATGACCGTGGAGAAGTCTTGTTTTGTGCGACCAAAGTTACCAATTACCTCGAATTGAAGGCTATTAACAAATCCGGGTAAGCAAAACGGGGTGAATAGACTCCCAGCAAGGCTCGCGGAAAAAATCTTTGGCTTAGGTCTGCTGTCTGATGCAGGAAGCTGTAAATTTTCATTACTTTCCATAAGGCAGTATTCAGGCACTACTTGGATTGCGGACCACAGGCTTGTGCTCCAGTTCTAACTGAGGAATTGAACTGCTTTGAATAGCTTCATAGACTAAGAAGGCAAAAATTAGAGGAACAACTAATGGAGAGCTAGAAAACAAACTTTATGAAACATTTTTCTTGTTAAATACAGAGTAACGGGCATGCCAGTAAGAAGTTTAGCATAACAAAATGTCTCCAGGGAGTAAACTCAGTGGACATTTTGGTGCAATTTGTAGAGCTACAAACCCGGAGCGACGGTACTAAGGACAGAGAGGAGAAATGTAAGCTCGCGAAGCCAACCAGCCAGCATATTCAATAGCAGGAAGGTCAACTGGTGGACCGGTCTGAGCACCGTGTTGGAGAGAGCACCATAAGCCAAAACTGTAAAGACCTTATAAGACGCAAGTTAGTAACAGGTATCCAATGAGGTAGCAGACTAGAAGGCATGCAGAAAAAATGGTAAATTCAGCGGTGTGTTCGGTTTTCCTAATGTGTGCTGTGTTTTGGCTTTTATATCGTGGAGTGCTCATGTAAAAACTCTCTCGCCGTGCTGCTGACTTTAGCACGATTACAAACTAGATAATTGAGCGCTTCTTTCTGTCTTGGTCCGCATACTTCCAATACAATAAGGAACTTTCGGAGAAGGTGCAACGATTAGCCTTGCACATGATTTAAGGTTAAATACCGAAGACGCATGAACACAGTGTGATTGACCTTGGTTTGTTCTCATGGGAACGCCGAAGGGTTGCGAGGATCTGATTGAGAAGTTCAACACGGTATAACTGAAATCCCTCAAGAGACCCTCATCCACGAAGACCCCGAATCAAGAGCGCTGGAAAAGAGGATGAAACTGATAAGATGTTGCTCTCAGCTGTTAGCTAGAGTGCTTTTCTACATTAACGGAGTGGTAAATTGGTGGAACAGTTTGTCCAGGTGTGCCTTTGGAAAACATACCATCAAGATTATTATGAGAGAATTAGGTCGCAAGTTGGATGAGGCGAGTATATGTGTGTTTTCTGGAAATAAATACGCTACTACTGGTAGTGCAAACCAGTTTGGGAAGCCCACAGATTAATTCTTCTCTCGGCGTGTGGTTGGGATGGGCTGTACTCTGCAAATCCTCTGGAGTGGAAAACAGGGTCGCTTGTATGGTCAGGTTAAAGCAGGGAAGATAAAGCTGGCGCAGGAGATGTAGGGCCGTTTGATTAAAACGTATATCTTATTACGTTTGCCAGCTTATAATCGTTGTGTCTACTTGTGGGTCACCTTTGCTCAGCTATGCACGACTGCAATACTGGCAACGCAGACCGTCGACCGGTACAACAAAATAACATTCGGAAGTTGCACGAGTTTGAGTACATTTTCTACAGGAGCGCGCGAGCGGATCGTGCGTGTGCAATGCACAAATAGCGACGGACTGTTAACTTCGGTTAAACAAAAGATCAGGAGGAACAAATTCGATCAGCTACAGAGGATTCCAATTACCATGCACACCGTCGCAAGAACTCTGGATGTCCAATGAGTGCCTTGAAGTCTTGAAATACTTCAAGACGCCCGTTTGGGTTGCTTCTGTCCTGAGACAACTGAATTGAACTGGCTCTTTGAAGCGTTTTTTCAAATATCACGCTGGGCGTTGGATACCAGGTAACCTTCGAATTGCAGGCATCAAATAGTAAGTAAGGCGCATCGACAAGTAATTGCACAAAATAATGGTCTATTTGTTTATAAGTTGGCTAACAGCTTGCACGGCTTATTGTTTTCGTCGTATCGAAATAGCATGTTCTGCGAACATACATTTAGCCTATTAACTGGTATTCCGTGTGCCTCGGGGCCCGTGAAATACCAACTGAATTTTGAGTACTTATGATAGCCATTGAAGTTCTGGCTGAAAAGCAATAAATGGTTGAGTTACTAACCAATGGTCTTCTCAAACAAACTTAAATATGCATACCTATTGCCGATTGTTTTTGAAATTCTAATTTATCATGAATTTGTACTTCCTGACGTAAGGCAGTTATTGCAGCATTCGCTTCAGCAACTACAGTCATCTGTGAGTTTATTAGAAAATGTATTTCTTTTTTCTGTTGACGACCTCCCCACGAGCACAGGTGGCCCCCGGTGTCTACCATTTACGTTCGCTTTAGTGGCCCTTAATGAAACAGAAATGAGACACTCAGAGTACATTCGTCCGCGAACCTGGTTAGGCCAACAGACGATGACGTACTGCTTACCTAGTTTTCATCAATGAGTTACCACCACTGTAAATATCCCTAATGGATTCCCAAGTTGGACGATTTACGCACACTGGAAGCGCTAAAAACATGGGTTCCAGCAAAAATTAAATCGTTTTACACATTCCTCACAATCAAGACCAACTTAAATATTTTTTATTTCTTAGCTAGCGCCAGGCAATGTCCAGCGTGAGGGACAAACAATAGAAAGCGCATACACATATCGAAAAATCCGCTACAGACGAACAATTACGGCCGCGATCATCAGCGGACCAGCGCCCTTTTTTCTTCCTTTGGTTAGGTGAAAACAATGAAACCAAATAATAGAGGGATAACGAAGTTCTATTTAAGTTATCAAAAACATTTAACTGTTTTGCCGTCATTTTCGATCATGTTCAACGTTATCATCTGAAGTAGAACAAATAAAAAATAATGAAGTGCTGAGTGGGGCATCATGCAACCGTAGCGAGTTATCATTACGAAGTTATGAAGTTAAAATCTGACAGTATTTTATCGAGCTAGACTATTTGACCAGAACTGCCCAGTTAAGTGTTGTCACATTGAATGTGACGATGGTCAACGTAAAATTAGAAACGCTAGACACAACTTCGGTCTATTGACTGCCGTTGAGGTGTAATTACACTTCAGTTTCTTAAGGTTCTCGGCGAAAAATACATTACAGCCGTGTAAGCAAGTCGTTGATCGTCAGTGATATCTCATTTTATTAATGGGATTGTGTGAAACTTCATGATTAGGAAATAAAAAATCCGTGCAAAATCAGACTTATCGGACTCGTCGAGCAAAAACCACTGACTGGTAGTTTTTTCATCCGGCTTTCTGGATGGTCGGCGCTGAGTTCACCACTGTATTTTTTCACCTGTCTTCTGAACAGTCCCGTCATGAAGATTTTGCTCCAATACGGCGTCTTAGGCGGTACAGTAATTGAAATACAATGGTATGTAATATCAAATGGCATAACGTGTTATTGAAAACTGGTTGTTTGTCGTTGACACCACGCCAATTCAAATGCACCAAGAGTCCTCCCGAAAACAGTGTCTTCATAAAGGTACTTGTTCATTAGCCGGCGGAATCCACACCAATGTCGCCCTCTAACTGTAACGTAAAATCTTAGTCCAGCAAAATAATACCATATTCGTGTGCACAGTTTTATGGTTGATCTTTAGCAACAATGTATTTTAATTTTCCACCGTCCTCACATGTATGGTAACTGATAGAACTTGCGTACCCCCGGAATATTCCATTTGTGCGCACCAAAACTAGCTGTTTGACACAGTTATTTTGCTGTTTCATTACCTCTGATGTGAAGCTTTCGACAGACGCCATAAGTAAGTAATATGATTTGCTGTGGAAACCTACCCATCACATTTACCAAGCAATTTTTATTTTTCTGATATCACTGGCCATTTTCCGAGCCGTTGGTTTTAAGCTTGCAGCTGTTTCTATATGGCTTTCCTTTTTAGAATTCTTTTTACTGTAAAGAATTAAAAGAAATGGTGGAACATGAAATCTAAGGGGCGTGATTGCAATCCTTGGTGACGAGGATGACTATCCTCTAGGGCAGAAGGTTGCAATGTAACGGCTATTTAATCCGAAGAACGTAGTTATTCACATCCAGGCCCCATAGGCCGAGCTCTCCTGAACGTACTGATGTGTAGCTGTTAATATCAGCGGTCAAATTCTCCGCAGCTGCTGTGTGACGCGATTATGCCTATGTCATCCAATCTTAGAAAGCACTTGTTTTCGACAGTACGCAGGACACTTTGACAAGTGAGAGGACAACTGCGAATGCTGTGATTCATCTCGAATGACTGTCTGGATTTACTGGGTGACAGATTATTGTAACAAAACTTAATTGCCTCATTATGTCAAACAAGCCTGTTTGAATGTCACACTAATAAGTCGACGACTTTTTGATGCTGCTTGTTGCGGATCGCTCTCGTCAGCAACGAGCAGAGACATGTATTCCAAGGGCGGTGGAGAGGAGAGTTGCTGACCTTAGTTTGCTGACGCATTCGCCTAAACGCCACTGGATTCTCCCAAGTAGGTTGTCTTTTACTAAGAGACAAGTGGACAAGATAGTAAGGTATATTCTTCACTTGCCATGTTTTTCCATATGCCGCATGGTATTCGTTGATAGAATTTTAGTAATTTGTTGTAGCAACTGTTGACAGTTACATGCATCGTCGTAGTTTCCTGAAACAAGTCCTTATCTAGAGGCAACCTGCCGACCAGCTTGTTTCGTCTTATGCCAATAGAAGGTGAAGATAGCCCTCTTTAACCATTTTGGCCAGTTTACTAGACGTTGTTTGTATCTGGCGAAATTTGTTATCGCCAACTCTTCAACTGTGGTGAACGAGGGCAAAAGGGTTATCAATGGTGGACTCCACAACGGTTAACATCTGAAATTAATAAAAAACGACTTACGTGTCAGAAACTACAAAATTTTGGTGAATCGCCCGATGTTAGTTACGCCAGCTATTCATCACTGGATAATTTACCCAGCTCTAGCCACAAGGAAGCAGGATGCCTTTGCACATTATTTCTGTTTTAAAGCAGTGGCTGTGGTCCGTTCCAAACCACTGCAGTTGATGATCCCAATGTGAGATGACGGAAGTAGACTTTTAAAGAAATCAGACTTCTTTTTGAAACGTCTAATGAATAGCTTGTCTCCTTGGATATCACTGAAAACGAGCGGGAAATTTCTGATGAGAACGATATTGCCGGGATACTGATTGGTGCAGATAATGTTACAGTAGATGGACCTGGGAAAACCCGGGCTAATTCGTCCTATTCTGTTTGACTTCGTGTTGTCCAAAAAAAGATACTGTTCTGCACAACGGTGGATCAAGCACCCTGTTGACTTGTAATTTTGAATGACCAGCTAAGCGTATTTGGCGATGTAGGAGTTTTGGTGGCAACAAAACGTCTGACAGCACATTGCATAAGTGAAGGCTAACAATTGGATGCAGTTAGTGTGCATGTTATCTGCCAATATTTTGCGCAGTGCAGCGGGACCTAAGTGAACGAAATCAGTGAAATTCATTTGCTTACCACAAATCCACTTGCGAACATGTCCTACATTGTCGTTGGAGGTCACAGGGAATATATTTATAAAATTTTAGCCATTCACCGACCATATGGAGGTGAAACGCTCCAGTTGAGAATTTATTCGCAAGGTTGAGGTCATCCATTTCGTGATTCCTAGACAAACCCAACGCACGCAGTCAATGGGAAACAATCTTATCATATCCACAGGCAACAACTTAAAAGTTGGTACAGCCAGGTAGTGCACTTCTTGTCTTGGTGGTCAAAAATCCTCGTCGGTCTAAGGGCTACGGTTACTGACAGATAATACCAATCGGCGATTCAAACTGACGCCTTTTTGCATACACACCACAACCGAATTATTCACTGTGATGTTTCACCTGATTCAGAAATGCCCAGACAGAGGCATCTGCTACAACGTTGTGCAAAATAATTTGCAAAGATCTGCCAATGGCCCGCAAGCATATTCCATCCCCTAAGATCAATTTAAGCCCATTTATCGTATGTATCATGAATTCGTGCACGTCCGTGGGTTTCGAGTTCCCGGCAAAGTCCTATCAACAATACTGACAACCTTGGCCTTATAGTGCGATCCAAAATAGGCCACAATCGTCGCGCCGAGCCCTTGAATGGGGAGAAATCATTGAGGTGAATTTGCAATTCGATGATATCATTAGCGGGCGCCACGGTATCCTCCAAAATTCTCTGCAGGCATTTATCCAAACCAAAGTAAATGTATCGGGACCAAATGACGTAAGGAGTGTATCGAAAAAACGATGTCCCATGTATTGGTTTTAGTTGTGAATGACATATTGTTAATAACACAGTGTTTTGGTAGATGTAATGTGCCAACGTTTCGACTACTGTGGGAAGCCTTTCTCAAAGCAAGTTTTACAGTCAAATGGTTGAGGTAACGTTCACATGCCAACTGATGTTTAGTTGTGTGTTTGTGAATGCGTGTACAAGTATGTGGATGTTTGGACAAGAGAGCATCGGGTACGCATACCTGACCAGCGACAATAACTGCGAAACCGGTCGTGTGCTCCCGGGCAAATTTTGTTCACGCATCCAGAGACTACTTCCTGCTTCTATATATACATACGTATATTCTGGGTCATTCTGCCCTCGTTCCTAAGGTTGGCTCAGCCCAACTAACAAAGAATTATCAACGAATCACAGTTGCATCTGCGAAATCCGTCCGGTGATGTCCTTTAGATTTCTCACTCCATCGCTCTTATGTCTTGTTGTCAAACGAACGGAACTTAACCATCTTAAGACGTCCAACAACGCCTTCCAGTTTGCTTACAAACCGAACAAGTCCACTTTTGATGCTTCATCATATCATCATATCGTTAGATGTAACCCCAAAATTCATCCGATTATCATCCGTCTTCGACTTCGTTCCACGGTTCTAAATACTTCGACTGCCCGATAAACCTATAACCATGGTTTTCAGACGACTTCAGCAACAGAACTGTACACAAGGCTGGACCGGTAAACATGTGCATCGTTGGCAATCAGGGATTCCTATAAAAGGCACCCCAATCTCCCCGTTTGTTTTCAACACCCATTACCGATCTATCTGAGTTCTACAAGTCAGTTATTCAAACGAGGTGATGGTATTTCTTTCTGCGATCTGCATTTGGAACCGAGGACTTTCTCAACTTGTCTCTCGTTCACGATTTTTCTGGTTTAAACCTAATTTTGTCGAAATTCGTAGAATTTCTTTTACTCCTCGGCCTTCTTAGCTATCTGAATCAACTTTAACTAACACGGCCATTCATCAGGGTAGATTACGACAAATACATGGAAATTATCGTTGATAGGAACTTAAGATAGTCAGCTCACATTTTGAACTGTGTGCATAAACTTAGGATACTAACTTCCCATAATAAAACATTGAAGCACTTCCAGGCTGACCAAAACACTATTTTCTTTTTTTTTACCGATGTTTACCCTCACTCTCCTGCATTGTTCGCCTGTCATTTTTGCTGGTTTAACGACCTCGGGATCTTTCGCCGGTGGTTTATCATTCATACCGCTGAAAGATATATACACTAAATCGTTCTCTGCGCCTATCTGCTTGTGAAAAACCTGCACAGATCCTTTCGGATCCCTCTCAGTCCCTATAGAATGAACTTTTTAATTGTCGCTCTCACGCCAGGGCAGGTTTTATCTCTCGATACGTACCCTCTAGCCTAAACGCCTGTGGGAACTCGACTGTCTGAATTCTCATCAACCGGCAGCAGGTCATGACTGGCTCTCTATGCAATGTCCCGTAGCCTGACGACTCTGGTTCCGATTTTTCACTTCTTTGTACCAATTTTAATTGAAGTGAGGAAACTTGTGTACGCAAAAGTCCATACGATTGGGGAGATTTACATTCATACACCTGTACTGCCCCCGCACTGTCAACTGAACTGAGGCGATACCGGACACTTTAGATGTATCCTGTTTATAATCCATTGACACAAAGTATGATACAGGCTAGTGACTAAGGTTCAAATGCTTCAGACCAATAGGGATACATGTCCAATGAAGCACCAGGGCATTCCACATCAGAATGGAAAACACTAACTTTATAACCAACGGCAAATTTTGCAGTCATCGGTTTGGTGTTGATTTGTCAGGATCATCTACAAATTGCCGCGTAGGAGCAAACAGGATCGAAATCAACTATTGCATGTCAAATTTGACTGCGTGTAAAACTCCCTTGTTGTCGTACCTCAAACGACTCGTTACTCATACTCCAGAAAACGACGAAAAATGCCTTGAGCTGCACAATAACTGTTGGTCGTGTTATTAGTTAAATTCTTGCATTACTTTTCAGCATTTTATTTGATCAACAAATTCTGCAAACAGATAAAGAAAGCAAAAATTCTGAATCGAGTCGATAAATGGCAACCAATGTGAGACAACTAATCAAATCATTTACGGAATATGTTTTCCCGGTGAACCGAAGGGAACTTGAGAGATTGGAATCACAGAGACGGAAAACGGGTAAACCACGATTGTCCAAATTATTCTTTCCATAGGTTTCGAATATGTCTCCAATCTACCTTTACAAATGCTAATTTACTTTAACTGCTTTTACGCACCCTTTTGGTTTATTGCAATTTTAGTTACGCTGGTCCTTCAGGTAATCGGTTCCATTTATGGGACATGGATTAGTTTAATCAATTAGAGTTTGTGTACAAAGTAATCAATACGGCAATATTCAGTCTATGTGCAGTACTGGAAGGCCCACGATTATACCTTGGATTCTGTGGAAACTTAATGGAAATGGTAAGTGCAATTACGCAACAAACGACTATCCATGCAGGTACCTGAATTAGTCGGATCGTGGTTGATAACACTTTTGATTCAACTACCGGCCATCTCAATCATGCTGTTCAACCCATACATGACCCTTTCATCCTTTGAGCGCGTTATACACGCAGTGGAATTTACTTTCATTCTTCTGGAAATTGTTGTGGGATTTTTCGTCATTAAACTGCTTGTGCGTCATCAGACGCTCAAATTCCACATGAGAATAAGAATGGAGAAAAATCATGATTCTTTATTTCGCACCAAGTAAAATGAATATAAATTTGCATTCCTCAACCACGGGTTTTTATATTTGCTTGGTGAATACACAACTACCAACGGAGAGGAGCGCTGACTTCAAAACACATGAATAAATCTAACCGACAAGCATTCAGTTTGCAACAGGTATTCATGGGCTCATGAAGTTCTGTTGCAACGCAATCCAGTCAGGAAATATAATTGGGCTTATTGGTCATGAGTATAAATAAATGGCCCTCGGGTTCTCGAATGATGAAAACGAATTTGAGCAGATGATGTATCAGTGGTCTAGAAAGCCGGACAAACATGCCTATGGAAACAACGAGAATTGCATCAAGTAAAATGAAAAGTTGATTATAAAGACGAAGGGGATCGAATGAAGGCGAAAGGCAAGGGACGGATATAGAGTCGAAATAAGCAAATATACTTCAAAATGAGGGTACTTAAGCATGTTTTGCGGTGCCTACGGCAAACAATTATCTTTGATGGAAAAGTCGGAAGTTTACCCACTTTCAGATGTGATTACCTCTATTTTGACTTGCGGCATCACAACGATATCTGCCTCTAGGGCGTCAGTGATTATGCGAAAATGAGAGACACTTGCCCAGTTTCTGTGTTAACATCAACTATTAGTGAGTAATAGATAAGTGCAGAAGACTTAACAGAAAGATCTTAAATCGTAAATGCTTGACATGATATTCACAGGTCACAAAAGGTTAGTTGCTAGTGGATACTACGATTATTATTGTTCAGTCCACCCGAGTGCAAACCCTAGACCAAAAACTAATTAGCACAATACATTCATCCGTTTTCGGGTTGTGCATGGAACACCGTCGAATACCCCTTCCACCCACATTTTTATCTGATGAACCCAATTGCTTAAAATTTTCCCTAATGCATGATGTAATGACATGAGTACGAACCACTTAAAACGAGCTTGCTCTAATAAGTTAAACTTTTTCTAGCATCATCCATAGGCAAACACTTAAGAGGTAATGACTATAGAGTAATGAATTTTACTGAATCTTGTTGCATGTTGGAGATAGTAACAGTTGTAAGGATAACGGACATTTACTTGGTTTATCGATTACCCTGGTCAATGATAATGATAACATTGGATCGGTATCGTTAATCGATAATGTGAGCGAAAAAGTCGCATAGGGAAGTCGATGAACAACGCCAGACAAAATTGGCTAGCGAAACAATCGACTAATGAGTGCTGATCACTGAAGACCAAAATAATGAGCGGACTTTGTTTGCTCGACTTGGTTTTTCTCACTAGAGTTAGTGGGAACCGGTGATAGTGACCGCAAGATAGAATCGACTGAGGGTTTGCGGCCGGAGTAGAGCAGGTCTTTCCCCCTTTTTTCGTTTCGAAACAACTACCACCTATTGTACTATCGCCCAAGACCAATATTGCAAGACATACAGTATATCAAAACTGAGTACGGGAGTTTGATTAAGAAATAAACTCCATGTCAACATCATAAACCTGATTATTCTCATACTTCACGTCCGAGAATGGCGTAATAGTGAAAATAGTACAATGACGAAGATAAAAAATCTAAATATGGTACATTTTATTCTATCATTTTGAGCTTGTACAATTCTAGATATTCATAGTTTATTCTAGTGGGGGAACCGCACATGAGGTCCTTGCCATCAGCTGCTTTAGGAAATGCGATGACGTCTCGTATGGAATTAGCCTCCAGGAAAATGGCAATCAAGCGATCTAATCCTGAAACAGAAGATTAAAAAATCGATCAGTGGAAGTTATGTATTCCTACCGAGAGCGATCCCACCGTGGGGAGGAGCTCCTGAACGGAGAGCTAAAAGAAAATGTTCCATTTCTTCAGTATTCTCCTAAAGACCGTTCGATGAGTTACGACAAATGAAACGGAACTTATTACTCGCAATAGATCTTGAAGCACATACTCCTGGAGTTGCGGGTCGTGTATTCGTATGGATCCGCCACCAACTTCTTGTCCATTGCATACCAAGTCATAATGCTGTCCCACTGTCTGAAGCGGTTCAGTATAAATTAGTGGTAACGTTGCCTCTGTGGGTGCTGTAAATGGATGATGAACTGAAACCAGATTTCCTGAATGGAAATAATGAAATTAAATGGAATTAGCAATGACTATGAAGAAAATGAAAAAGAGGCGAGAGGAATAAATAGTTCTGTTTAGATGTACTCTACTCTCCATGGGAATAAAACACCACTAATGGTGTGCATGAGTGTGATAGAACTAAAGAATTTTACGGTTAAGCAAGAGTAAAGTCCACCAACCTGCTAACTGTGGACAACGCTGTGAACGAACAAAATGGAGTTTTTCAGGTAACCAAACTGTTCCGTAGTTTCAAGAAAAAACTATCCTCAGATGAAAAGATAGTTAACAGACACATTGAAGTGTGCGACTAGACGGAACATTAAACCTTGAAAGCGTGGAAGACGCAGTTATGGACACCTTGAACGTACCTTATACAGAATATATGGTTACCCGAGAATTGTGGAAACATAAGGCTTGCCAGCGATACAGTATTTAATTCTGGTATTCAGAAGAACATCAAAAGCTTTTCATAGATTCAATAGCCAATTAAATCTTCCAACAAATAGGGAGAAAGTAAGGGAAGCAGCACCCCATGCACCGATTAACGGGTCGGTCATAAATTTTCACAGGCGATTGACTCCGAACCAGAATTGAGTGCGCCGCAGCACAACATAAACGACCTTTCAACTTCAAAGAAACATTAGATCGATACCACAATTGCTTCTGCCCGGCATATCGGAATTAATCTGCTCTCACGACCAGTACTACAACCGATGGGTTCCCTTTTAAAGATGGGTACAGTCAGTAATTCGTTCCATAATAAAAGAATAGGCTGCTCGATCCAAATATAACGGACCAGAGGTAAGTGGCGTTACCACTCCATTTCCGCCAACCTCGGATGAAACTACGGAAAAATATTTGCGATCCGCCGGTTTTTGCAGCTTCGAAACAGTCAATGGATGAAAAATGGGTGGATGTGGTCAGTCGGTGATGTGCCAAAAAGGTGTGAAATTTCCAATCACGGGACTGACCCCTGAAGGTCGAGTTAGGCTACTAGATTGGAATCCACGGTATTGAACCACTCCTAGCGATGGTCGGAAATCATAGTTGATATGGCTAAACTTTGTAGTCCGTTGAGCTCTTGGATTCAAAATGTTTTCTCTCCCGTGTGATTCTGCAACTTAGTGATTTTTCAGCTGATCTTTCACCTCGTTTGTTTTTTCCCCTTGAGTGGAAAGTGCTGTGAAGTAGCAACGGAAACCAGGACAATAGGGAAAGATTAATGGCTGTCTCTTAAGAAAAATCCTCAATGCGACGTTCCCAGGCACACAGTACCGTTTGCCCAGACGCATTGAGCATCCATTATATGACGAACCTTTGTGTAGTTGGAATTCCGTGCCGAAGCCTGACCTTGAGCAGTCCGCGAAAAAAACACGGAAAAATAAAATACGAAAACCACATACTGAGTACTCGTCCAGGTGTTCAGAAGCGGCTGTCTCGTTTAAGAAACTATTATAACCACCCGACGCTACGACGAATCTCATCGTTGCCCACTCGATGTTTTCAATTTCCGATAGGTATTGACAATCGAACACGGACAGTCGTTAAAAAAGCTCAGTGTGTTGAGTCCAAACCTGGCAACTGTGGAAGTATGCAGTGCAAAGGACAGCTTTAAACACTTTTCCTCAGAAAGCAAGCCGCTTGTTATGATGGCCGCACAGGCCTTGAGCCATTATATGTCTACCGAAATAGCGCTTTCTCAAAGAGCGTCGCCATCTGTAATCAAGCTCTCGATTTTTCCAAAGATACTACCTGTAACTCGTTACCACAAAAGGCGAGCGCGGACGCCAGTTCTTGCCAGTCACAGGGGGTACGTTTCTCTTTGAAGGGGTAAAAGACATGCAGTATTCGGATGCCTCCGACAGCAAGTGTGTTGGATCTTCAGTGCATCATTGTTCATCAAAGTGATGCTGTAGATCTTTTCTGAGTGTTTATGAACTCCGTGGTTCCTCAGATTACACAAAGTAGTATGTGAATTTGTTAAACGAGAATGCATACCACTTATTCGGGAGCAGAAAATGCACACAAGTCCTATTCGTATATCGGAGCAATTTTTGAGACTAGACACACATGTCGGACACTAAGTTCTTCGGCATACATGGTCGTAATCCCGTTCTGTTTGAATCGCAGACCGCCCGGGTGTCCAGGAATGCAATAATCACTCGTCTTTGAAAAGCGTAATGATACACTATAGGGCAGTAGGAAGATGAAGACTGCAACGACGCACTCAAGATCAGCTGCAAATCCGGATACAATGGGCAGACAGGGATGCTTCAGCCGGCTGATATAAGCGGAGAACCATCCAACCGGACTGAACACAAACAACTGTTGACCGGAATCCTGCACGCTCAGATCGATTCCAACGACAGACTGATCACAAGCATTGGGAACTGGATCACTTTTCATGTGGAGTGAAGAGAGAAGAAGAGGTATCCGGGCTACGGAGAGCGACTGCAAAGATGAGGTCTTGTGGGTGCGTTCCGGAGAAAGTTTCAAGGGTTTGAGCTGGGATTGCTTGTTGCCCTATCCGGTTTACGGAGCTGAAATTAAAGCCAACTGTGTGAAGCAACGCCTGGTGTAATTGATGCACTCAGATTACTTCCTATCCTGTCAGATAAATCTATCCAGCTGTAATTTTTCGTAGTATCTTAAGTAGTCTCCATCACAGTAGAACGAAGGTTGGCAATGTTCCCTATAAAATGATTCTGGAGACTTTGGGCGAGCAGCACTTTGTGACCGTTCATAAAACAAGTCTTCTGGAAGCCGCAACCGGAAGCTTGGGCCCAAAAGGTCTGACTCATGAAGTACTGAAGTGTTAACCTAGTGTGGGAGCTCTGTGACATCATACTCACCAATGCCAATCTTGCTCGAAGCAG
Organism: Fasciolopsis buskii; assembly: GCA_008360955.1. Taxonomy (NCBI): domain Eukaryota; kingdom Metazoa; phylum Platyhelminthes; class Trematoda; order Plagiorchiida; family Fasciolidae; genus Fasciolopsis; species Fasciolopsis buskii. The sequence continues at coordinate 78,027 of LUCM01006286.1, forward strand.
TGGGTAGTGGGGGTAAATGTTACCAGTGAGTAGTTGTCGAAAATAAGCTTGCCGTTTACGGTATGATAATTTATTTTTTAGGTCAGAATAGTTTTCTTAGTGTATCCTGTTGTGCGGATGTTCTACGAAAAGTTCGGAGTCGCAAGGGAAAATTGGCTCAAAAACAGCGCGAAAGCTGAGGCTCTTGGAACGCAAGAACTTAAAGGTGTTCGTACACTTTCTTCATTGCAACAGCCCTGAGGTCACTGACAAATGCGAGATTTCCCAGTAAGCAATCGTCTAAGATCCATTTTCCAATTCCCACGGTGTTTCTTCTCATTTCCATTGCACATTTTAATGGTCCCAACGAATCTATTGCAATGTTTTCAGGCTACTCAGCGAATTTACTCATCTTCGTTGATCTGAGGTAGCACGAGGAGCCAGATATTATGCAGAGTAGAAAATCTACTTACGCACTGTCCACCCAAGATCAATTTATATTTACATTTGCATTTCCGCTTTTCTGAAGAATTTTGGCAAAATTTGTCGCGCAGATCTGAACAGGGTGATTCAAAATTATATTCCAATGACTAGAGCGACAGAATTTAAGGATACAGCCAGACACGACAAAAGGATTCGTTCGATGGGGGTTGGATATCACGACGGTCGAATGAAGGAAGTAGGTACATCAAATACGAATCGGCTTTCGTCTGCTTTAGCCAGCCCACTTCAGCACTATCACGCAGCTGAGTATCATTTGGATCGAACAGCGCAAAATTCAGTTGATCAAAACAAGCAGTAAATGTAGCTACATGTGCAGCATTATGATAACTTCAGGTAACCAGTGAGCGCCTAGTTGAGGTTGCGTTGCAGTTGAAATTTCATGGTAAGGGTTGACAGGATGAACTGCACACGCCCGAACGATTGCCGTGTAGGGGGCTACCAGATTTTTCGACAATACTGAGAAAGAAAATAAAATGCGAATCGCCACGCGCAGAACTGACTCAAAAGACAACGCAGTCATCCATTCGTTAGTTGAACAAAGCAGATTTCTAACTGGCTTACTTCTACAACCAACAATAAATGGTATCCCCACCAACAAAGCCACTTAAACAGCGGCGGGTCGGATAAAAAATCTTTCGGAAAACAAGTTACGCATTCGCTGTGGGTCACAGTACTGACCTATAGGTATGGAACAGCGAATGTTTAGGTGCAACTAGTCTATGATCTAAACGAGTGTTTGGGCGAGTAAGTTAGCCGCGCGAAGAGAAAGTTTTGTCTCCGAATTAGAGGGACCGAAAAGAAGAGCGTCCGTGCTCGGAATTGAGCCCCCTCGTAATGAACTTATTTATCAAGTCAGTTGAACGCTATTCCCTCTTTAAGTGTACTTCTTAGCAGATCACAAAAAGTGACGAAAACGAGGAATGAGTGGCAAACGACAGTGGTGTTTACGTTTCAAGTAAGATAATAGTTTGGATAGTGAATAAGGTCAATCCTTAAAAAACCGCTCTAAGCCGTTACGTAAGACAACATGAGTAAACCCGATCTAACTAACCAGATTCATCCAGTTCAAAAAGTGGAAAGTCGTACACCCAGATGAAGTGAAGACCGCGCCTGTATATGTTGTCACCTGAAAAAGAAAAGTACAATATAGGGGACCCAAAAAATAGCAGAACTCGATCGTGAGGAAATTACCGTAGTGCGAAACTAAGTGAATGATAACCTGGCGGTAGTACAATGCTCGGGTGGGAGAGTATAAGTTCAACAGTAAATAAGACAAGCAAGAGAAATCGACTATCAGAGCAAATCACCATACCTTTTTCATTTAACTTCTTTGCCACCTCTGTTCTTGCAAGACCCAGTGATTTTTTCTAACATGAGGAACAGGTGGAAATGTCACAACTTCTGTTACCTGGTGGTTAGAACTTCCGCGAACATATACCACATAATCGTCGGCATCCGGTTGAAGAACTTCGGTCAGCTCTTTCAAATCGAAAGAAGCATATGCGGTTTTAAAACTGAAAACATTCTGAAATATAAGGAAAGGGGGAACAGATGATTAGCTGAAAACAGCCCGACACGAACATGAAATGAACATCAGAGCTATTCAGGATATTCCCTGAAAATTTCCACTGAGCACATTGAGAAAACAATTTGGAGAACAAGCTCGTTTTCAGTGATTCGTATTGATGCCGTTGTACCTGCCCTCGCGGGATGAATAAAACCGTATGTTGATCTGACTTGACTTGAACATAAGCCTATGAAGAGCTTAATATGACCGAACATTCAGAAGCCCTGGGATAAATGCACTGAAGGTTTCGCTCGTGGTCGCACTAAATTCGATATGACCCAAAAGTGGTGGCATCGAGAGAATTCCAAAACGAAGTACTATCCCATCCCCATCCATGTTGCTCACAGAATAAGATTTTGAGATTTGGTGAAGTCGATAAATTCATTGCTAAAACACAGGTTGGCGAACAAGCTCCTTTTCAGTGATTCGTACTCATGCCATTACATCACTATATATCTTGACAAAAATTCACTATAGGAAGGATTGGATAAGTCAGATAAAAATATGGGTGGGGAAGGGATTTGTTGTGTTACATGCATAACCTGAATACACAAAAATGTGTTGTGTTAATTGTTTTGTTGTCCAGGGTTTGTATTGGGACGGCGGGTGGGCCAGGGGAGTTGAAGCGCAACCACAAAGTTTTTTTGAGAAGAAAGTGGAGGATTGTGCAGACGGATTGCCACAGCTTCCGCAGTGCTCAACAGGCGACAC
>LUCM01006286.1:82061-92239 GCA_008360955.1 Fasciolopsis buskii
GTGTCGCCTGTTGAGCACTGCGGAAGCTGTGGCAATCCGTCTGCACAATCCTCCACTTTCTTCTCAAAAACAATTTGTGGTTGCGCTTCAACTCCCCTGGCCCACCCGCCGTCCCAATACAAACCCTGGACAACAAAACAATTAACACAACACATTTTTGTGTATTCAGGTTATGCATGTAACACAACAAATCCCTTCCCCACCCATATTTTTATCTGACTTATCCAATCCTTCCTATAGTGAATTTTTGTCAAGATATATAGTGATGTAATGGCATGAGTACGAATCATTGAAAACGAGCTTGTTCTCCAAAGTGTGTTTTCTATTCAAGATATATTTCATAAACCCAACAGTGATTCAACAATAGTTATTATTATGCAGTGTGGTACATTTTGCCCGTGAAATTCAGTGAAGAAAATTAGTTAACCAAATCGCAGTCAAATATAGTAGCAATGAGGACTAAGTTCAAGGGCAACCCGTCTAAACACCAGCTGGGTACACAACAATTCAGAGATCATGAAGAACGGTGTGCATTCAACACAATGAAATTTGCCGCTATTCATTTTCATGACCCCCGCCCTGCTCCATTGACTCACCGCACACCGCAAAGCAGACCTCAGACTACAGGACAACTGACACTGAAAGTTCATTCGGCTTGGAGTTAAACATGGGGAACATAAGCGTTATCACCAATTCCTTTCTAATCCACTCAGTCTAACTGACCCAATTCTTTCAACCTCATAGGAAATTATGATTTAGAAGCACAAACGCGAATTACTGAAAACTAGCTTTTAATCCAATTTGTGTTTCCTTAATGTGGCCGATGCAAATTCTCGAAACGCCTCAGTATGGTCCGGGAAGGGTTCCTGTAACTTCCAGTTGGTAACCTGCGCTGGACACTTCTCGAAGTGCTTCCAAATAACCGTGGATCTCAAATGATTTCTGCATTTTTAAGTTCTCACTAAGGTGCAAGGATGCAGCGCCCTATACCTGGTTGGCCAGTGGAGATGGCTAACTCTTGATCCCAAGCCAACTATGGACGGCGCACGAAACACACGGCTGTATGCTCACCGGCATAAGTTCCATAGGAGTGAACAAACTCTTTCGGTTTCGATAGTCAAGTAGCATCCAGATCAACGAAGAACCACGGGTCATGGAAGAAATTGATGATGAAGAGGGAGACCGGGAAAGCTAGTGTATGTGGTGAACACAACAGGTTTTTTCCCTTCTATTTTGCTATCAGCCTCCTTTGTCACTGCTTTGATGCAACACGATCTGTACAGTTCAATACAGTTTGAACCACTGTCAAACTTGCACCAACGTTGTTTGGTGTTTGTTGCGATCTCACAGTAATTGAAAAACAAAAACAGAACAAGAAATAGTGAAAGGTCGGCTGGAGAACCAGGCGGAATGGGAAGCATCTCAAATGCAAGAACCCAAATGACCACAATACTCGGCTATATCAACTATAATTTCCGACCATCACTAAGGAAAGGGATATCATGGACCCTAATTCGGTAGTCTAACTCAACCTAAACGGGTTAACCCCCCGGTTATGATGCCCATACTTTTTTGACATATCATCGACTGAAAAATTCGATCTATATTTCAATGATTACCTCCCTCGGAGAACAGTGAGTAACGAGCCAGGTGTCCTATGAGCATGCCAAAAACGTCTCAACCAACTAAACCTAATATGATTCAGTACTTGCTCAAAAAAGATTAGACACTACAACTCAATACCTAACGCACAACCTCCGGGGTTACTCGGAAAATTTTTCCGCGATATTCTACCAGTATTACGAGGTTAAATGCTTAAACTACGAATGTCTTTGCACATATATTCTCAATGTTTCTAAAGCGACCTCACAGCTACCGCTTGCACTCGGCCTTTAGTCGATAAGGGGATCTTAAGCTAACGAGACAGATGCCTGGGTTAGGTGAATATCAATCGGGCCGTCAGTGGTCGCGACCACACTTCATCTCTTATAGGACCAATTGGTGAGATATAACCATTGAAATAAAACTTATTCGTCTCGATCATCTCCGTCCTTTGAAAACAAGGTTCGTGTTCAAGTCAATCCGGCAGTAAAAAAGTATTTCACACTTTGAAGGCGCAAAAAGCATTTCATTGAGGAAAACCTACCAGGGTCCTCACTTAGCAGCACAAGGGCATGTGCATATTTCAAATCAGACAATGTATTGACTAGCCAGATATCAAGGTCACTGTTATCGTATGCGGACAGAGCCATCTTCATTATCTCAACAAACGAGTAAAAGGGGGGAAAGCTGACAGACACTTTCCGTGGTGAACCAGTAAGATCGCCGTAGGCGCGGATTCGGCTTCCGCTGTTCGAATATGCAGTCTGGAATGGTGAAACGAATTTATCCAGCGTTCTCCATAGTGTGAGGCGGTACCACTTAAGAGAACGGACGTTGCTTTCAGCGCTGAACTCACACCATGAACCTCCACCAAATCGAAAGTTCGCCGTCAACAGATGAATGTATACCAACTTTTTCGGATATTCGTGCGGGGGAGATGTCAAAATGAATTTATCATTAAGTTAATTAGCCTCAAACGACGATCTATCAGAGCAACGGCAACACTTCCAGGATGTCACGGAGGCAACAAGTAGCACATCTCGTTGATTGGTTGAACAGCATTCATTCACCCGCTGTACCAAACCGGGTTTTCTAGGATTGGTAGACAGCTACCGGAATGTACCCACTGCATGAAAGAACTACAATGCCCGCGCCCAACCACGACGGAAGTTGAAACGAAGCTCATGCAACAACCGTGCGAAAGGGGATCGAAATGAAACAGAATACCACCACCGGCAATGCTCGAGTTCTTCTCGTCCTCAGCAGATCCAAAGAAAACAACCCTTGATTAAGTCATAGGAGCTGTAAGACTAACGGCCACCCAATTCAGCATCTTTCACAGAGCGCAGAAAGATGACAGAGTTTTCTGAAGAACAGCTTAACTTCCATTTATCGCTGTTGTCATCACGGAAGTTTGTTCGGGTCAGCTCTTTTACCATGGTAGATATATTTCGTCTCAAACATCGGAGAAAATAGCCATGTGCTCCACCTCCAGAGAAGCCATAAACCCCTCGAATCTGGAGATTTTTCTATGGCGCTTATAGCGGATGATGATAAATCTCTTCGTGCTCTGTTAGCCGCGCTTGAGGATCGCTGGGAAGGGGTCTGGAGACCGAATGATGATATGGCACTGTTCTATTACAACACTGGTGTCAAGACCTGTCTATATCGGTTACTCATACGTGCGTGTTTGGGAACCTTGAGATCCAACATATGACTGGTTGAAAATGATGTCGGATATGGTTCAATATCGTGTTCAGCAGCGGTTATTTTGTGACAAATAGTGTTCCAACCTCCGAGAGATTGTCTTTGATTTTCTGACTCATGGTATACATGACATCATCCCTCTTCTAGTTCCAGAGGCGGGGAAAAACTGTCAGAAACCATTCTATAGAAATGTGAAATCAGCCACGAAAAATCTTATTGAAAAAATTACAACAGGGAAACCAGACTCACCGACCCAGATACACCATTGGCTGCTTCCAGAATTTGCTTCCAATCGTCATGTGCTAGAAACCTTGCCTAGAAATAAAATTATATATGTGGTACATGAATTATATTTGCACTGTCAGGAGCGTGCAATGATGTCTACGGTTGAAAATTTAGGTACGGTTCCTAGTCAGTCAACTATTGCAAAAAAATCGAAGTTGATAAATCCGAAATTAAATAAGTGATACTAGGACGAGTGGACAAAACTTTCCGGAAAGTACATGGCCAACTTTGTGACTATTATCGACCAGCACATAGATTTACCCAGCCGTGCGCTCAAAATCAAGCACTGTGTCAAGGCAATAACACCGAGAGATATTAGGAAACGTGGTAGTAAAACGGAAGATTGTTCCCAACCATACTCCGTGATTTCTCGATTTTTGGTTTTACATGGAACGAGAGCTTAACGTAGGCTGTACAGCTACCATTGATTTCTCCTCCCTAACCTGATGGGTCCAAAACCAAAAGATAGAGACAAATTTCTCTAACTGACTGGTTACCAAATTATCCCCTCGGACTTTGACCATCAAACGCAAACAGCACAAGAATATACAGAGAGAAAAAACGAAAGACAGAGAGGATGCAAGTAACTTGCTCTTCGGAAAATTCTTCCATCCTTCAACGCTCTGTGAAAGATGCTGAATTGGGTGGCCGTTAGTCTTACAGCTCCTATGACTTAATCAAGGGTTGTTTTCTTTGGATCTGCTGAGGACGAGAAGAACTCGAGCATTGCCGGTGGTGGTATTCTGTTTCATTTCGATCCCCTTTCGCACGGTTGTTGCATGAGCTTCGTTTCAACTTCCGTCGTGGTTGGGCGCGGGCATTGTAGTTCTTTCATGCAGTGGGTACATTCCGGTAGCTGTCTACCAATCCTAGAAAACACGGTTTGGTACAGTGGGTGAATGAATGCTGTTCAACCAATTAACGAGATGTGCTATTTGTTGCCTCCGTGACATCCTGGAAGTGTTGCCGTTGCTCTGATAGATCGTCGTTTGAGGCTAATTAACTTAATGATAGATTCATTTTGACATCTCCCCCGCACGAATATCCGAAAAAGTTGGTATACATTCATCTGTTGACGGCGAACTTTCGATTTAGTGGAGGTTCATGGTGTGAGTTCAGCGCTCATGAATGAGAACATGATGAAAATCTAGATGTGCACTCCAATACAGCTTAGAAGACTTCACTGGATCGCGAAGGTTGTAGGTTGCGGCTTTGTGATCCAAAGGTAACAGGCGGGAATCGCCATATAACTGTGCCAAAAGTTCGTTTACAACAGCAATATATCATAGATCAGCTGGTTGCCGTTATCCGTGCTTCGACAGATAGCGCCGCATTAGCATCAGAACAATCAATCGGTCATTTGCATCTAAGTAACCGGTTTGTGCGCCCAGATCTCCATCCAGTAGTACCATCATGCATCTACGCGACATTTTCGAAGAAGTTTTTGAAGTTGGTTTTGGAGCATTTTGACTATCCGAACTGCTGGCAATATAACCGCAGACAAATACAACAAAGAGGAAGCAGTTGCCGTCATGACCATTTTAACTTAGAAACAACCTTCTAAGCGAATCACCCGTGGCCTGTTTTGATTAGGATCGGGTAGCTCAGTGCACATTTAACTCTAGTATTTAAGGCGATCACCATACGGCCATGATCAGATGCATACGGATGTGTGCTTAACGGCATCTATGGCGGAAAGGTGTGCTGGGCATCCAGGACGTTTAGCCCCATTCTAAGGGCGCATGAACTGAGCAGCCAGTCAGATTTCCCCGGTGGGTTACGTTACTCTCAGGTTGTCCTGCAACCTTGTGGGTCGGGCCATTTTATCAATGGCTCGTAGTACTGTCTGCCTGCGTCAAACCCAGGGAGGAAACGTAGACCCTGATGGACAGCCAATGACGTGAATGTGGAGGGTAAAGAGGCTGTCATGTGGTGAACCGACCACTAGGACTGTGTCCGTCTTTCCTCGAATTCGGCCCAGTGTCAGTTGTTTGATTTTCTTCAAACTGCGTCGCAGAGGATGTTCTACAGATCGCTTCATCTGGTTTTTGCGATGGTGGATTTTAGCTCCTCTTAAGGAACAGTTTTCGACTTATGGTATGCCGATGATATCGCGTTGATGATTGACAATGCACAGGCAATTCATCGAGCGTAAGACCGCTTGGAGATACGGTGTGTGCTTTACACCAGTGAAATACAATATAATTCTTCAAGACTAGCAGGAATTTGTGCCTGCACTCACTCTTTGTTGTGATCGTTTAGAGGTAGTCAATAGCTTCAAGTACCTCAGGAGCGTGGTGACATGGTGCCGGTCTTAGGGAGGAGGTCACATCACAACTTGCGAAAGCCAAAGCAGCTTGTAGCGCCACCGAGACACCCGACCTTCCTTAAAAAGAAGGGGGCACAGTACCACAGTTCGTAGTGTTCTTTACGGTTGCGAGACTTGGCCAATCTACGTCGAGGATGTCCGGCGACTTTCTGTGTTCGATCACCACTGTCTCCGAAACATTGCTCGTGTCTTGTGGGAACATTGGGTGACCAATGACGAGGTGTGTTGGGTGCAGATAGTCCTCCTTTGACTGAGATTATCGCTCTACGTCGCCTTCCGTAACTTGGACACGTATTGCGTATACCTACCCATTGACTACCTTTTCGTGTTCTGTTTGCACGTGCTGATCACGGCTGGAAGAAGCAACGCGGAGGTCAGACAATGACTCGGTGTAAATGTATGAAGCAGTTAGCTTCGTCTTTGGTCTCGGTCGCTGCTTCCCGCATTCGTGGTTGAGACCCAAGGGACGGGGAATGTTGTTGGTTGGAGACACTCAGAACCGGCGTCAGTGAAGTTGATCCCATCAACGTGTTGCGGTGTATGAACAATAAACACTAGCATTATCATGTTTGATTACGATACATTTTGTAATTTGGTGGCTAGTAATAAAAACAAGTTAGGCTGCTATCTGAAATGGCTCCTGAAACCATCACTAAGCTTCATTCAGTAGTTTTCTGACTAAGTGTATTTCAAACAGAATGTTAACTATAAATCTAAGTATCTTATCCAAGCACATGGAACATTCCCTGGAAGAAAGGTCAATCAACTTACGTTCCTTATTTTGCGTTAGACCTTTTTGAAATAGCGACCAGCTAGCAACCCAGATCTATGCTCGACGTAGAACAACCGGGTTAAGCTTTTTAACCAGATGTCCCATTATTCCATGGAGCACCAATCACGGGATAGACTAATGTGAGAACGAGCAAATATTGTAAAATAACAGCTGTATCCTGTTTTCTCTTCTAATTAGCATTCACCATGCAGTTTAATTGTGAAACTCTGGTTGTTTCGGCCGAATATGCTGAAAAACGCAGAGGCGAAAAGGTATGGACAATGGTGATGCTTTTTTACATTTTTTGTGGACTGCACAGAAGGGCGTCAGCGGCCAAAAATCTTTTCAAGAAAGAGCACAACTATAAATAATGGAACTCACATGGGAAGCCGGAACCCTAAAACCTATAAGATCATTCTTGGTGGGTTCACAAAACGAAAGTTCGAAACGGGTATCTGGTTTGTCTGTTCCGAAACGCGACATAGAAGTGTGGTAATTCATGCGAGCGAATGAAGGACGGTCTGCAGATTCGTCCGATTTTACATTTCGAATTAAATTCCAGCATGCTGAAAGCATGTCCTCAATAACTTGAAAAATGTCTTCCATTGTTACAAAGGACATCTCCAGATCGAGCTAAAACAAAACGTTTGGCAACTTGTGAGTTACTCACCTGAGTAAATTCGGGCTGTCGATCAGCTCTTGAAGGTTCGTCACGAAAACATCGGGCAATTTGCATATAACGGTCTATGCCCCCCACCATCAACAACTGCTTGAATTGTTGAGGACTTTGCGGTAGACTATAGAACAAGCCGGAACTACGGGTAGGTACGACAAACTCTTGGGCACCCTGAAAGTTTACCATGAGAAATCACGTGGTACCCCGGGGGTCCTCCTAAATAAATAGGGCGTCTCAACCTCCACAAAACCTGTCCATGATATAGCGCTATAAGATGTGTTTTACCATAAGCCTCGGTCAAAAACTGACGCATTTGCATCATGAAGGCTGAACGAAATCGTAAATTCCGTTGCAGTATTTCAGAACGCAAATCCAAAAAACGATATCTTAGTCTAACTTGCTCATTAACCTAGGCCAAATGAATAAGGCTAATGAAAAATAGCAAGTTACCTCTGTGGAGAGACCTTCTGTGAACGGTAGCCGAATAGTTGGTGTATTCAAAACGGTTATCCTTTTGGGGGAAATCTCAATTTCACCAGTTATTATATTCTACAACCAGTATGACATCAATTACAAAGGTACCTTATTAACATCTTTCAATGGCCTTGCCTTCACGGTTCCAATCACCTGAACTACAAAACCTGGCTTCAAAACTAAATCCATAGCTCCGTTTTTATTTCCGCCCAGAGATAAATTCACTTGGGTTATTCCAAAAGCGTCCCAAAGCAGGAGGAAATGAGACATTCTGATGCGATATACCCAGCCGCAGAGTGAGACTTCGGTCCCTACGTTTTTGTGATTTAGTTCTCCGCATGTGTGAGAACGCATAGAAGAAACAGAGGAAGAAACTCGGTAGAAAGCGTCTGTTAAAAAATGAAAATCATAGGGGGCTTACGTGCATTAAAAGCAGCAACCGATAAGTAGTGAGGCTGCCGAGGGTAGACGAATGGTCGACATAGTGCGGTCATCCTTTCCCCCAATAAACCAATATGAACAATCCGACCAATCGCGCATCCTATCTTCTGAATGACCATGGTTGGATAGGAGGCAACATGGACCTGACAACAGAAATACAGAAAACCGTCGATCACACAACATTAAATACAGTCACACCATTATTTAACACCCACGTACACAGTGCAAGTGACGCACAGCTTATTAGGAAGTCAACGAGCCTGAAAGCGGGATTTCGATTTAAGAATTGTCGTGGTTGACTGTTTTGTCCGCTGTTGCCCTGCTCCGTCACCTATTCAAAACTTGCCCTCTATTAAAAGAGGCACTTCTAAACTCCGCGCAATTAGGGGGGTCTGCAGAGCACCAGGGTTGTTTCAGACAAGCCAACAGCTGGTTGAGGGACTTATGTACCCTTTTTGTGAGAGCTCGGTGGATCAGGGGAACGCGACAAAGGACATTGTTATTGAGATGGCGAGTCACAACAGTCGCGCGACAATGCCACTAACAGACTTGTAGCATTTTACAGGAAGAAAGCTTGTTATGCGAAAACCCCAATACCGTCGACACTGTGCATAATCAATCAGCCGAGGTTCATCTTCATGACTAACTACAAGTGGCAGTGACCGTTCCATTATCAACAACCCAGGGATGCGCCCGACGGTGTGCAGGTCTGTCCTGAGTCCCGTAGGAGACTTCGACATTTCGGTGTACCCAGTGGACTACGAAAAAGTTGCCATACATTCATATTTATTTTCGAATTCGTCACATAGAATTTCTGATGCAGAAGACAGTAGAGGTGAACTTCTTTCAGAAAACAGATACTTAATTTGAGTAGGCATCATCATCATCATCGTGAACCATTAAACAACAGGGCAAGCCTCACTGACAGCGCTGCCTTTCCCCAGAGTTACAAGTTTCTATAATAAGGGTGAACATGCAATAGGAACAGGGAGTGGACCCACACAGGCGGGAAACCTGTTGCGAACATTGTACTCGCATGCCTATGGAGCGTGAGGGCATACGGTGAAGTATCAAGTACATTCGAAACGACCAGTGGCGTTCGACAAGTGTCCCATCTCTCCATTCCTGTTTAACTTCGTCATGGACGAGGTGATGAAAGAAGTTTTAGTAGGTCTCCGATTGTAGGATTCGAACTGGGAAATGGAGGGAATCTATGTGGCTCAGACTACGCAAATTGTTGTGTTCCTGTTCGAGTCTGAGGACCATGCACAACGGGCACCAGATAGACTCTCGAGATCGGTCGCTCGGCTTGGCATGTGCTTTGCACCTTCAAGGTGCAAAGTGCTGTTGCAGGACTGGACGACAGCAGTATCGAAACTGGTTGTAGACCGTTTCACCTATCTTGGTAGCTGCTTGCCGAACGATGGTAGCTCGGCAGTAAATGTGAGTATCTCGAAGGCTCGAGCAGCTTACGCTGGACTGGAGAACTTGTGGCCTGATATTTCACTGAAGTTGAGAGGTCGCGTGTACTGTGCTGCAGTGCGTTCAGTTCTGTTGTTTGTTTGCGAGACGTGGAATATTTGTGTCCAAGATGTTTGTCAGCTAGAGGTTTTCAAACACGTAGTATGGCTGAGATTGCATGGAGTGACCGGGTGAGTAATGCAGAGATGAGGAATCTAGTGTTAGGTGTCGGCTCTCAGAACACCTTGTTCCACCGTATGAAACCTAGCAGACTAAGCTGGTTGGCTCACGTGTTGCGTATGGCGAACACTCGTCTACAATATCGTGCCCTATTTTGTGTTCCTCCCAAGAAATGGAAGAAGCCATGTGGAGGCCAACAGATGACGTGGCAAGTTGGAATGTGAAAATATACAGGGAACTTAGGTAAAATA
>LUCM01006287.1:0-122312 GCA_008360955.1 Fasciolopsis buskii
TGATGATGATGATGATGATTTCCATTCTTCCGGTATAGTTGCCACCTGAGACACCAGGGTGAATAGGGGCTCGACAGATTTATCTGATGGTGATATTAGTGGAAATGAAGGATATAATTCGGGCGCATTTTTGTTTATGAGACGCTTGACGCACGAGTATAGTGGAATGGGCATGCCCGTAGGGTCCACTGATGGTGGGAGAGAGGACAGGTCCAGGGACCGGGATGCGTTTTGCACCTTCGAAGTATAAAATGCTGTTGCAGGACTGGATTGTCTCAAAGCCGAACCATTTTTTCACAGGGCACCCACCGGTTGAGGTGAACAGATTTAGTTACTTAGATAGTTGTATCTTTCCAGGTGGTCGTATATCAAATGAAGTGTCTTCGCGCATATAGAAGGCACAATTGGTATTCACTAATTTGTGGCATCTGTGGCGTAAGCGTGACATCTGGTTATCGAACAAAGTTGAACATGGACAGGAACAGTGAGAATAATGCTGCTGTATGGTTTAGAAGTATGGCCGTCGCAATCAGCTGATGTAGGAAGGCTTTTGGTGTTTGAACACTGTTGTTTTCGTAGTAGTAGTAGAATATAGTGGGAAACTTCTGTGGGTAACTCAGATGTTTGGCGTAAGATATTAGGTACCAGGCACTAAATGAGAATAAGTTGAAGCAGTTGGAACATGTTTTGCGCATGCCCGCGGAACGGCTACCCCGTTGTGTGCTGTTCTGTGGAGCAAGTAATGGGTGGAAGTTGGGTTGGTGTTGCCAGTCCATGACGTTGGTAAAAAGTATGAAAGCTTTAACCAATGGACTTGCTAGTGTAGTTGCAGTTAGACTTCCAAGTTGAGGTCCACGAAATCCTCCGAAGGAATGGTTGGAGATAATAGGTAATATTAGCTTCGTGGCGCAGTCAGTGGTGTCCTTCCATTCAAAACCTTTGTTCTTTTGTGCAGTTTTTCAACTCACTATTTTGCAACTGGCCTTTCATCGTCCCCCGTTCATTTTCCTGTTTGAGCGGATGACGTTATTGGGTAATAAGCAGAAACGGAGCACATTTATGTAAGGCTAGTGGTTGTCCAAACTGAATCAAACTGGACCGTTCTCAAAATATTTCATGTTTTGAATTATTGTTGTGTGACCTAGCGACAAAGAGCGGAACATGTTGATGGACGGCTAATAATTGTGAAGACTGAAATGAACTTAAATGACCGTTTTATTGTTTTTTATGTTTGGCTGAACCTTCTGGCACTACTTTGAAATCTTGTGGCAGTAGCACAAGGTGCAATTGGGCATTTCGCTGAAAACTTAATATGGTTAATAAAGAGGCATAAGAGGAGCAGTTTTGGTACGTCCAGTAGCAAAAGGATTTTCGACAGGGTCTACAAATTATTTGATTTCAGCCCATCCTACTGTTCAATGTTTTCCGCTTCAGTTTCAGTGTGCCATCGTTGTCCTAATGTCTCGTTACACTAAAGTTGTCAAAATCCTTAGTCAAGCAATATACCGGTTATCCAGTTTCACATGAACTTTTTAACTGTAAGACCTCTGCGAACTACCACATCTTTTTCAAATAGGAGGCTTTTGACCTCCGGTATTATATCTGTAAGAGAGACGTTGGCGTCAAGCGCTGTTTCTGTACCTAACTCCAATGCTGATATTCAATTATGATAAACATTTCAGCAGCCATTCGGTATGAATGTGTCGAAACTATGCGGGCACTTTTTCATCTTAGATCAAACCGATTTACAAAATAACCGCGATGCTGGCGAATTTTTTTGTGCCAGGTCTTTCCGCTCCAAACGGATGTACGGGAGCGTAGACGAGCTCAATCCTGGGTCTATTGCACCACCATCGTACGAGTATGTCATGGCCACAGAATGGCTTCAATCAGGACCAAAAAGACAGCGTGGCGCCAAATCAAAGCATCGAAATGTTTCTCAGACACGTCCTACGAGCACTCCTGCCTCAATTTCACAGAAATATCGGCTTACAGCTAGCGGTCAGACGCATCCAGGTCGAGAGAATCAAGAACATCAATTTCTGGAGTCGCAACCAATAGATTTTGCTCGTCGTTCGTTGACTGCTTCTAGCAGCGGTTTTTCGTCCGTTGGTACGACGATTCTTACCCCGCCGGTCCGCCGTGGTAGCGTCAATCCACCTAGATGTGGGAGTGGAACAAGATCGCTAGATTTCCGTCCCCCAACACCGCAGATTCTTGGTCAAATCACTGATAAAAGCATGTCACCTGTAGTCAAGCTGGAATCATGCAATATGGAACGTCAAGCTGAATCAGACGTTCAAGCTTTATGTTCTTTATCAGTAAGTTTAAACGAGTTGGAAACCTTTTCTTTGACTTGGATGACTTCTTCGGAAGTCCTTGATTGGATGTTGTCTGCCGTAATGAATTCTGTATTCTTATTTCATCTGAATTTCCGCTGTTACCCTTCACGATTTGGAGAGTAATACGACAGAGGTGAGTGCAGAAGTTTAACCTATTTGGCCGTTATGATGAGGACGTTTTCCTGTGCCTAATTATTTGGCACTTTACCTCTACCTTTTTGGTTTCTGACTTGTTGCATCCCTCTCCCACTTTCTGTGAATTATTGAGTAGGGATTTCCTTAGCATAGGTCCCTGAACATGTCTTGTATTAATGGCATATCTCTTTGTAATTTAATAGACTGTTAACTTCCAAGAATGAAAGTGCACAGACAATTTTTCAAGAGAATTACCAGTGGTTTACGTCGCTTGCTACACCCGATCTATGGCATGTACGTCTTTTCTTCATTCATTCGCACCAAGTACAACGAAATCCTTAATTCCAGGACTTATCTTAGTGCCACCGATTGTAATTGAATTTTATCGCTGAAGATGCAATCAGTAATTGCAAACTTAAAATAGGTAAAGTTTTCTGTGGGTAACTCGAAACTAACTCTGGTCTGCAAACACGTACACGTAGTTTACTTCTATGTCCTGCTTGCCCGGCCACATACATGTGGCGAGATTGTCTTGAAACAACCCAATGAGTCCAGTTAGCATGTGATCAGTACTGGGAATGGGTAACAGCTGTGGAACGACATCTTGATTCTATCCAAAAAAAAACAGAATGAACCCAGAAGTCCATTTGGTATTCTTTGGATTAATGTCTGCACTTTACGCTGATTCATGCGTGTAATTTTGCTAATCGGTTATTCATCCTTCCTAGTCGTCCTTGCTGCTTAAGTAACTCATCGAATATTGCCACTAATATACGCTGCGTGTAGTTTGTTGGTTCACTTCCGCCTTTTTTAGGATGATCATGCAAAACTGATATAATTGGTTATGTATCGATGGATATGTATTGTTTGATATTCATAGGTCAGAGTGCATGCAGCAGATATTTCACAAGGATTAAATCGGGTTGGTTATGTTTGCATTTGCGGTTGCCCAAAAAATTTATACTTAATGCTCGCCATCATAGTCGTCGCGTTGAGTGTAGTTTTAATGGTTGCTTGAAATAAAATAGGTACTTAACACAGTTTTCCCAGTGATTTTCAGTTGACGCTGTCACAGTGGTTCCCTTGTACTCATCGTTATCATTTATTACCAACAGAATGATTCAAACTATTTAACCACGAATCTAAACCCGAATGTCCGAAGCGAAGAGTCTATGTTGGACTCAAGCTGTACCGCAGTGGCAGTGACGGAGACATGCAGTCCAGGCGAAAGCCCCATTGACAACGTATATTCAGCTTCGTCACGTCGACATTTCAGCCAGGATTCCCTATTTGTGCCATGTGAAAACCCCAGAACACAGATGCGCCAACAACGTTTCTTTTCCGATTCCAGTCCCCAAGAGGCTACAAACGGGTCGTGGCCAAGCTCTGACGAATCGGATCACCCTTTGAATTCGCAGTCCAAGTTAGACTCTGACGTGGATGATGTGGGTGGAACACAACTGAGTCAGTCGTTAACCAGCGGGCTAAGCCACTTAACTGTAGTGGCAGCAAGTGTGTTACGAGAAAAAACCCCTAAGCAGCCAGTTACGAAAGAAATTACAGATCCAGAGCCCACTGCGGAGTTGAGAAATGTGTAAGTTCTTCCAGATAGAACTATGGTTTCACTTTTTCCTGGAGGTTTTGTTTTGAGTGTAAGAGGATTGTGAACTCAGAATATCCGCTTTTTATTTAGTGAATTGAGCGTAGATGTTCAAATATGGAAAAGTGAATGAACAAGAAACCGTTGGTGGATGCGAAGCATGAGCATAACTAACTGTTCTACTTGGCGATATTGCGTTCTCTTGCATTATCTGGTTGGAGGACCTGGCAAACCCAAACCCATGAGTCCAACTCACTTTATCCTTCCGAGTGGAATGGTTGTGATCTTTTAGGCAGTTTGCTATGCTACGCACTGACCATCTGGATCCACTTTCCAATCAAAACGTGTCGGAATACAGAATACTTCGAGGCAGTTCTCGTCTGGACAAGTGTCACAATGTTGCGATCTTATTAACTCCTTGACGTCGTTGCCTGCCCTGATTATTTGACTCTGCAGCGGAATATTCTAGACCCAGCATCAACCATTTGTAATGTTTTAGTTGTGCATCCCAGTTGATCGAGCCGCCAACCTTAGAGGGCGCAAACCAACGCCTAAGCAGACAGAAGTAATACGGTCAAGCACTCCAGTGTATGCATTCATATTGCGCTATATATATATATTTATATACATACATACACATATATATGTATATATATTTATATATATGCATATATACACACATGTATACCGATAGGACGTCCCTGCTGAATTCACCTTTGTAAAACTGGTGCAGTCATTGAAAAAATCAGGTAGCAGATGGAAGTTAATGCTGCCTTTAGCCCTGCAGAAACACCCACACATATTCTTGGGTTTCAGTTTAACGTCTTCAAAACGATTTCCGGTGTAGCTTATTCGGAAGTTGTCACAGGGTTTGAAATTCCCTGGTCTTCCATACCTTTCCTCCCGGTGGTCCACGTATGATAATTCCACAGTCGATACTGGGTCCTTGGTACCTAAGGTAGGCTGACTATCTTTATTCAACTGTAGTTTAGCGTGGTACTGGACGCTTCGATTGATACTCTCGTGTAAAGCGGAAGGAGATTGTTGTGTTTATTGGACTTTACTCATTTGTGACTTCTGAAGTAGTCGACAAAATGCTTTGATAGGCAAACAGCTGATACCATTTTTCTCTAGGCAACGAGCGCCGAAGAAATTGATATCACTCTTGTTTATGCAGCATAAGATTAATAGGTTGTTCACGATCCCAAAAGGGACGTTTCGGTTGCTTTTTTGACTGTAATACACTGTCACATGAATCTGCTGCAATCGGTGGCTGACCAATATATACTAATATTGTAATATCCGGGGGGCCAGTGTTTCTCTATGAGAGGATGCAAGCATCCTCATCCGAGACGTGAAATATGGGAACTATGCTCATGGCCCGAAGCCCACTAAGCGTATCAGCCAGCATGAACGATCAGAACCGAGATGGCGACGTGCAGCCACTATGTCACACGAGCCTCCTTTACGAAAAAGCACTACCCACGGTGCTCATACTTCTGCAGCCACTGGAGTACTTTTTCGGTGACCACACCATTCCAACCTTACGTTTTGGACAAGCTTACTTCACTTTTCCTGCAGACCTACACTCTCAAAGATCCCGTTTCAAAGCCTCTATAGCCGCATACCATTCTTATGTCCTTCAATGTGTAGCGTATCTGCGGTCCAGTTGTCGTGAACATGAGTACTTCTGACAAAACAAAAGCGAGCGTCAAACCTACAGATGAAAATGCAACATAAAAATCAGAAATAAAGACTGTAACATACACAGGATCAGGGCACTTTTATGAAGAATTTGGAAGCATCCTGATGTGAAAGTTAAAGTCGGAAAGGAAGCTCTTGAGGGTAGTAGCCAGCGTCAATACGTACACAGTCAGAATAAAGATGATGACGTACGGATTACCCGTTGCAATATTAAATTATTTTGCATAGGTTTGTGCGCACATTACGTGCCGTCGGAATCAAGACGAAGGACAGTAAAAAAACAGCGAGAAAGATGAGAGAAAGTGAAACAGTGCATAGATCTTATAACACATGCTATTTCCTCTGTTCTCAATGTCTGCGTCATCGGCTTTCCATTAAGACCCATAATTTTCTTGTAGTCTTCATGCTAATCGGTTGCCGAAACCAAAGTAGAGGGTTTACTTAAGGGACACCACTGTAGATCGATGACTGAGTGGTCGGCTTATGTGCCCTGCGGATAGGGTTAGACATCGCGGGTGTCCAGTTCACCCCGTCGCCCCAGATTTTGATGGGCATACAGTCTTATGCTACGTACGCCGCCTTTGGTTAGTTTTGAAACAAGTTTTAGCCATCTCTAGATTGATTACCAAGGGTCACTGAACCCTGTTGAGGGCACCAGACATTCGTCTCCTTCTGCTTTAGTGGGAATACCTCCACCATGAATAGGCAGTGCGCAGGACTTACGCAGGGGAAGATATTTGTGAGGCCGGTCACTTGGAATCATTTCGAGAGGTGGTTAGGGCGAGTAGCCGACTCGGAATCTAAGACACCCACTTGAGATCATGCCAAGGCATTTGAAGGCCGTATGTATACTCAAATGTGTTAGGTACATCTCACATTATTTCCAATTGGGGTCGAAGGTTGAATGAAGGTAGATGAACTTCCTAAGGTCAGCTGGATTGAAGCTAGAGGTTACTACGAGGCTAAATGGATGGTCACTAATGGAGTCATGAAATAACTCACCAAGCGATATCATCACTCAACTCATCATTAAGAAACCATGGAGCCACTGTACAGCTGTTTCATCCTTGTTATGAATCATTACGTCCCAGTTCGGTCGGTGTATATGCACTCCTGATCATTCCTAACAAGGATGGAGCAGCTGCACTGTTTCCATGGTTTCTTAATGATGAGTTGAGCGATGATATCGCTTGGTGAATTATTTCATGAAAACATTCAATCTCTTACTACTAACACATTAATGGAGTCATTTTGACCTTGGCTAGGCTAGATTTTCGTTTCTGAGTCTGTGGGAAGATTTGGGTTTACATTCGCTCTGTGATCAAAAAGATGACAATGTCTGCACTGATAGTTCCGAAATGAACAAAGTCGCTTGACGAACTTGATCCGGCTGGTCTTAATTACAGCTGCAAATTTGGCTCATCTGGTGCGGACAGCTTGCAGACCTTGAGGCCATGGGCATTGTTACTATACAACTCCAGCTTCTCTATCATAATTTAACAATGTTCTCGGTTGTTATCTGGCCGTTTGGGAGTGCGCATATCGGAGCAATTGGCAAATTGAGGCGGAAGAATCTATTTCTTATTTTTAATGGAAAACTTGAACCGGCTAACAATTCCCTCATACTTTGTCAAGTCGTCAATGGTTACGTCTGCAGGGGTAGACTTTGATGCTCGAACACCGTTGGTCTTGGACCATCTTTTCTCAACCTCGCATTAACACTGATCTACAGAACAAAGTATTTAAAGAATTCGGTCATGTTTATCTAAAATATTTTTGATGTGAGATTGGGTCTGTTTATTTGGTAAAACGCGGCTGGGCTAGACTAAGTTTGTAAGGGTAATAAGTTTTAATTCAGCTTATCCATTACCCTAACCAAAGATCAACATCTCTGCGGTGACATCGCACCGATTACATCATTCGATAGTTTGATCGAAAACGTCGCATGAGAAAGTCGACGAATAATGCTATACCAAATCGGCCAGCAGACAAATCGACCGGTGACTGTTGAGCATTAAAGACCAATATAAGCAATTCGATTTTGATTAATAAACGAACCTTTTTGTCTGCTTGACTTCTCTTTGTGCGTTATGAAGAAGTAAAGTAGGGGACTTCCGAAACTGACAACCAGTTTTTAATTCTCCATTTGTTGAAAATTCTGCTTGTAGTTTTTCCAGCCTCTTACTAACAGTCTTCTTCTGATACGCACAGTTGCATCAGTTGTTCACATTTGTTGCTTGTATTTCTTCTTCGACACCTTGAACTGAAATGCCTTCTGAGTCATTTGTAATATTCTTTCTTGGTGTCTTTCAGTGATGACGATCTTATAACTCAAACTTGTGGCGTTGTTGAGCCTGATCCTCACACGGTTTTATCGGGCAGTCGGAATGACGAGAACGAGTTGGAATGTACGGCCACTACACGATCTACCAGTAATTACCCTCTACTTTGTCAAGTCTCTCCACTTTGGGTGACTGGTAAAAGGAAACGTGAACGTTCTCTTCTGGAACTAACAGCCGATCCACCTAAACCTCGAATTTCTGCGACGGTCCCTTCAAGTGCTTTGTCAATACAAGATTCACGTTATGTTCCGCCCAGGCCAGCTGACCTCCATCTAGATCCACGAGACGTTGTATTCCGTGAATATGGTGTTCAGCTTCGGCGCGAGCCTGGAAGACGTCGTCTGCGCCCACAGAATCCCGCGGATCAGTCAGCGGCTGGAGACCAATTATCCGTTGCGCAAACTTCATCAGATGAGGCGAAAGTCGTTCGCAGACGTTCTTTGTCGTTCTCAGCAGCTTCTTCGTCCTCCCCCTCTACAACCTCGACAGATACGCACACGCATTTGGTAGGATTTGTGTATTATCGTTTCTCATTAGCTTCTACTGTAGATATTGAGATAACAGCCAGCGACTTAAAGAGCTCAAAAGAAGTTTGCATCAGCAAACGCTTGTATAACTGAATAGTACCATTATTTTTCGTGATATGCCTGTGATGTATACGTATATGTCGATTAGTAAACTTACCAAGCTTTTGTAGGTGAAAGCAGAAGGTGAAAATTTTTGGTTTAAACGCCGCATTTACTGTTGAATTTCTCAAACCCTGTATTTCGACCTCAATGAAAAAATTAATAGAGTACCGAGAACCTCGCAAATGAACTGCGGCAGCACATGATGGACAGTTTGAGCGACAAGGAACATCACGTAAGGCGCGTACGGAGTCGATTACGGAAGGATCAACGGCGTCCAGACTCTTTGGCCGTTCCCAGCCTCTTGCGAATGCCCAATGCCTTGACTACTGCATCCGCCGACGTTCAAGATCCTACAGCGTCAGATAACGCAAATGAAGCCTTGCGACGCCTGTCTCTCGGACCTATCGGTCGATCACTGTTTGGTCACCTGGATCGGGCCTCCATTTCTATACTTTTTCCGAATTCTACAGCAACAACGACGGGACTAATTTCTAGTATAACTGAGGTAAACCTTTAATTGGTTTTGAAAATTTTTCTAACCCTAATACATGTTGGCGATCGCCATGTTCGCGATCAATGAACCTAACATTTTGGTTTTTCTTTTAGCCTTTCTAACATCTCGGATTTTTGCTTTAGCTACTCTTCGTTTTATCAGTAGCACGAATGTAATTTCTAATTATCAGTTTATGTCTCACTGCTTGTACAATGGCATTCTGGGTGCCTCATTCCGACATGCTTTAGTGTCATTTAATGGGTGGAAGTACTAGCTCACTAAGACAGAATTTCTATTTGAATCTCATTCGGCTGTGCCTGTATTGGTAGTTGGATTACGGAGCTGGCGAATTTAGCACAGGTAAATATCCAGAAAAAGAACCTAATGTCAGCCAAGATGCTGTTCTAATGCATCCAGGCGATTAGTAATGTTTGAATTCTTTTTCTTTCGGTCCCGATGAACGTAACATCTTTGGGACGAAAAAGAATATCACCCGAAGGTATTTTCAGTTAGCATCATCTTCATCATCGTTCAGCGTTAAACAGCAAGGCAAGCCTCACTGACCGCTACCTTTCCTCAGAGTTACAAGTTTATATAAAAAGACTGAATATCCAAGGGGGACTGGGAGTGGACCTAAGCAGGTGGGAAAAGATAACATGACGCTACAGCCTACACAAGGAACACAGTCTAACTGTACAAATGCATTCTTTCAATCATTCTGATTCGACAGAAAATGACAGCACGATCGCCACTGTTCACGGTTCACTGCCATATCCTTCAGTGTCTCCAGTCAGCAAGTCGACGAGTCTTTCGGACCCCAACCACGAAGGCGTGAGACACCTCATTTACCTAAGTTCGCTGTACATTTTCTCATCTCACGTTGCCACGTCATCTGTTGGCCCTGCATGGCTTATTCCATTCCTTGAGAGGAACGCGCTTACATGATTAATCCTGTGAAGCGCTAGGCGCTGCCATATATTTTCCTTCTGGTCACCGGCGTACGATGTGACTGGAAATCGTATATTCAAGGTAATGCCACTTTGCTGACGTAAAAATTCCAACGTCAGCAATTACACTGGGAGATAGATTGAAGCAGAGACTACAATATAGCAAGGAAACAGTATATCATACCGCCGTTTCGTTCAAGTGCCAATCTACACATCAAAAATATACTGAATCTGTTGGTTCGGATGCCGTGATTTATGTAAATTCTCAAAGAGACAGAGGTATTCCAAGAACATATCACTCACTTCTTGCGTCCGAAGATGAGCGCTCAACTTTATGAGGGCTGTAAAGTTGTGATGGCGTTTGTTTCAGTTAATCTGCGGACATGGTAATCGCCATTATTTTAGGTTGCCGTCGCTTCTTTGGCTCCATCGCGGCTCGTACTTATGGACTAATCTTCGTATTTATCAGCGCACTGATGCACGTCAACTGGGATATAACTTTAGGTTAGTTGGTTTTGCAGTTTCACCCGACTTTACAATGTATACTATTATTGACTGGTATTTAATTGCTAGTTACTGTCGAATTTCGTTATCAGCTCAGTCAAGTTCCGTTGCCCTAAGCCAGAAAAATGCTAAAATTTTCGGTTAGTCCTTCTAATGTGTACGTGATTATATCATTCTTCCGTTGTATTTAGATCGTTGTTGTAATCCAGCTTACTTATTTAGTGACCGTGTATGCTTTCATTATGATTACCGTCGGCCTCCTCGCTGTCGTTATCAGGCTGATGTGGATTTGAGTGAGCTTTCCGGTGACCTTGCTCAGGAAATCAGTGACATTCGGCATAGTGTAAACTTGGGTTGGACACTGGAAGCGGAAGAGGAAGAGGAATATGGCTCGTCGTCCGGTCCCGTCGGTCTGTCATGTGTATCGGCCCCTTGTTCACCCAACCAGTTCGAATCCACTGTTCCACCGATTGAGCCACAGCATGTCGGTAACGATGACAACGGTGGTGGTTGTCTAAGTCCTATCCTGACGCCGCGGACAGTCAGAAACGAGACAGTTTCAGTAGATATGCAACCTTCATCAGCCTGGCGGCGATCTACTCGATGAGTTGTGAAGCACATTTTGAAGCTCAACAGTTCTTCCCTGTGCAGTTTTCAAAAAGATTCCTTTTCCAAACTGAACTATTCTGTTTGTCCTGCCGATTTCGACGTTGCTGAAGAGAGAAACGACGTAGATAAATGATCTGCTGCTGAACAAGATTATTATTTGCGCTAATTAAAATTCAGTTGGATCATTAGAGACTTCATTCTGTCTTTCTCGTATTTTCTACACTCCCCTATTCCATTCTTTCTTTCTGTACCACATTTATCTGATGAACCAATGAAATGACTCAACAATGATTCCTTTGGTCTGCCTATGGTGTTCAAGGCATCTCATGGTTTCATATGCGCACAGGATTTTTCATACCTTTATTCTTTCTGTCACAATCACGACACTCGTTTGCACAAGATTTTCATCTTGCATCCATCTCCACCCTCATGGATAGTCATTTTTCTTGTCACTTATTGTTTTTACAACCTTAGTATGCGCGTACACGCGATGAGTTGATTTTATCCAGTTTTGTTAATCGTCTTTTCTTCCACAGAAATGTCTCTCCCTATTAAATAAACCCTTTGTGGCGGTTAATATATGTATCGTTACCCATTCTCCGCAGTTTTTTTCAATTAACCGAAAGCTGAGTATATTGAATTAGACAGGCCCTTTGTCCAAAGGTCAGATTGGTCACGGCAGCATTAATGGAAAGCACGGTGTAACACGCGCTGCTTAAAAACATGCCTGTATACGCCAATTCACAGCGATATCAGTGCCCAACTCGCCATGTTCAGTTGTCCCATACTTGCCATAAATCGTCGCTAGTATTTGTTTACCGAACCCGAGGTGAGTGAGTATGAGTGGGACATCTTAGTCACCACTCCATCTAGGGTGGGTCCCAACAGTCCGGTGAACATCTATATTGCATGCTGTGGCGTCTTTACCCGTCACTAGATTTCGAATGATCGCAGATCATAGCTCACACAGCCATTGAGTATTTTATGAAGACCATCTTCTGTTAAGCGGCAAGGACATTGCAAACTATTTACAGGGTCTGACTACTGTAACGAGGCTATTAACATTGGACGAACACGAATTGCTGCTGCGTACTCTTTGGATTTTTCTGGTTTTTGCTGGCATCTTTTTCCAACGCTGATGCATCTCCATCGCACTCATTCGTCTTAAGTCCATCGTAGTCCGATTTACGAACTTCGTTTTCATCATTATCTCAGGATCATTCGCCGTTCGGTTTGGTTTGTAAGGCATTTGCTGACTTTTCAGCGGATTCACCGTTTAATACTTTGATTTCAGTCCTAGTCATGGGCTTCGCGTTTTCGGTTATATCTGCTATTTCACTCTTCTCAATGGGTCCTTCTTTTCGGCGTTGCTTTTTTAATCTGTTTGATTGCTGCAGAACCCTCACTGCCCTTTCTATTAAGTCCTCGATTTTTGTTTGATGATCGTCTCCCGACGACACTGGCACCTTTCGCAATAATGCCCCCGAGTTCTGAAGTTTAGTTTCCTTGAAAAAAACTGGGTGCATTTTGGTATAAGGTTCTAAAGGTATCAAACACGGGTACTGTGAAGTCGATTTATATCAAAACTCTAGAAACCGAGGTCGGACCGGTCAGGTGCTATATCTTAGTTATTTGTTTCAGTCATCTTATTACAGTTCAGTGGCTGTAAGTCTGTTTCCTAGTCCGATTGATCTGTGACTCCCGCTCTCTGTTTTGTTAAAATGGGTAGCAAAATAACATTTAAACATCATTTACTGGCACGAACGATGAAACAAAACTTTGTTTGAAGAATAATGTCCTGCTTCTGAAAAATTGACCATCTCTCTGTCTACTTCCGTAGATTTGTCGTTTACATGATGTGTCGCATACTTCCGTGCCTTTCATTTCATTTGCTACGGTTGTGCTTGACAAGTAGTGGTGAGAGTGTATAAAGAATCGTATATTTGATCTCCTGTTTTTTCTGTTAATACTCGTTCTTGATCGTTAGAAATAAATGAATAGGAAATTCTGCAAGATAATATTTTTAGCGTATGAATCTCTCAATTCGGTAAGGAAGCAAGTGCGCTTCGGGTGGTTAGATGACATTTTCACCGTGGTACTCCTCAAGGCGTTTCACTTGGTCAGAACAATATCACTCCAAATAGAAGAGCTGGATACTACTGATGTAGTCACGTAAAATGAACAATTCCGGTCATTTTGTGCCTCCCGGTTTCCCAATGGTTATTTGATCTCATACATTCAGTTCCGAATGTTCTTTATTGTGACGTGTGTAATTGGATGATCGAAAAGACAAGTAACCAAGTGTAGAGAATAGTATTGATCAAATCGGTTTACAAAACTCTGCGGAACATGACCGAATTCTCTTGCAAGAAAAACTGGATCCACTTTCAGTCAGCAATCCGGGAAGGCGCGTGCAAAATTGATTTGATTTAAGTCAACATTCTGCGTACGGCGGGTATATCTTTCTGTATAATTGTGTCTTGATTTCATTTCCCTTTATTTATTGACTAGCTCCCATTTTTTTGACAGCGTAAATTTTATCATGATTTTCTAATGTAATGTCTCGCATCTTAGTGACGGTATTTCTGTGGAGGTATGAGACAGCTTACGTTTGTCTTTCTTTTTACCCGTGTTTACTCGGAAATCACGCTAATTTGCATAGGTCTGGGTTAACACGGTCATAGAAATAAGGAGCGAGCCTATGATGGCCATGTTATAATAACTTCAAATAGTATTATTCTTGATCGCACTTCTCATTTATGCAATCACGCCTTTTAAATGAACTTATTTATGATCGCGCTTTTCATTCCGACGTTGTTTCACTTCCACATATGTAAGACTCGAATTTTGGTTGATCACTATGTGTTTTCGCGTTTTTACCTCATGCACCACTCATTTGCACGACGCCCTATACCGGATTCAGACATCGTAAGTGCCTTATTCTAGCCAGCCAACCGATCTCAAAGAACGCCTCGTTCACTGGTATCCATTACTAATGGACTGTCATTCGCTGTGCGTCGGCGCTTTCTGTAGTTTGACCTCATTCTTAAGGGTAGCAAAATACAAAAAATGATTGAAATCACCTCATTACTGCCTATATATGCATGCACAGATCAATGCATTCAAGTTGCCAGTTAAGAATTTGCTCTGGACTCAAACACCGAGTATATCCCAAGTTAAGCAATCCGACTAAATTATGCCGTCAAAATATGATTTCAAACGGGGACGTAACGGTTCTCGCTAATTTGCATTAAGCAATCAGATTGGATTCCTGGTCAGAATGGTGACAGTCTCCTATTACATTTTTCTTACTTGTCAATGTAGCTACCGGTCACTTGACTTTAGAAATACTTCAACCGCTGTGCCATAGGAACTAATGTGATCGGAGCTCTTTTCCGGTAGACGGGTTCTTTCTTGGCCCCGTAGATCGAACTTTTGATTCGAAAAGTGTGAGCGGGTTTTTATAACCTGCCAGTGTGATAATTTTTAATGAACTACGTTTCCCGTCAACGATGGTCGAGTGAATTGTCTGATATCAATTGTTTTCCTACAAAAGTAGCGTAAATCTTAGTGCAGTCTCAGTTCGATAGTATCAATGCACTAATTCATTTGCACATTCACAACAGCAGTCTGCATCAGAAACCGGGGGTTGATCAAATTCCACCTTCTACCAATGAAGTTCGTGAGTGATTTTGCTATCGCCGGCTCACTGTCACGCTTGTTGTATTGAAACCTTATATGACTCGCCACTTTAAAACTCAGGATCATGGTTGCCGACTTTTTCCCACATAAATTATGAAATTACATGACAACACCCACTCGTCCTTACACTTTTCCCATGTACTGGGAAAGTCGTCAGGTACTTATAACCCTCGCTAACACTTGCGGACTGAATTGCAACTGACTGTTCATGGGTTTCTGCAATCCTCTTTCCTCTAGTTCTGTTTATGACCAAAACCCAAATCTCTTCGTCAGATATCATCCACCTCGTAATTCCCACTTACAGTGTTCATTCCTCTTTTGTTCTCAAAGCAAGTGTGTCTGTTCTCTGTGTGCATTAGGCGGTTACCACCTGTCGAATACCAAATTTGGGCTTTTATAATCAGTTTTCCACTCAGTCGGTTGAAACCCTGATTCTTTTCATTTATTCATTGCTTTTGTGTCGTTTATCGCTCCTCCACTAGTGGCGAATTCTCCATTTCTGATTTCTTATCTTCAATGTTCACAACCGGAAATTTCTAGTAAGCTTGTGACAGCTCCGCTATTGGGTACGAAGCTGACAAAATAATTGTGGTCAACAATTTATCTCCACTGATTGGCCTTGCCACACGTACACTCGACCGATCCGACTCTCTTGCTCATTCTCTGGGTATTACGACCACTTCCACCTCTTCTGCATACTCAGTTTTCTCCATTCTTCCCTTTCCTGGCTAATTTGTATATATTCACACTAGTGGTAAACCAACCGAAAGCTAGACTCTTCCCAGAGAACAGAGTTTGCAGTTCTTTCGATCAATCTTGACAGGTTTTTGTTTATGGATGCTAATAAATTAGAACAATGGGGCACCATGTCAGGTAAGTTTGTCGTCCAAATTTCTCCTGATTTAATATCTCTTATACCGAACCGACATTGTACCGTTGCCTGTTATTTCATTTTTCACCGTATTTCGTGTTGATTTGAGGTCACTTCTACAGCGCACCAGTTCAGGAATCGGATATTACGATGAATTTTTGATGTTCATTATCTTATGTGAAGCGATAATTATAGAATGTCAAAATCCGATCTATTTTTTGCTTTTTGATCAGCCGGTATTAATTGATTCAAATCACATCTAACCGCGGGGTAAAACATTCCAGTTTCAGAATCACAAATCAAAACTTGATGATAGGTGGTAGTCAGTTCTGTTCATCCCCTAACCACAATTGGCTTATTGTAGACCTGTGGCTTTTTGCATGTTATCAGAGCTACTAGATACTCTTTCCGATGAGTACATCTTCACCTGGGAATTCGGAAGGAATGAATAGAGAATGTTTTTAAAATGTGAGCGATAAATTTTAAGCACAATGTTTGCTTATCATTTCACAGAACCTGTGCTCTAGTTTTCGTATTCGCATCATTGTATGGACCGTCACGAACAAAATTCATTTGCTACGGCTTTTCCTAGTACAGTCGAAATTTTTTGCGCCTACAGTCCACTGTTCAAGTCAACGATACTCGAGGTGAAAGTATCTCATATCTTCATCTTAGCTCTTCTATACTATCAAGACTAATATTAATTATGCATTTACTTGCTGAGAAATTTGGTTTAAATTGATTCATCACTCAGTGTCAACGTCCAGCATGATGAATAAGTTCTGGAGTATAAATGGTGGCAGTTTAAATTTGCCAGTAAGATTATTTGTCCTGCATTGCCTACTTCCAACCGTTCGACTCTCTTACGAAATTAACGGAATCGTACATCGAACCTGCACAAACGACAATGAGTAGAACATATTGAGTCGTTTCGGTGATGGATTAAATTTAATGCAGATGGCCAAATGGCCAGTCTCCGTAGGTCATTTACAAATCCTTTGTCGTGCTTAATATTCCTTATTACTGTGAGCGGTAACCAACGGTCTCGTAAAATATGTGCTTAGTCACGTAATTTTGTGGTCTGACGAACCCGAATCAGCCTGAATAGCTTAACAGGCATGATGTTCGAGTCCTAATCATTCCTCTAAAGTTCACGTCTTCTTTTTGACGAAATGATTACGCATTGATGATGATTCAAGACGAAGGTGACAAAGCAGTGCATGGCTTCAATAAACTTCAGCAGGCAGTTAAGTAAAATTAATGTATAATAAACCGTTCTTAATGATACATTCTTGGCTTGCATGATGAGAGTTTTGGCTGCACGTTCGTAGCTTTTGTTGGTGGATGAAACATTGGTATCACTTGTCACACTGCTAATCACACGCATTACCTAAACTAAACTGAGTCAGCCTTGGGAACGACTTAGTCATTGCTGCCATCCATTTTGTTTCCGGGACATATTCAACAAGATCGTTAGGTGACTAAACAATATCAAGTGATACAACCAAAAGTTACGGCGCTACAGGGGAAAATACGAGATAATCCTTGGGAGATATCCGTAACCGTACAGGGGCTCACATGACCAGCGAATTTACGCCTTGTTTGTGCTTGAGGACTGCATTTGTATAACGATCTCTTATCATACTCCGTAGTGTTTGTTGATAAAACACGACTAGCCCGTAGGATTAGATCTCATTGGCACGCTTTATCGATCGAATCATGTGCGGTAGCCCCGTCCTCGGAAGTCTTCCAGATCTGTTGTCAATTGAAGTTAATTTGCATAGGTGATCCGTTTGTGAGTTTAAAAAGCCTTGTTTCACCGCGTGGCAAGGATCGTATCCTCGTGAAACCCTTTTAAATGTCATCATGCAATCTACGAGAGCGCGATCAAAAAACTTTGTCACCATATTGATTGTTTGACAGCCGATTTGGTTACCTCGTAAGGAAAATAGCATGATATTTTTGCATCACTGTTGACATTACTAATCTACTTGCTGTAATGATTTTAAAGACTTCACTACCAGTTTTCTCGGTTGTTGCAATGATAACCATCCCGTAACGAAATATCTCCGCTGCCTGACTGGATGGAATTTTATGCATTTCTTAACTTGAATATTATCCAGTTAAATCACCTGCACCATTACTGATAGTACTGTTATTCACATCATCACTGTGCAAAGGTACTTCCCCAACAAAAGTTAGTGAATCCTAGCTTGGTCCTATCGAACGCATTTGATGATAGTCACTTTTCGAATTACCAAATTTTAGTATTTTCTTCTACCTTAAATTCATTCCGTCTGCAGATTTGTTGCCAATGTCAGTTAGGCAAACATGTATATCTCTTATTACAATCATTTATACCGTCTATTAGATCTACGTTGGTTACTGATTGTATACAAGTGGTCACCTACAGCTTTAATGCAAACGCTAACTATTAGTATTTAGTTTTGCTAGAGTCAAACGGTAAAGCGGTGATTTCCGTCCATTTTTTTCAGTGTATCGAGCAAAATTCTAAACAAATTGGGCTGTTCATTGTGAAGCAATACGTTTTCGGCATAGCTTAAATTTTTGGTCCTCATGGGTCTCGTTTGTTCTTCCCAACCGGTGTTAGTGTGTACTTTCTGTTTCATTAAAAATATCGCCGTTATTCTAACGCAAAATGATTGCTCATTTTGCTCGTTATTCAACCCATACTGAGTTGTGTGATGCTCTTGCACATATTAAAAAATGGACACTAGTCGATTGCACTCATTACCACTTTGAATTTATTTCATTTCGTGCTAGTTTATTTTACTCGCATACAAATAACCTTAAGTTTTATCTTGTTTTTTCTGGCTTTATGGGTTGACAAACTTTCTTGGAAATCGCAGGGGCATTTAAGTCTAGAAACGTCATATGTCTTACATGAAATAATGTTTCTTGTAATCTGTCTGTGTACATTTCGTCATCAAGTTCTGGACTCAGTTTGGTTGTATTAATTACCCCCTGAATGATATTTATCTCGTGCGGCAGACTGGTTGGATAGAAACGATTTGTCTCAACTACTGTTGTGACCAGCATTTAAGGTTTAGAACTTGTATCCAGACCAAATCTGACCTTACATTGATGATAATCTTGCCAAGTTGGCTGCCAACCAAATATTGCAATGATTTCGCCGCCAAGGAAGCTAACCCGACCGTAGTGAATCACACCCGGAGTTACTAATTAGGCTATAGCTTCTAAGCATCTTTATTTATCTGTTAACCGTTTTAGGGAATAACTTGCTTGTAAGTTATGCCCTAGTTCAGCTGGTAAGACTCTAGAAGGAGAGGCCCAGTGAAACATTTTGTAGTGGTTGTATTTCGAGCCTCATAAAGCTAACTTATCCTCCGTTAATCTCACTTACAACAAGTCGTTTCATTTTGCCTTCGGCGTGAATGCGACCTAATTTGTCATAGTTTTATGTAAATGAAATCTAATGACACCACACCACTGGTTACCTATTGCTCCATCCTCGAAACTGGTGCACTTAAAACTTCTACATTCTTTTTTAATGGATTCCTTTTTCGTCCAGACTCCTTTCATAGAAAGAATAGATTGAACCCTTGTGAATTAGCCCGGCTAGTGTAACGGCCAGGGTTAATCATTCGTTCCGGGTGCGCTTTCTAGATCCGGTTCGGTGGATGTGCCCTACTGATGATTCCCAGCATGGATGAAATATCTGTACACTGCTCCCCTTGTTTTCAGTGGCACGTTGTGTTGACAGTGCGTGATGAACCATAAGGAAGAAAGAAAGATTGTCATCCTTGCCATTTTGTTGTTTCCTTATTAGCCTTCGACCACACCGGTACACTCAAATACTCGTGATGCCATCCAACTAATTTCATATTTGTTTATCTGTTCGCCAGCCAACTCTTCCCTCCCACAGCGCACTACGCATCGATCAAAGTGATCTCACAGATCTGTCCAGTGGAACATCTGCTCTTCTTTGATCACTTTTTTTTCTGATGTGTAATGAACTGGACTTGCGGACTTCTGACCACTCTGTTCTGACAAATCTTGAAGCGTTTTTTTAATACCACCGCTAATCGGAAGCTCCACCATAGATTACTTGCTTCTTCTAAAGTTTTGTCTACATTTTTCTGTCAAAAGCATCCTTGCGTCGTATTTTGACCCACGCACTTCGACGGACATCGTAAGCAAGTGTCATTTTACTGGCATTCTGAGAGACCACCTCGTGTGCTTATCCCGGCACCGATGTGTATTTTGGCAACCGCACCAAACTTCGTTACTCTCCAATGCAATTCGGTATAAAGTATTCACAATACTTTGTATTTGCTTTGCCATCCAACAACCTTGACATTCTATGCAAAACTGATGCATCATCTCGCAAATTCCGGTCCCGGGGTTGCCTTCTGATAGGGTCTACGTGCCTCCCTTTGAAATCCTCACGGCAGTCCTTTAAACTTCTTTACAGATCCGATGACAGCATGCTTGATTCTGTGAGCTCTTTTTTCACTGGTATCCGATGTGGTCACGAATTGTCTTTTTTTACTTACACGATCATCTTTAATTGCGTCCTTCATTGGAACATCCCTGAAACCACATTTTAGACAGATGGACCATTTATTCCGTTTGATTTTTATCTTAGTTTTTGATTGTTCCACCATCGGACTCAAAAGTCAGATATTATAGAATTACATCTTGTTGTCTCGAATTTCATGCTTTATTGCGTCATGCGATGAAATGTTCCACTGGATTTATAAAACTGAAATTTTTTTCATAAATGCTTTCGTTCTCGGTGGTTTCGCAACAATTTCATCAAAGTGTTTCCTTAGCCGATTGATTGGGCGGTATCAATTTCTATTTCACTAATAACTTATTCAGACCATGAATGCAAACACTCGAAGGCCATTTCATGCTTATGGCAATCATTCACTCGAGTTCACTACGAAAATTGGTGTTGGGTAAGTTCTCCCCTCTTAAGTTTTCTTTTCAATTTTGTCATTGAGGTGGTCATGGATATATCCCTGTCCTCATACTCAGACAGAAAACTGTCTGATTTAGAATATGCGGACGACGTTGAGCTACCGAGTGAAGATCCACGTAAATTACTAGTATTTCCTCATCGTTTCGAAGGTAGCATAGATATGTTTGGGATACGTTTTGCCTCTTCGAAGTGAGAAATGCTGTTACAAGACTTGACTGAACAAGCGGGTGAGGTGGACAGATTTAGTTACCAGGGTAGCTGTATCTTATCTGATGATCTTATATCGGAAGAAGTATATTCGCGGATATAGAGAGCGTAATTAGGATACTTTTATTTGAGGCGTCTGTGGCATCTGGTTATTGATGATAGGTCTAGTATAAGCAACATCAATGAGGTATGTACTGCTCTACGGGTCCGAAACATGCTCACTGAGATCACATGTAAAAGCTTTCGGTGTTTGAATACGGTCCTCCTCGTAGTATTGGTAGAATATAGTAGGGGAATTTTGAGTGTAACTCAGATGTTAGGCGTAAGGGACTGGATCCTGGGGACCAGAATTTACAACAGGCATTGAATTAGAATAAACTGGAGAGGGGGCGGGTTGGAACATATTTTGCGCATGCTCACAGAACGGTGGCCTCGTTGTACGTTGTTCTGTGGAACAGGTAGTGGTGAGAAATTGGTTCGATGTGGCCAGCTCATGACATTGGTAAAAAGAAACATGAAAGCTTTACCCAATAGACTGGCTGGTGTGGTTGCAGTTAGACTACCGTGTTTGGGTTCACAAGATCCCCTAGATGAGTGGTTACAACAGTTTATATAAGCCATTGCCGCAATCATTGGCGTACTTGCATTCGAAGGTTTTCATACAGTTCCTCAGCTTAATATTTTGCAGCCGATTTTTCACTCATTTCTTTTCTGTTTTTTGTTTTATTATTTTATGGCTGTGTGAGTAAGCCAACAAGACCAGAGCTAGTAAGCACAAGATTACTGGTTGTGCAATCTGGACTGAACTCTTTACTATTTCAGACAAGGACTGTTTTTGATCTGTTTCTGTTCAGATTATAGTATATTGATAATATAGCCTCTGTTGGATAATTTCCGCTTTGACACGGAATATAGCCTCCCCCTGCCATCAACAGTATTCAACATACATCTACCGTAACACAGTTCGCCTATCGTGTTCGTGGAAGTATGGCAATACTCTTCTGGAACGTATAATGTTTATTCTTAAATAGGAAAAACTTGCGCAGTTTCTTGAAAATGGAATCCAGACGGATGGGGCTGTTCATAGCTGTATCGAATGGGACTACCGGAAGTTCATCCTCATTGTTTGCATCTGTTGTTTTCTTTGTTGCTGGTCATATATATAATTATCCTGCATTACTCTGGTTTGATAGCCCTGAGTCGCTACTATGGGGATGTTCAACATTAAGTAGAGTACTTAGTTATGAGTAACAAGTCAATTATTTAGAAGCGTGACACAATTGCTGAAGGTAAGCTTCACGCTGTCTTAAAATGTGGCACTGTTCCGGCACAAAAATGCTTTTCAAGTGGGTGAAGAAATTGGAAGGACCTAAGTTATTTGTAAATCGGAAATTCGTTCGGTTATATCTATAATATTCTCCGTAGATTCTGCCGTCCAACCAGGGATTTTCTCCTTTTTTATTCGCCAGTCGTTTGATATTTGGTTGACTTGATTCAATTTCCATCTACGATCCCGTTCGATTGCATACGAATATCATTTTCCCGTAGTTCTTACACCAACAATTTTGTCGTACAACAGCAATGACGTCACAAGGCCCATTTTTACAATTTGTGGCTCCATTCTAGTAAAGCAAATATAGTAGTTTTATCCTCCGATTTCAGGTCACTTTTGATTCTCTAAATTTGTGCCTCACATGATGCTTTAGTGCGATATCGACGCGCCCGAACTTAGCATAGCTTACTAATGGTCTTTCCGGATCAATGTTTACTTTGTGCATTTATGATGCCCAATACTAAAAGTGCTCTATGGCTACAAAGATAAAAAATAATGGATGAATTTTTCAATCAGCGCGATGTCAGATCAAGAGAACGATGCAAGAATACCGACGGTTCCCAAACGAAATTCTCATGAAAAGGCAAAAACTGCACTCCATACGGTGAGGTTTTTCGGGGAGAAATAATTGTTGTTCCTAAGTTCACTGTGAATGATAATCCGAACAGGATCAGTGAAAATGAAATTTTCCTCAGCATGCATTAAGATCCTATTTTAAAAGAATTTAATGAGGTGGTTTCACTGTGACAAATAGATTTATGGCAAATGTACGCATTAGGAATCAAAAATGTTGACTGTGAGGAAGAATGTACGCTTCAGATCAAAGTTTCACAGTGAGGACTGAGTGGAATGAACGCGGTTAGCCAGTCTGCATATGCATTTGTACATTTCCACGTTTAATAAGAATGAACAGAAGAACTATCAGTTCAGTGAAATAAAAGCAAAACTTGGGATGAGGAAAATTAAAAATAGGAAAGTGTTGATGTAGTTCGAAGTAACTCGGCCACAAGAAAGAGAATGCATATAGGTTTCGAACTCCGTGTCCGGATAGATTCGTTGCTGAAATCTGGTGCAACCAACGTTGTCTGAAACAAATAAGAATTTTTCGTTTAAAATGAGACTAAAATGAACGAGTTTTTTTTAACATTGTAAAACAATTAACATGGAATTGAACGTATATCGCGGCTGTTTGGCTGCTGTGCACTTTGTACCTGAAATTCTCTTTGGATTAAATCCGCAAATACGTAAAAAAAGTCTTTCAACGGTATTAATTTCAAAAGGAATTTGTTTTACTGCGGTGCACACAAAGTGCCATCAGAAGATAGTTGGGGATATTTGTCCCCCACTGATTGATGCCGGTTCCCATTAGTTTCTCCTTTAGTTTTCGTATCTCATTCATTTGGTACCAATCGGAAATTTTCTTATAAATGAATTTGTTATGCAAGGCAAGAACAGAATGATTAGCCTCTGAATAGCCTTTCTACATTAAGACTATATTTCATTAGTCAAAACTCAAATCAATTTATGTGACCCTATTTTTTCCATAATTATGCCTTTTACTCACATGACCGTTTTTGACTGGTCCAAAAACAATGTATCATGTCTTCTTGGACTCAGTTTTTGCCATATCACTACCGTACATCAACTGAGAGACGGATCAGCACGATGTCTCTATCTGAGTTCAGCAAAAGAATGTTAGTAAACAGAAATTCCTACATTTTCCTCCACCCCTTTTTACTGGTTGGTTAATGCGACGCATTTGCTACAAATCACTAACAACTGGTCAGTTTACCATAAGTGGCAAAACAATTCTCGGGGTTGTCATAATCATTCCATTGTGGGCCATCTTAAATGACTGGATCATTACCTATGTAAACTCTGTGATTTGTTTTCTCAAACTCTGCCAGATATTGATTATACACAAAAAAAAACGATAACCACATCATCTTGGTATCGTAAACGCAAGAAGATAGAAATGTGTGGATTGCGAGTGATAATGGAAATCTGAGGTTGGTCGACAGCGTTATTTCGATACAGATTGGGCCAATAAAGCATCACAATGACCAGACTTCCTTCAGTTAACGAAATAAATGGGCAAACAACAATTCGCATTTACAGTAACAGTGAAGATTAAAGTGTGAAACCCTCTTGGAGGTGATTCGTTATTGTGTTCTTACCATCCATATTGGACTTTAAAGCCAAACTTCGAATTCAATGTGCGAGCCAGAAAAAAAACCCGGTAGTCGAACGGATAAACAAGCGACTCAATGAGCAGATTGTCACCGCTTTGATGATCTTCTCCCAACAATAAAAGCATATCACTTTCCCGTACGACACCGTACTTGATTGCCAAAATCGAATTTTACGGCGATTCGGTTGAATTCGACAGGTTTTTATCGAGTATTAAATAATGTTAATAACACAGTGTTGTTGGTCAATTTCTGTTATTAACACTGTATCATCCACAATAAAAACCAATACGTTTTCCGTTGATTTTTCGATGCGCTCCTTACGTCATTCGGTCCTGATATTTACAAACACGACAGATTTCTGCTTAATAAGCTTAGCTGTTCTCTAATTTTCATATTGTCAATAACGATTTTCTCAGAATTCACATTAAGTAAGGCAAGGTAGTGAATCGAATATTATAAGTGCTTGTCATGGTTGTTATTGTCTGATAATATTCCCATAATATCGCTACTTATTGCACATTTAGAATACTTCCGAGGTGCAAGTATGATAGAATGGTTTACCCGTTATGTTCTCACCGGCAAGATATGCGCCGCGTTCCTATTGCTGATCTCAATACACGATTTATGTTGAAGCTATGTGATTGGTAACAGTGACAGAAATTCAGCCAACAACTTCTAGTTGTGATTCAGTCATCGAAAACAACAGTTAGTTTCTGGTTTGTCACGTGCTGACATGTCTGGGACCGATTTACTTCGCGTTTGCAAATGACTAATTCAAACCATCCATTCACCGCACTTTGAGAGTTATAATGCATACAAATGCCAATTTCTGCCATTTTTCGAACGAGGGTAAATCACCGAACCCGTGTCGATGATTTTGAAAGTTGGTGTTGGTCCTCTTCGCATCGACGAGGCCACCTCAACTACCGCTGAAGTGTTCGCGATCTAAACACCAAGTTCAGTGGTCAGAACCACAAGGAAATTAGAATCGTATCAGTGAATGCGAAAATGCAGCGGTACCGACAAACATGACAATGCACTGCTATTGTACCAATATACGGCAGCTGACTAAACAGGACTACATCCCAACTACTGACTGATCGTAATTTTCTTCCAAGTCACCTTTGTATTTGGCTGGGCATTTTAGAAAAATAAATTTTACCGATGAATTGTCAGATTGTTGTATGGAACGCTTTTACTTTCCCCTAAACAGCTGGAATGTACCTCCTCTTTTTCACTACCTCAAGATATTCGATGTATCGTGTGTCATTTTTAGTCTGTTGTAGCTAGAAAGCGGTCTAATGGTAATCGGCAATTTACTCGAACAATTAAACGAGTGATTTCTTTCATTCTCTGCATGCTTTGTGGCGTGATTTCTTTTCTGGCCATCATTTTCCCCTTTTAGCTGTCGCATTTATTCTTGCGTACTACCAGATCTCCTCATGTAAGGCTAGATCAACCGACAAAAGTTCAAATGGTAGCAAACACATCGTGTTTGTGTACTGGTGCTTTCAGTGTAAAAGAGCGCAGAAAATCGTCGTTATTGCCACTTGGTAATCGATTCCAACGTCTACAAATTCCCACGCATACACGCACGCACACCATAGCCACATTCTGGAATGAGTCGCCTCGTTATCATTATCGATCCGCTGTTGTGCACTGTTTCCGGTCTGGACGTGTAACTCGTCTATGTCAATGTGTATGGCGCACAATCACAGTGGATGCTGTCAGAATCAAACAAAGCAGCAAGCATGCACGAAGCACACAGTAATTGTACACAAACCGACTGCGGCATGTCGCAAGCCGACAAAACCGACAAGTACGAATGTGACGTAGTTTGTACCAATCACACTGTGCCGATAAATTAGCGCGTTTCTACGTTACTTAAAGATGTTACTGGACAAATACCTTCCTGATTCCTATTTAGTTGCATTAAAAGTTCTGTATTGGAAAACCCTCCTAAATATGTTAAGTTTATATCCTCAGTAACTGGAGATATTGACTAATGGAACTAGAGAATCAGTCCCATGTCATTACTCACTTAGTCGTTTCAGTAAGGTTACAGTTGGCAGTCAGATTACGCGCTGATTTTTGGGGACCAATTTAATCGATAAGCAAGACTCAGTGAAAAACAGCCGCTACATTGGAACAACTTTCACTCCCACAGCGAGTTTCTGCTTATGCTTACTTGGTAGTGTTTAATAAATCAGCGCAGAGCAATCCTATCAGCTGGTTAATACTAATGCAGCTATTTAATCCATTTCCGAAGAACAAATTTATTTTATTATTTTGTAATTCACAATTGAGACTCAACTTGATATTATCTCCTTTACTTATATTTACCAACTTGATAACTTTCTGATCATATACGAGGTGAAAATATACCCAAGTTTAGCTAAACTCAGACGGTTGGATTCAAAATCTTTAACAGTTCAAGCGATTGTTACTGAGCTTTCCATTCAGTCCAGTTAACGAACAAAGAGACAGTCAAATTTTCTGTTGCCACAATTTTGTCGCAGAAGTCAGTACCAATCGAGGAAGCACAAAAACTGACAGGCAATAAAAGTTTCGAAAAAGCATCTGATTTCATAGTTCTGCTCTGGTGTCACTTATCGAGAAGACACTGAAAGTTTTGTTACACGATCGGTACATAAAAATCACTAGAAAGAAATGGCTCAGTTTTCGAAACGTCCACAGAAAACAAAGGCCCGAATGAATTAGTATGCAGTCTATTAGATACATCAAAACAAAATTTAATAAAAGCAGTTTTGCACAAATCGTTTAAATACTTGTTTATATACGTTTTTCGTAAAAAGATTGTCTTCTATTGGGCTCAAGTTTGTGACTTCTTTATGTCTCTTGAACAAAAACGATTGAAAATGGTCCGCGAACAATGACTAGCTCCTTCCAGTCGTGGAGCAAACTTTATCACTTACCATATTCAGATTACCGTATCGGATCTAAGCATCCCGTTTACGTCTATAACCAAGGGCTCGGGAGACTAACACGACGAATGAGACCAGAGTGGACAACATTCCGTAGAGCATAAGGAGGGCAAACAAAGCATTTAAACCCCTGTTGAATTCGCTCATCTCGTATCGGATAAAACGAGCTGGGTCCTCAAGGCCTTCTTCCAAAGTTACCATGTGTGCAGATCTCAGTAACATTGCGAATATCAGGAAAACAGCGTAGACGCTAACAGAGAACATGCTCATGCTTCGTATCAGTCTCAGATGTGTGCTGCGCGAATGGTAGGTGCTAAATACGAGCTCGGTAGCTTTAGCCAATCCGCTTCGCGACAGAAATTTATTGGGTGACTCAAGGTCATGTTATGAGCAGCTTAGTGAAAAACATTCCACGGTCAAGGTCAGCAAAACGGCACTGTGATTCCAATCACATACACATGTTACCATGAGATCGGTACACAAGTTGCTTTCATCTATAGGATTTAGATAGCGTGCGTCTCAACCACCAGTTTCATTAAAGTTGCATGCTTTCTCTCTCGATATGGAATTTAATAAGAAAACTTGATTGCCTTGAAGGGATCCGTTATCGAAGGAAGTTCTCTAGAATTACACTACCAACTGCAACGATCATCAGTTAAACTGATACAATTTTCCTCTGATTATTTGAACCTATTTGCGATACACCAGCATAAATTCCGAATTCTTCTTAAAACAGATTTTTCGACACTTTTCATCCAGATTCATTCGTAAATTGCCGTTTTACTCAACTTTCTTCGATACGATGGGCAGAGTTTCTGATGTGTGCAATTTGAGCATTTTTAAGGAGAATTGTAAACCTCGGGTTATCTGATGTTTGGCAATGGGCAGGGAATGTTTGTGATCTCTTTGCCTGATTGTTTAACCTGTTAAATTTTACGGTAACCAACCCCCTGATTGTTCTTCTTAAAATAGAGAATCACCTTACTACATTTATGGCCTAGTCAAAAGATTGCATATCACTGCTAATGGATAAAGGATTTTTCACAGCAAGAACACAAGTTGTAAAGTTTGGAGATTTGTCACCACTTTTATCATTTCCAGATATGAGGTTGATAATGCTAGGTAAGATTATTCAGTTACGCCCGTGGATCACAATTCAGACATGCTCGCCTACGTGGGATCAGAAGAAACCCGTCAGATGAAATCTACGTGTACAATGGCTTCAGCTGAGACGGCATAAGGGACGTTCATATTCAACAGTTTTCTTTGCTGTTGTTTCAGGATAAGAGAAGTACACTGTCTAATGATTATGTTCTAGAAACAGATCATGGTTTAACTTGATTGAATATTTATCCACCACAACCCGGGATCGAGCCGACGGCCCTGTGTTTCATGCAAATATTCTGACTAGCAAGCATTAAGTCGCCCTATGCTAAATACGCGAGCGGAGTGATTTCATTGTAATTTCTAAATAGCATCAAAATAAGATAACTCTTGCATTCGGCTTGATTTTTGTGGTACCGGAATAGTGTTTGCACCTGAAAGTCGATGCCAAGTGTTTCTGATTTCTCACTGTTGCAAGTAAAATTGACAAAAATTGCGTGATTTGGACAGTTTGCTACCCTGGAGTATATTTTTTGAGCAGTCATTTTCGTGAGCAATCTCCGTTAAACGACGAGTACAGGAACACGCGCTAGCTAAGTCAAATATTATAATATCCGATCGATGTTTTGGTCAGCTGGCTGATTAATATAAAAGAAAGAAAAATTTTTAGGCCTTATTCGGAAAAATCAGCAGCCTATGAAACACAAATAATCACGTCTGAAATTATCGGTGTTCGCCGGAGAAACAACTGCACTGTTCCTATAGCAACGTGTTTCTAAATTCGTATTTTTTACGCTTGCGGCCGATATATGGCATATGTTAGGTTTATTCGTTGCGTGATATTATGTGAGCATCACGGAATGTATCTCCCAATTCAGATGGACGAACCACATCATATTTGCTAAGGAATGTGACTTTATTCCCCACCGGATGGCTGGCGAAATTGAGAACTGGGTTCAGTGCTGTACAGTGTTTAAGGAAACTCTGACCGGTTTCAGCTAAACATGTACCGTTTATTCATTTGTTGTACTTCTTTAGGCTTGGCCGTTTTGAATAGGATTGTTGAGACCAACTGCAACCCTGTGCATAAAATGCCATCATAGAATGTATACTGGACCCTTCACATTAGACACTGTGTTAGCGTTTCTTTTTATCTTCAGTCAAAACCCCGTAATAGGTTAATAAGCTTGATCATCAGTTCTCGGTTGCTCTTGCCATCACCTTAGTCGACCTCCTGATTTTACTTTTTTGAATTGACGAAATTATTGCAAATAAAGGAAACATTTGTCAAGTAACGAATGGGAAGTTGCTAGATGACAAAAATCAGCGTAAGTTGAAGTCATTGCCGCTGATGTTGGAAAAAATGAGACCCGTTCATTTTGGGCACATTTTAATGGCATTGTGTTTACAATTTTTCCAGCGCACTTCATCATGTGATGTTCTTCCCAAGTTGACATGGGAAACTCGACAGCAAGTCAATTTTGAGCTTGCAGACTATGAATATCTCTTGGTTTTCATGAAAGGTCCAAGTTTAGGATGGATGATGTCTTTATTCCTTGTTTGCAACGTGCCTACTTTGGCACACTCTTTATTCCGTGAAAGTTAATCGGAAAACGTGAACCCAGAAATCTCAGTGGTAAAAATCCCAAAACATCAAATACAATAATGAATCCAACAAAAAAGCATTTTATCTACCATTGCAGAGACAAATGGATCTGGGTTTTGAACCATGGGACTTCGAAATAATAAACGCCTAATTGAGAAAACAAGTTGGCGAACAAGCTCGTCTTCAGTAATTCGTACTCATGCCATTACATCACTATTTATATATATATATATATATCTT
This sequence comes from Fasciolopsis buskii, assembly GCA_008360955.1. NCBI lineage: Eukaryota > Metazoa > Platyhelminthes > Trematoda > Plagiorchiida > Fasciolidae > Fasciolopsis > Fasciolopsis buskii. Next base: position 30,475 of record LUCM01006287.1, read on the forward strand.
GACAAAAATATTTCACTATAGGAAGGATTGGATTAGTCAGATACAAATATGGATGGGGAAGGGATTTGTGGTGTTACATGCATAACCTGAATACACGAGAATGTGTTGTTAATTGCTTTGTTGTCTAGGGTTTGCATTGGGACGGAGGGTGGGCCAGGAGAGTTGAAGCGCAACCACAATTTGATTTGAGAACAAAGTGGAAGGATTGTGGAGACGGATTTGCCGACGCTTCCGCAGTGCTAAAGAGGCGTACACTTGCCAACCTGGATTGTTGACCCCTGACCTTATACAGGGTCTGGAAAGCTTGTGTCACATTCACGGTGTGATTAGTCTGTACTAGATGTGAAACGACTGCGCTATTAAGTGACTTAAACTGTTCCAGTGCCCTACCATGCCGGGTTTGGTGCTCACGGATGCGTTCAGCAAGCGCGCTGGTCGTGCGGCCGATGTACATTGTCCCACAGAAACAAGTGAATGAATAGATACAAAACGAGGCTGCAGAATCAGGGACTTTGTCTTCAACCATAATGACACTATGGGGCGGGATTTGAACATCATAAAAAGCTTGGCTGCGTAGAATGTCTTATTGATAGCACTAGTCAGTCGTTGTCGTGCCATTTCTCTAGCGTGTCACCTTTGAAGGGCAGGATATTATTACCGGCTTTCTCTCCACCGTCGCCCTCCTAGGAACTTCCTGTTCTGTCTCCGACATTTTGCGATTGATCTAATTGGGAAACTATTTCCAGTGAATACTCTTCTGACCGTCTGCAGTTCAGCTCAAGAGTATCTTCTGTGCATATTCTTTTATTATCTGGCAATCAAAATCTAATTAAGTTCCTCTTCACCATTAAGAGGTCAAAGCTGTTGGAAGTTTGATGTATTTGCCCATTCTCCATGTGGTTTTCCTGTGCACTGGTCGCGAATTTGAAGCCCGTATTCTTCAGACGACTTAGTCGTACATCTCAGAAAGTTATTTCATTGTTCAGCTCCATCTCTGTTGTGAATTTCACATTTGCGTGAGCCGAACTGAACATATTCAACAGTTGCTTAGTTTTCGTCGAGGGGTGGAGTACACAGAAGATGTCATCCACATAACGCTTGTATAAGTAGAGCGATTGTATTGACGACTCGAGTGGTCCACGTTCCAGCTTTGCCATGAAAATGTCAGCTAGAAGCGGACTGAGTGGGGATCCCATCGCTACGCCGTCCTTTTGACGGTAAATTTGATCATTGAATTTAAATTGGACGTTGTAGGTACAAAAGAACAATAGTTGTTTCAAGTCTGCCATCGGAAGACTTGTTGCTAAGCCATTCTTCTCGATGTAGTCACAGAGGTATTCGATTGTCTCCTAATTAACCGATCTCTTATCGGTTATATGGAAATCATTTTTGTTGTACTAATATCTAAAGAATGCTCAGATGATTGGTTGCTGATAATATTCGGTAATTCTATGACCTCTTGTTACTAAGGCTCTTGTTTATTTTGTCCTCCAAATTGTGAACACTCTGATATTGAAGTGAGGTAACATGAAAAAGGAGAGATTTCTCTAAGCCCCGATAAAGTGCTGAAATTTTACTTCCAAAACTTAGTGTCTAGAAATTAACCTCGACCTAACTGTGACCACTCTAGACCGGCTAGACAGAGGGACTGAAGGTCATGCAGTTCGTGAAGTTTACTGACTGAAAGTCGCAAAGTATCATCAGGCAGGAACAATATTACACTCAATGAGATTGCACCGCCAACATTATATTCCTTACTATGATCCGTGTACTGTTCTGTATTCCAGCGTCTAACAAACGTTGTGAGTCGAACCACGCAGCATCTATTAATTCGAAAAAGACATCTTGACTGTCGCTATCTAGATTTAAGAGTCTGTTGGTTCCCGTTCGCCTAGAATTTGGTATCGATCTTGCGGATACAATTACTTTCAAGAGGATCTTTTGTGCATCAGCACATGGAACGCTTATCAAGTCCCGTAAATTTTGTAGCCAATGAAGACACTAGACATTCTTACATCTGGAAATGTCATAATTTGGGAACCGATGGAATCCTAAATTTACATCCAATGCTAATAATTCCTAACGAGGATGAAACAGTCCTACTACGTTTCCATGTTTTTAATGGCAAGTTAAATGTCGGCAATGCATGACGAATCATTCAGAAAATCTACTCCTACTCGTAGAAACTAATGCATCTTTCGTTAAAGCCTAAATAAATTAAACCCCTCACCAAAAATTTGATAACTTTTACAGGCTGCTTTCTTTGGTTTTGTGAATTTAACACAAAATCGTTTTTACAATGATCGATCTCTGAAGTTCTTTCATGCGTACTAGTTTGCTCTCTACGCAAATAGAATTTGAACGATGCGCTACTTATAAGTAGTAAGAAATCAGAACTCAATTATTTAGGAAGCTATTAACCACAGAGGAGCGATTTTTCACTCACGGCTGGAACCGGAAGCTGTTCCATCTTTGTTAGCGGTCATTAACAACGCCAGTTTACAAGTTTTTTTCACACTTGAACTATAGATGATCGATTATGAGGACTCGAGGCACTAGATCACTGGGGTATCCTCCCAGGAGCTTTTAAACCGGTGTTAAAGTAAACAGCATACTTTCATCGTCAGCTTTTGCACTCCAGCAGATCACTGCATGAAAAGCGCTCGATGGTCATTATGAATGTTGATTTGTACAGCCTTCCTAATATCTGGCTTGGTTTTCAAAGTGAAAGAATTCTAGGAAATTTCGATAGCGGTCTATCCGCTGTTTTATCTAAATTATTTCCCATGTCACTGATGCACCGTTAAAAATCCTGCGTACTTACTGATATCTAGTTTGACACCTAGTACAGTGTCGTCTAAGTGTTACAGTTCCTGTCTTTTTATGGGAATGTAGGGAATTGCGTCGTTTCCGGAGCTGAGTATTTCCAGGTGAAGGCCTCTGTATATATATACGTTTTTCGAAAAAGATAGGAAAAGGGTTATAAAGTCTGCTGATAGGGGATTTTATAAGTGAATTTGTGGAAAAATAACAACTGTCTGCATTCTGCCATGGAGGAACAATCGACTGCGACATCCTAATATGCCTCATCTATTATAGTCCCTATTAGAAGTGATATATATAGCCGTTAGATTCATTCTATCGCAGCTAACAATGGAAGGATTACCCAGTGTCATTGGCAAACAACAACCTATCTGCGACAATCACGTTTGCAATTTAGATAAACAGTAAATAAGTCACACAATGGTGCAGATCTTCCCACCAACGCAGAGGATTAAAAAAGGGGAAAAAAGGCAGTTGGAGTACAAGCCGTCAAAAATGACCACGCAAGTTATACGAAGAATCCAGGCGACAGTGGCGAACTATAAATGGAAAGTGACAGCTAATGAAGGAGATTGAATTTAAGGAGTTGGTAATAAACAGTAATTGTTTGCTGCGTGGTGTCGCTAGGTGCTCATTTTGGCTGTTGTGCAGACGTTCCCACTCGGTTTGTCTTTGAGAGTAGCATCCAACATGTCACTACTGACAAAAACCGAGTACCCAGATTCAAAACATGCAGAGCTTTTCGAAGACTTTTGTAATCCAACAGTGCGTTGTCTAAACAGCATCGCTACCATCAGGGTTACATATCACTTCGGTCACAGTAATTACATTGTATTGCACTGGATTGTAGGATATACTTATGTAAGTTGAAAAACGTACCGGTAAGTTAACAGCACAAGAAAGAAATGGACTAATATACACGATGAAAACGAACACTGTTGACTTGCAAGCAGATAAACGGTGGACAGTAGGCAAAATAATTTCAGTTATAAAGGTCTGGGGCAGCTCTCTCATAATTTCTTCTTTATTATGCAGCATGCACCCTAAATATTGCGCAGTAAGGTTGCGAAAAAAAGTAATAAGAGTAGGAATTGGTCTATAGTACGAATGAGTGGCTGCATGTGAGTAGGGGGACAGACCATTATGCGAAGAATGAGTGGGATCTGCAAGACTTTTCGTGGATAATTTTTCACATGCCTTTATGTGCTAGTCACATATGCTGCTAGTAGGACAATCAATAGGCGTAGAACAAAAAGGGCCTTGGTAAAGCAAATGAAAATTGTTTTTGAGTAGGCCAGAGAAAGTAACTGAGGTGCAATAGATCAAGTTAAGGAGAACAAACTGATAGGCAAAAAAAATGACAGTTTGTTTTGCGCCAAATTTCCTCTATCTACGGATTTGAAGTGATAAACAATTTATTAATCTGACATAGCTCTGGCTACGGGAACGTCGTCGATTACTGACTGTTCACTGAAGAAAGGTCAGCGACAAAACGTGAAATCGTGCCCAATATACTTACACTAATCAAGATAAGAGAGATATGAATTCGGATTGGTTGGAACTCGACTAACTGACTGCTGAGTTAGTCAACCTGAATATAGTTACTATTTCAGCACTGGTTTGAAGAAAACCGTCCGGATATTTTAAGTCAGTGTTATTTCCACCGACAACGTCATTTGCAACAAATTAATGTTCTCATTTAGCAACATTGACAGTGCGCCATTTTACTGTCCAGTCCGTAGACAATTCAGCTTTGCAACAAAATAGCGCATATTGGTAAAAGGCAAATGGTCCAGTTTGTCTGTTAAGCCGGAATATCAGGTAATTGCATTTTCATACGAATTAGTTTATCACGGCCTGCAGCTGCGTTCAACTCATCACCGGAAACCTTCGAGTAAATGTAAAGCTGTTTTAAGCTTGTCAAAAACCATCAGCAATGAAGATCTTCTCAGTCCACTTTGTCTTTTACTTCCTTCATTATCGAAACCACAAAGTGCAAGATTTTCAGACAGCTGGTCTTCATCAACTAATGGCTAACAAGCAAGAATATTTTCGCGCTATTGGAGAGCTCTTAACCGCCACACTCAGGCTGAAGGGCCGTGATGTCACCGTCACTCAGAAACTATGATGCGAACCTGAATCGAGCAATTGCAACCTGAACTTCCTTGCTGACATGCCAACCGAGATGCTGCTCAAAGGTTTGTTGAACACGAACGCTATTTGATCAAGTGCCTTTATTCGCCAGCGAAATTACCAGGCTACGGACCGTGGTCCCAGCAGTCCTCTCTTGTGTTAACTGATTTGTCTTTTTGGGACCTTTGGTCTTTACGGTTAGTCGGTTGTACGTGCCACATAAAGAACCAAGTTCCAATTCCTCTGGGATGTTTTTCAATAATTATAACTTTTCTTAGTCCAGTCACATACTCCGCATAATTTGTTTGCTTTCCCGGTTGCTTCGCGGAATGTATTTGTTCATATTGGCAACAGTGAGTAGTTTAGTGATAGTTCAGAATTCAATTTCTCAGAATCATTCACCATGCAGTGTCAACATCCAACTTGCCTTCAGAAAACATGAAACCATTGTACAGATATTTCATATATATTTGTGGAATAATCAGCAAGGTATGCCATCGCGCCCGAACTGGAAGGTAAACCATCGTGAGCCGAACAACCTAGGCGTTACGCTAAACGGACTAGTTCTCCACGGTTCATCGAGAATAGTGCTCTTATTCTTGCGGCTGTATCTTGCAGGCCACAGAACCAATGTACACCAGTTAGACGACTTCCAGGTGAAAACGAACGTCTCTGTAGACAGGCAAAGACATCACGATCTTCATTTTAGAATTTTGCTACTTTATTGTGGTCAGTATTAGTGATGGATGCTGGAACCATGCCATATAGTGCTGATGTTCGATTGAGCGTTGAGAATCAGCCCGGCTAGTTTAATGGTTGAAGCATTTGGCTAAAAATCGTTCGTTTCAAGTTCACTTTTTAGTCCGGCCGCGATGGATGTGCGCTACTGGTGATCCCCAACAAGGACGAAATAAACTTACAAAGCCTCCGTGGTTTTCAATGGGAAGTTATGTGTTAATAATGCAAGATGAATCATTAGGAAAAATAAAATCCAAACCCTTACTGCTGACCATGGTCACGTTGATGATTTCGCAATTCACGAAAAACCAAAAAAGAACCCTTGAATATCTTGTTGTTTTTCTTTTCCATCTCGCATGATTGCCAATTTTACTTATGAATGTGGGAAAACAGCTAGAAAAATCCTCTTATGATTCTATCGATATGGTTGTTTACATATAATACCAATTATTTTATTGATCGCAGTTTTCCGTGACTGCAACCAAAAAGGACATGTGGTATTGCTCTTCTAAGCAGATTAGTTCAGCTTTCTATGACAGTGGACCGTAGCCAATGAATAGCAAAATCAGCATGCGCACATCATTGTCGTTTTTGCTGTCAAAACCAATCTCTAGAATCCGATTAGTCTGAAATCCTTATCTGAGCCAGTACTATGCATACTGGTTCGTGTTAGTAACAGTTTATGTCAAATAAAATAAAACGGACAGAAAATGACTTTTTCATTTCGTTTCTGCCCTTTTCGTTATTGCCCTAAAAGCTATTATCCGAGAGTCAAACATACCGGACTTTGTTTAGTCCTGATTGAAAAGACAATGGATAGAAACCCGAGATGACAGGTCATGTTCAACAGAACAAAAGTGATTGACTTCAACAGATCAACTTTAAAAATCCACAGAAATCTCGCCTATGCCTATCTAACATTTTTTGCCGTCACTACAGCCAGGGCAAACTCACTTTCTCGTGCTCTTAGTATATTTTTGATCACGCCCCAGGTCAGGTACAACTACCGACTACTATGTTGGACGATTTAATCCCATGGATAAGAGAAAAATGGTACAACGTTTCATACTTGTAGAGAATAACAAACTTCTTATTTTCTGCGCTGAACAAACATGCTTCAGAACTTTGACGTAAGCCACATCCAACGACCAGAACAGACGATATAGAGGGACAGATATCGTTCAGTCAACTCGTTTCTAGTCCATTGCAGACGGACTGATGTGATTTTGATACATAAAAAGGAAGCAATGATCGCATGCTTGTGTACAGCTCATGTATAAGATAAGGAACATTGCTACCAACCGCTTCTTCAGATTCGACCGAACAAAATAGGTAATGAAACAAATATTCTTCTGTTGATTGCCAACTTACATATCCGAAACCAGTACACATTTTCCTAACGGAAATTAGATTTTTCCATCGGAATAGAATAGGAAAGAAAATCGACGAGAAATGAATGGTCTGGAAAAATGTATGACCACAAGTTCTGCAGAAAGGTCTCCTCTTTTTCTTTGAAGTGTACCAACAATTGGTAATCATAATTTCATTAGGTCATGGTAAGTTAATAGTTTCCTAGTTTACACAAGTCGTTCGTCTATGTCATTTCGTAATCAATCACGAAGAGATGAAGTCATGCTAACATGCTGGCTGCAAGTATGTGAATCTATGTAAAGACAGGAGCAGTCATTATTTTCTCAACGTTATTGAGAAAAGTTTGTAATTAATTGTCACCATATAACTTAAAATTTGCTAATTAAAAGTAAGGTTTTCATTTTTTTCTCAAATAAAACTTTTGTCGATTACTGGTAAGATTTGAAGAATAAATCAGCTCTTTGTATTAGCCACAAAAACCAGAATTCAAACCCTTGAAAGTCCAAATCAGTTTTATCATCTCCATTTTTTTTACAATATTTAAGAATGTGGTCCACAATAAAGACTAAGTCATCGGTTGCTTGCCGGAAAACAAAATGATTAGTTAGTTTTGGAAAATAAAAGACTTCAACTTCCGCAAACAAAGATAAATCCAAGTATGTTAATTTCAGAAGAAACGAGACGTTCGTTGTTGTATGGAGAAAAGTCATTATTCATTTTTAGTCTAGGGAAGATAAAGTTTATTCATCGACCCTAACAACAATGTCTATTCGTCACCGGTATGAAGCACTCTTGTTGATCTTTATGTTGATTACGCTTAAATTAAGGCTGAAAACTGTCCTTTACAACCTCCCACGGTCAGCAATCCTGTGTGTGAACTAGTTGTCTAATTAATCTTAAATTAGCTTCGGAAAAACTGATGAGTTAACTGACAAATTTCACTTCGCGTCTATCGACCTGTTCGAATTGTCTGTCTTAGATAAAAGTAAATCCCAGTCTTAACAACCTTTTGCATTTCGTCAACGTTCGCTGTTCTGATTCAAATCCGACAGCTTTCTAATTAAATCAAAAGTCCTAAATGAAAAGTTCCATCTATCACAACAGCGTTATCGGTAGCTGTCGGATGGATATCCGCGTTAATCCTTTTCCGACCAGTGCTTACTGGCCGTGGTTACTGAGCTGAACAGGTGGGAGCTGGGCACTCAGCAAAGTGCAATCTTAGACGGTTCATAGCCAGATTATCAACAGTGAAGCACAATGTAATTTCTTGCGGTTAGTCAGATTTTCTGCACCAGTAAGCGTCGCGCTCATTGTGATGATGGACACGCGAATAGCGAGCCAAGTTGAACTGTCATTTGAATAATCTCTACAAAATTCCATCATTTGATCTGTAGTGACCTGGGTTTTCGACATGATATGACAAAAGGTTACCAACGCAAATTCACAAATCAACAATCCAAAGCTTTTGCGCATGGGTTTGTTACTAATCCAAATTATGCATGTCAGTTTGAAGGTTTTACTCTATTGCTACGTTACGTAGCAGATCCCGTTTTGCTGGAAACTAATTTACATTTAAAATTGTGCTTGAAAAGTTATCATGACCTAAAGTAAGCCTAAACACTGGAATTCCTAAACATGTTCATAGCATCACTAAATTAACCATGGGGCGCTGCGAGATAGCGCATAAAATTTCGTTCCCCTAACATTTCGTTAGGTTCATGAAAACGATGTATGTGCACAACTTAGTTTATCTACAAAAGTTTGGAAATGCGCGAATTTTGTTGACAAATCATAACATTACTGAAAGTCAGGGTATGTTTACCTCGCCACACCGCAAATGTTACCGATTATTTGAAATCTGGCGGATTTTTATTTTGGAATGTGCCTCTTCTGCCTCTGTCAACAGACACCCCGGTGGGCTTAACACCGAGAGTATAAGGAAACTTCAGCTGATCTTTTGTTTTAGTCCATTTCCCTCAACTCAACGATGGTCGATAAGTAACTCGATCGAAACCCAGGAATCCCAAGATGAACATTTATCATCTGACGTGTGACGTACGTCTGCACTTCGCTATTTCATCTTCCCGTGCAGGTAGGGTAAGGGTTTCTTAACACCCACAGTACGTGTTCGTGTACGCAGTTCCGTGCTTATCGTGCTAAATTCTACATTCAAGGTGAATACTGAAATTAAGTTCAGGTGCTCCCAAACTAATTCCAACGTTTTCAGTAAGATTTCCTCCAAGCAGGTAATCTGGGCGAAGTGGCCGGAGCAGATCACACATGGTCATGTGTTTTGCTCATCGCCTGCATTGAGTCCTGCCCGTAACTAAGCCGTCGATGGAAAGCTGAATGACTTAGAGGGCATCGTCCTGTTTGTTTGTATGCACCAGTGGGACAACGATAAACTTCACTGGACTGAACAACACGTGACCCCCGTTTAGAGGGAATAAAAAGGTGAGATATGCGGAAATATCAGCCGAAGATAGAGGGTTGGGTTTAAGAATAGCACGCGAGGCGTTTTGCATCGACATTTCAATCAGACGAAACCGGATTTCTTTCTGTTTGACAATCGTCCGATGACTAATTGCCTAAGGAAATGTTTATCCCTGCACATAAGAAACTGCCAAGTTAGCGAAAAAATAGAATGAAGATGTTTTCAATATATTTTTGCCATTTGTAATCCGTTTCAACAAGACAACGAAAGACCTGTCAAAAGATTTTCGTGTTTAAACATGATTTGACCAAGACGGTCAAATTGCAAACACTTGCTGGTTTAAATGTAATATGTTCATCTTATTTGGTCAGGTGACTACGAAAATTTTAGGTGTTTGAACATTTTTCACCAAGGCTTCGGTGCTCACCTGGCGGTAGAATCTTGACTTCCATTTTTTATTCGGTCTGAGTGAAGGAGTTTTAACTCTAAGACTGATTCTAATTTAGGAGTGGTTAGGCTTCCGCTTAATTTGGTACTAGGGAAACTTTCCATCCTATGTTGATTTATTTGGACATGACAACAACAAGTCGCTGCATATTTTAGCTTCAAGCAACGTCTAGACCACAAACGGGGATAACCTATCTCCTTTTTAAGAAGTGTGGAAAACCAACACTTTCTGCACGATCTATACTACTCAATAAAACTTTCCAATATTGGGTTTCTAATAGCCACCGAGCAGATGCATACAGAAATACTCGGACGGCCAGTACGTCACCCATTCGGACGGGCTTATTTGGCCGATGAAAAACATCCATCATTGCCTTCAATCATTCTTTGTTTCTCGTGTGCGATCGAAGAATGGCACCAGTTCTTTTGGTTCACACTGCAAATTTGTGGTCTTGCTGCGTGTGTGTGAGAAAGATTTTTCCTCAAGCTAGGACGCAGTTTTCCTTTCCTTTGTTCCCACTGGTATGATTAAATGTAATCATGCTTTTTTATCACATCTTCTAAATGCAACAATTAGTGTTGCTGGCAAATCACTAGTAGAAATGCAAGTACATGAATACTGATTTTAGATCCCACACAGAGTGGTTTTGTCTGCTTTTTCTAGTCTATCCCGTTAACCATGAGAATCCCGTTTGTAAATTAGTCCAACTATTATTATGATAATGTAGAACTTGTTTTGATTTTAAACGAGGCTGATTTTTCGGCACTCGTAGATAACGGTCGGCGACTGACTTATTCCGAATTAAGGCATACTTGGCAGAAATTTAAGAGATAAGAAGACAAAATCAATTAATTGTTCCGGTAGATTGATTCATCTCCTTTTACTACACAGAGACCAACCAAGTCTGTCGAAATCACGTTTGGTGTCTAAAGGATGGAGCGTACTCTGACATTTAAGACCAGATTTCTATAATGCTGTGCTTACTTAAAAGCCCTGGGTATGGTCAAACTGATGTTCCACCTTCGCTGTGGTTTTGGCCTCGGGTGTAGCTGAATCTTCAGTCCACCTAAGGAATGGTGTTTGTTCTGTTATCTCAGACCTTGTGTGGGTTGAAAATAATTACACCGTTTTCTTTCTTTCAAGTATTAGATAGCACACTATCAAGAACCTTTTTTTGAGATAACAGAATCATTTTGAGCGGATCATTTAGTATTTTGCTAATCCACACCGGAATGTGTTGTCCATCCGGTATTGAAACTAAAGCTGAAGAATAACCGAACGAAGATTGCATTTTAGACTTGTTCTTTGGATTATAATCGGCGAACGGCTAAAATAGGTTACGGGAACAGTTCGCGGTGGTCGCATCTTGAAACAGCAACTTGATGAGTCCTGGAATAGAATGTATGAGACTGGCCAAAGTAACTAAGTGGAAGCAACTTGTGACTGAAGGTTTAACCTTAATTTATTACTTCTTTGCAGAGACCATAGCACAATGATTTGCATCGAGTGTCCTATCATTATTCTCGTACCGGTTGCTTTTTCTCCGACCATACTGTCCTTGTTGCCTCCTATTCCACTTTCGAGCTTCCGTGGGTTTTTAGGTCTTGCTCAATAATTTTTTAATAACATTAGCGAGATCCTCTTGTATAACGGATCCTGGAACCCGACTGTAAATCCATAAACTGATTCTGCATAAAAGTGGCTGACGTTCCAATACTTCAGCAAGTTTCGATTTAGAACTAATAGAAGAAACACTCTTCTCTTTAATTATAATCTCACCGAATGAATCTACGAATTCCACCAGTGGAAAGACCCGGGTCACCATCCCATAATCAATGGTGTCCCGGACACAAACTTGAGCATCGGTGTCTCAGTTTGCCTATGTGGACGGATGAATGAATTCTTTTGCATTGATAAATCTAGTTTGGTTTGCCGCACCGTGATGGAGGACCTTTTACCAACGCTGTCAATATCCGTGCGATTATGAGGGCGACAACTGAATCATTTGCTTAGGAAGTGTGCACGATTTGGTTATTCAAGCCTTTGTTACCTAGGCGGATAATGTGGTCACCATTAGAGGGTAAGTGACTGAATGCCCCCTAGGCACCCTATGACAATATATGTGGATTTTTATCAGTGTACCTAAAAATGAACTTGCTGTGATATTCAGTGGGCTTCAGTAGTCTAGCTAGCCTTTTGAACTATGGAATGGACCTGGTAGCTTTCAATTATTGTTGCTCAGACTACTCCCTGGAAATTGCGTTGAGTAGAGTGAATGGATCTTGATTCACTATCAATAAAGGTCCATCCGCATGAGAAAAATATTACTGACGACAAAAAGATTGCATACGTTTAACTGACAAAGAATTTTCTAAGCCGGTTAATTTGGCACTTTTTCACGAACAACATATTTACTGGTCATTAAAATTTACTATACAAATAGCCCTGAGTAGACAAGAGAAATTCAAAATAAATATAAAAGTCTTCCAAAACTGAATTTCACTCATTCTAGTCATACTGAATTTTTCCACATTTGTTTGTCTTCCCAGTATAGGGATAATATTTTGCACACTGCTTGCTTACGCGAAGAACTCGTTGATGCAATATCTTTATCTCACAATAAGGCATGACTTGTCAATACTGAAAAATTTCTCAAATGAAACCACAATCATCTTAATCTCTCCTAATTTTCCTTCAAAACGGAGATGGTTTCAGTCCTTCCGGGGGGGCTGTCTCATTTTACTGGTTGCCTCGGTCGTATTACGTCCAATTCGTCCTTCCTGGTCTGTTAAAACATCTCCCGCTCGCTGATCAGACCCACAAGGCGTTTCTTAGTGCAAGAGTTTATCCAAAAACGCACTTATGGATAATATCATGGAGGACAACTGGAAATTCTATGAAAACTTTTTCCCCAAAGTGCTTACAGGTATTCGTCACCGTCAAATCAAGTTAAAACTCTAATTATTTCCAATTGCATTGAAATTTAAAGTTCATTTTACCTCTTTGCATGTAGTTGACCTAATTTCTCACTTTAAAGAGGATTGCCTAACTAGTTGAAAGCTTGTCTGTTGTTTAGTATTTCACACTTTTCTCATTTCGATAAATCAGCACCTACAAATATCGTGTAAATCTTACAAATTTTCCATTCCAAATGCACGAATCAACTGCCAGTCTGATTTAGCCCCACTGGTGTTAGTTCTAAGTCAGTTGTGTTACGTTAAGATCCCGTTATACCGTACCCTATTGGTTGGTGCTTAAGTGGTTCAGTAATTCACACCGCTTGTTTGTCGTCCAATGTTTCCAGTATTCTTCTTGAATAAGATTTTGCCTGCTCTGTTCTCGTTAATCCCATTCTGAAAAATTTCATCCGCATCAGTTTTCCTTTAAGTCTCCCTTTATTCCTTCGTTTTCAGACGGATTAGAGGATTTGGTTCTTTAGATTGAACAACACCTGAAGCCGTAGTCTACTCCTTATTGAGTACACACCACGATTTTAGACACAGCCTCGCAGTTGGTTGCAGAGCGCGAAATGGGATAACGTTTTTCCACTGTCGAAAACCTGCATTTGCTTCACTTTCTTACCAATGCAATTAAAAAGATTCAATCGCTCTTAAGTGGGCGATATGGATGTTTGAACAGGAAAGAAGAAAGGCTGCGCTTACGAGGAAGGTTACCACTTGGCAAGCTGTGTGAAAACAAGTCACTAGCAATAGTCCCATTTAATATGGATTCAGAAAATATAAAACTCATCGTAAAAGTTATTGTTGTGCTAGAGTGACATACGTAGGTGGAAAAAAACTGAGAAGGTCGTTCGAGGTTCACAAAAACGTGTAACGAGACCATGGTTGAAACGAGGCCGTGTAATACGGCTTAATAAGGATATTGAAGTAGAGGAATCCAAAATCCAAATTCTACTCCGACAACTCCCTCGAGTAGCTCTGATTGGCCATTGTTGAGAGAACACGACAGCAGTGAGAAGCAAGCATTGCGTATTTGAAACGACAGCGTCGACAATGCCCTGACTTATCCCACGGCTGGGGTTGGAACACATTCCGAAAGGCTGAGATTCTATTAATCAAAATAGTTCAATCTATGGTAGTCTCATTTCATGAAATATAACTTTGTAACTGGAATCTGATGATCATTGTTTGACACTATCATAGTGGCCGGCTGCCATGATTACTAGCCCTATGTAAGAAATCTAATGGAATAGAGGATTTTACTTCTAAAATGAGTATGCGTTTGAGTGGTTAATCAGCTTGGATAGTTGAGCATGAAACGTTTGACTTCATTTTGTTACGCAGTTTATTCAAAACCGCTCTGCATAACCTAAGGTAATCTTTTCTATTTGAAATTTGAAGATCACTCTTGTTACCGCAGCTAGTAAATAAATAAGCGTAAATATCTGTAAGTGGACGAAAGCACGCAAACTCCTTCTCGGTAGCAGATCCCAGTCAGACACGCATAAGCTCAACTGAAACGTGACCTAAACTGTCGGTGACAGCAGTTTGTGACTCCCCAAGTTCCATTAGGACTACAGCATGATGCATTCGGTCCTTTTTTTTTAAGTTTTGCGAATTCGTCTCCGCTAAATAAGATAGCTTTCCTACAGCGAATATATCAGTTTTATATTTCAACAATTACTGGAAAATGGAATGGATGAGGAACTGATGAACATGGTTAACCGTGTGCTTGACTAGATTCATAAAACAAATGATAAATAAACTATAGTACACAGGATGAACAGACTTCAGTGGACTTGAGTCACTCTGAAACCCCAAATTCCCGAATATCGATCATGACGACAAACTGTAAGACATGAAAGTGTGAAATTTACGGTAGAAGTTTACACTACGCGAAGAAATAACGCTCCCTCGAAGTGCCTGGTCTTCGGGTTAAACTTGCCAACTCAGTTGCGCATAATCATTGCAAAAATCGAAAGGAAGCAAACACGAACAGCAACAGTGCACTGTGACAAAATCAGTGGTGTTTAAATTGGTACAGAGCATTTGCAACGCTGATAGGAACAAAATTTCTGTCTTTCCGTGACGTTGTCTATGAATCGGTTTCCAAATTTTACCGATACTTCGTCCCATCCCACTATCAGTGAACCTTTCAAAATTGAAAATTTAATGAACTTTCCATTAGTATAATCTTACTTTGCAGGCACAGGTCACCTCAGCCGAATTTGTACTGTCGTCAACCTTGGACGAATGAGCTTTGTTTTTGGTTGTTATCGCGCAGCACCAAAAATCAAGCATTATAATACAGGAGGACTAAGAGAGGTTGAAGCATTTCGAGCCGAGTAACACTTATAGTTAAGGCATTGGATAACCACCTATAATCTTCAACCAGTGAGTAAGAGGATCAAGTGGACATCAACCCAGCAGTCTAACTCGACGTAGTAGGCATAGCCCACAGATCACGGTTTTCACACCTTCCACCCACGTCATGCACTGACCACAAAAACCTTTTATCCAAACAACACACCTTCCTCCGTAAACGGCCTAAACCGAGAGACTCGATCTGTGGACTTGAGCAACATTTATCCCAAACACAACACTATTCGTATTGACTGCCTTTTCGGTTGATTGAGTTCTTTGACTTAATACACTACTCCCAAACTTATAATCAACATGTTCGGCTGGTACTACGAAGACATCGGTCTTTAAACATGGACAATCTTTGTACATCTCTTCACAGTGGCCGTGCTTCTGGGCCGCATAGTTGAACCGTTTTTATGCCTGCATTATACACTCACTCGTAAAGTCAATGTCAAATGTTTTAAACCAGAGCATCCCAACCAAGTTTTCTTTATACCCCAAGACACTTTTTCTAATGTATGACAACTAGGTGAGACGTGACTTTCCAAATAAGAACTTACCCACTTTTCCCAATCCAGTCCTACAAAGACATTTTTCTAATTCGAATGTGCAAAACACCCCAAAAATAACTATACCGTTGTTCAGACGAACGAAAATGATCTGCATCCTTCCCGGACGATTATTCAAAAACATAATATCGTCGGCATATTCTTACAAATTTTTACAATTTGTTGTCTGAGAAAATAGCAATGATGCTATTTTCACAGAAGAACGAGACTATTTCCGTACCAGTCTCAATGACAAAGCCGAATAGATACAATAAAAATGGAAAATCTTGGTGAATGCTAATTTTCTTGGTAAACTCAGGTGAAAGATCACCGTAAACACGAAAACTTGACCTCGGTTGTTCGCGTACGAAGACTGGAACGTGGCATACTAGGGTACTAACACCTGCTGTTTAAACATGTGGTGCATGCAATCCCTACCGAGCCGAAAGCCAGCCTGATTCTTACGAATTAGTTATCTACGAGCTCTAAGTAACTGCGAGAGAATAATGTTCAACGGTAGTTCGGATGGAAATCCCGCCGAGTTAATTCCTCTGTGGCTTTTACAGTAGCATTTTTCGCCTTTCTTGCAAATCCTCACAATTACCTGTTTACACCTGCCCCTAGGTATTTGCTTCCTACCCAAATCGATTGCAGAAGTTAAGTCTAGTACTAAAACTTCCTCACTATTCTCGAAAAGGGACGCGGACAATCTATTACATCTAACATTCCTATGTCTCCTAAGGAAAACTACCTCCGATGACTTCTGTTTCTGATAGTGAACTGGTATCTACCTGGATTGTCCCACTTGCAAACAAAATTGGAAGATCCACTGTGAACAAGGTCAGCTAAACTGCTCCTTAAAATAATTTGCTCAGCTGTCGAGGCGACGACTCTGAGCGTGGATCAGTGACCCGGGGGATTCCTCGACCACATTTGCTCTCAATTCCGTTGACCTAATGTCCCCAATCAGGCGTTCAACGCTGAGGCTATTACCATTGTTTTCCGCCTCCCCACGTTTCCCTAGCACCATCTATCACTGCTCGCAAGTATTTCGCAGACTTCTAGTCAGCTGAAATCTCAAGGAATTAAGCACCTCTTAATACGAGGTGTGCGGAGGGACGCCCTGCAGACATTTAGCATTAACTGAGGTTGAAGAGATCCATTGTTTGTGTGAGGTGGCTATGTCTGGGTGAAAAAGAATAGTTACGAAGGTGGAGTCCTGACAAAGCGTATTGTAGATGCAGCGCGCGTTTGCTATAATTTTCAGGAAGTTTAGTTAGACCAGCTTGTTGTCTCTTCTGGTTTAGTATGAGAACATTAAAGGCAACCGAGTGAAATAAAAACTTAGACTGAAGCGGTGCGGCCATTTTAATCCTTGAACTCTCATTAATGCTACCACTAGTCAGACCCAGCGTACGCAATTTTCGTGGTGTCACGTATGGGCTCTACCTCAGAAGACTAAAATTTAGCAGAACTTATCAATAAAGGTATGTTGCCGGTGTATCACCGTGTGATACTTCTCGGTTTCCCATCTGTTTTTGGTTGGGCTCGAATTCGAAAACCTTGGTAGCCATTAAAACAATATCATGAAACTTGTTTTCTTCTAACTACTGTCTACGCTTGTGAAAGCTTTATCCCATTAGAAGATAGGCTTTTTGAAGTAATAATTCTGAAGAATAACTTACCTTCCCTTCTGGGAGTTTTCCCCTGCCGTTGGTGTTTAATCTCCACTTTGCTCGTATCCTTGGACCAATTTCCTCAAACCCATTAAATCATCCTTCAGCATTTTGGTGATGAAGTACTCAAGTATTAAAACTTTCCCCTATTCAGCAGCTTGCTACTGACTTTTTCCCTTCAAACCGACCATTCACGTACGGTGATGGTCTCATTCATTATCACTAGTCTAGTCCACTCTAAAATCAAAAGTGTACTGGCTTAATTCCAACCGTACCAACTGCGTGGCAGGAATTGTCTCTACGTCAACGCAAAATCACACCAAGTGTCACTCAGTTGATCCATTCGCATGCGATAGGTTGGTCAGTTTACGTGACGCCAAAAACAGCTTATCAAAACCATGACTGGAAGTGGAACAATTGCGTCCAAAGGTATGCTCGAACAGAGACTAGAGTCTAAAAGTTGAAGATGGATATATTTCAGTGTAAGGATATCAAGAAACCCGAGTTCATCTGTTTGGGAAAAGTGATCTAGTGGACAGCGGACAATGAGTTATAAGTGATTGCAGTTTGGATGGGAGACTGGCGTGTGAAGTCTGCAATGTAACAGGCAAAACATTGCAAACGGTGGACTAGGGCTAATCAGCAAACTTGCAGAGATGGAGCGCTAACCTGTTTCGGAGGGGAATGTCTAGTGTGTAATTGGAGAGACAAGTACTACCAATATTTTAGACCAGTTTCCCTATGAGTGCTCCCACTTTGTTCAATGTTGCAGAAACTTCGCCCCATTACTTTTTATTCCGCATGAATATTCATGCTATGTGTAAAGATAATCACAGAATTATCCATAAAATTAATATTATTGTGATGTTTACCGCGCAGCAGAAGAATCAAATACAATCGACCTGAGTTTGTTTTTACGTGATTTAAATGGACACATTTGTAGGGGATAATAAGTGTAAGATTTTCATAAAACTGTACTCCTGAAGAAACAAGAAGATTTCACCCAACTGACGAAAACGGCTTTTGTTATCTTATTCCACCATCCTAAAATACTAGTCCCGAAATTCGCTCTACTATGCAATGGTGTAGAAAAACCGATTACTTCAAACGGTCTATCCTTTTTCCGGTGCCTGTACAACTATGACCCTCTTTATTAGTCGTCAAGACCATTGAGGCCCTCGGCGACCACTCAAAGTGGAAGAGCTTGTTTCTGAAGCATTTCGTAAACAATTTTTCCATCTTCAAAAGGTTTAAGTTTTAACTTATCAATTCATTTTTTGTGAAAAATACATTCAGCAACCGAGAATAAGGTAATTTTGATATTTTCCTTAGAGTCTATGGTATTCTGAATTAGTTTGTGGCTATAATCTGTTAATATAATCAATGTAACTATAAAAACGCTCACACCTTAGATTGTTGACACCAGAAGGAGTTTACCTCACTTTTATGATGCTAGGAAACTGGATATTTAGTGAATAAAATATCATAATTTGCAGTGTTGAAAAGTCTTAATTCTTACAAGTCATCCATTCGATAGGATTTTTACAGTCGCCTGGATGACCACACATTTTAATGTCACTTTTGCTGTCACCTAAGCTTCGAAGCCACCAACCGACAAATCTGTATCAAATGACAACTTGACCAAACTGAAAACCCATATTTCATGGCAAGTCCTATTGTGAAATATTGCTGGTAGTTGACAAACATGAAACGTTCCATGTGTTGGGTGTTTTGCACTTACATATTTTGAAGTGCGAGGGCGCCTTTTGACATGGAGTCTTGGATTAGTTAGTGGAATGGACGCCATACTCGAAAGTGAATAGCGTTCGTGCGCGGATCCGAATCCTACTGGGACTGGCGATCAGTTCATCTTGTGGATCTACTCAAAACTTGTCATCTCTGCCTACATGTTTTGCCTATCCCAAATCTCTTCCGGCTTACGGACATCGTGTATGTTGCATTTAGATCCGTAACAAATCGACTCGAGTTACGACGTACTGATCATATCTGTTGACCTGTCTTTCAGTATGTCTGACCCTTTTGTTTGTTTTTCGTCTAATCAGCGTTCCAAACCCAGTCATAGCCGAAGGAAATTTTTTTAGCGTACTTTGGTTTTCTCACGGGAAATCTTTAAGAGCAGCGGTTTAATTTAACCAATCGCTAAGGTTGTTGTCGCTGCAGATTATTTGTCTCAACCTCGAAAGACACTTCAGTTTTCCTCTAACCAAATAAAATAACAAGCGTGGGATGCTAGACTGAAAATTTGTATTAGTTGTATGATAGATTTTTGCAAGTTAAAACACTTCCGTTTTAGTCAGATGGTTTGCTATATATCGACATGTCATACCGAAGGTTTGTTTGGCCCAATATTTCGTGGTGCAGAGGAAAATTGTTAGAGATAGCGAAAACGTTTGACCATATCTCACTTTAACAAAATGATAATTAAGGGAATATAGCATTTGGTTGCCTTATATTTCCTCTAAGTATATTGCACAATATATATGCAGGCGTATCCATTTGTCCGAATATTCTTGGCAACATGCATAAGGAATTTACGTAGAAAACTATTTTCCGATTTTCCCTGATACTATCTACCGAAACAGTTTCCGTCAACTTGTATTCATTGATGTTATAAAATGTTTGTTAATTCCATTTGCGGCAGATTGTCGCCATCGATAGACATCTGGAACCTTCAACAGTATTAAAACACACTATACTGCACCTCATTAAATTATCTGCGTCAGTTACTAGAGGTTTTACCAGGTCAGTATTGCTTGATACACATGATAGCCTTTGTAACCCAGTCGTAATTTCTGGCTTCTACGTTTGTATCTCCTTCCATCGCAGTAACAGTAGCTTGTTTTCCTAATAGCTACAATTGGGATTCATCATGACTAATAATCAACAAAAATACAGGAAATTTCACAACTTCATCTCTTTTTCTCTTGGATCAATAAATCATATACCAAAAACATTTTAAACCGGTTAGGATAAATCAAATTAAATGAATGCATTGGACAGGCAACTCACACTCCACTTTCTACCGGCTCAGCTGAAGCCCTTTCTCCGGTATCCTAGCAGGCGGGATATGATAAGAACGCCAAGTACGGCAGTTGCAAGGATACCATACAATATGGCCAAGACTATGCCAGCATGCATGCCAATATTGTAATCTGACGCATCGTATCGGATGTACCGTTCCGGATTGGTTAGGCCTTCTTCTAAAGTGACCATTTCCGTGGAGGCAAACAGAGTCGTGTACATGAGGATAAAGAGCCACTTGCCCAACATCTTGATGATTGACGGTCGCTAGACTGAATTCGATCCACAACTGAGGCATAAAATCTTGTTCACCGTTGGCACGACAACTGATAAAATCCAAATGGCCAATAATAGTTCGCCTCGATTCCTATTGGTTAATCGGTTTGCAGTCATATTATTCTAAATTTACCGATGCATTTTGTCAGACAGTGCGTTTCGTGTCACCCGGTTGGCTGTCTGAACAAGAATAAAAAGAAAAAGAGAATGTAGAACGTCCAAGACCGAAAGATGTTCGTGGCTAGCAAGCGCCTGTAAGATGCCCTATTTTGTGAATTCATTAAAACCTCTATAATCAGGAAAACTTACAAAATTTTCAAAGGCTCGCTACCGATCGTAATCAGGCAACCAAATTCAACTTCACGCGAAAGATATCAAAGTGACATTTTAGGATAAATTCTGAATTACTCATTGGTTGTCTAATATCCCATTTCCACATCAGTGACCATTATTTGAATGACAATAAATACCGACATGTAAAATGAATGTCAGATTGATTTACATAATCCTGAAGTGTACTTTTCGTCAGTGGGTGCGTATAAAATCTGAGGACGAAGGGGCGTACAGGCGGACCTGCGGTCTGTTTTCTCGGGGGAATTAGCTTTAATTCGCATCAGAACTACAGTCAAAATTATCCCTCCACATTGGCGGAAAACTTAGAAAACAGCACCCAAACATGGATAGTCTTAGATTACCTTCAAGCCGGCTATAGCTGTGCATCCGTCGGAGTGTAGGGTGACCGATCCAAGCTATGAAATGCTTTTCAGAATCTCCCAGTTTGGCCGAATAAAACGGGAACCAAGTTTTTAAAATCTAAGGTGTTTCTTGCATTGTTGATCCCATATTTGTGCATTCAGTAGCTTCTTGAACTAGTTCGGTAAGAGAATACTAATAAACGCTGTTGATCCGATCCAGTGTTTGAAACAAATGGATAAGTCTGATAAGATTAAATATATCTAAACACAGTTCCTCATGTTTTGTTCACTAAAACAGAAGGGTGGGTATAATTTTTCTCTGGGTGGAAGAGGAACTTTGAACTGAGTGTAAGTGAAACGATCTATCCATTTCCGGTTGTAGCCAGAAAGGTCATGATCACATTTAGATCGAGTTCCTGATAATGTTTAAACATTGTGACTGATGAGGCTTAGACTGTCTGACTGATGTCTTGCTCTCACTTTAATTTGTTTACATAAACATGCGACCTATAACTCACCGACTCCACTCGACTACAGGTCGTTGCGGCAATCAAATCCCATGGCAGTTGTCTTTTTGCAGGAAGCCCAGATGCGAAGATGATTCGCTTAGTTGATCATTATTAATAGTAGAAAATAAGATTTGTACAAGAAGTTATTTACCAGGAGTGTCAAATCTCAATTCGCTAGTACGGAACTAGGGGAGCAATCTGAGGCAGATGTATCATTGTTGGGAATCATCAATAGTGCATATTTATCGAGTCCAAAATGGGATGCTAACTGGGGACGAAAGATGGTTGATCGAGCAACCTAACCATTCGGATATTTGGGCTGGATTTCCATAATCAACTAAGAATTCCTTGTTCTAGATCCAAATCCCGGTTAGGGCGCGTGGGGTGGGTTGTCCTGATGGTTGGGATGACGTATGGAATGAAGGGTCTTCGGTGTTAAGTAGGATGTAGTTTCAGGAAGATATACCATCACAATGGCATACCAAACCTCTTAGAACAAAGTGGCGGACAGAACTATGCAAAATATCAATTACAGTCAAACGGTCTTTGAACTATCACTTCAGTCATCGATTTTGGAAACTTCTCATTACTTTGTGATTCAAAAAAATAAATGCGGTGATTTGCGTCGCACGCTCACCAGTCGACCACAAAAATGATCGGACTGACCTTTAGATTAGGTCCTTATTTACTTTTGATTTACTTTTGCTTTTCTCAAACAAAAAAAGAAAGTTTGCTTTGAAATAGCCTAAAGGACAACCGTATCGGTTTTACTGCTTTACGATCGGTACGCTGGCCAGTTAATTAAAACAAATGCTAAAATTATTCGGATTTTTGCGTCATCGAACTAAACAGACAACACGCGTAGTTTGTGTACCACGTTGGGAGTCTCGTTTTATTGTGAATCACAACATCCGTATTCAGTTCTGCATGTAGACCTTACATATTTTCTGTTGTATCTGACTAGGAGAAAAAGTAGAAAGTATTGATCAGAATGATTCGACCGGTCATAACTAATTAATGAGAAACGGACAAATCTCTTACTTTTAGTCTTCAGTGAATTACTGATTACCTCACTGGATATAAATAGGTAAACTGAAAAGCTACATAATTCTAAAAACCAATAACGTCTCTAATAAAATGTCTCCCAAGTTCCAGTCAACAACAATCCCAGGAATGAAGGATTAATTTGAACTGTTCTGTACACTCTATGTTTGGAATACGGATGCGATTGTGATTGGGTTAACGACACCGTGGTCAAGAGTGCAATCTCTAAGATATGAACAAAAGCGTACCCATGACAATGAATTTCTCTGAATTAGACGCTAACTAACTCAGAGTGATAAATCTGACTTTACCAAGTGATAATGGTTTTGTACAGCTTGGATTTGGGAAGAGATATCGAGACACTCAAACAATACATGGTCCGCACCCGACATTAGCGTTGTGAGTGTGAGTAGAGGCAACAGACTTCTGTTTCTCGAACAAGTGCACCGAACCCATCCAAATATATCACGTAGAGATGTACAAAAGTTGTTTGCTTGTGAAAACAAGTAGGTTATCATGAAGTGCCAGTGTCCATCGCGTGACACCTATTCCACCATTTTTTCTTATCGCCGGATTTTAATTTATAAGTTTCAGGCGTATCATAACCAGTCAAGCTGACCGTGAGTGCATTTACGCAGCTATTTATAGGCTTTTGGCCTTATCACTGTCATTGGCTTCCACCTGGGAATTCTCTGGTGATATTAAGCTGAAAATCAGATGGTTTGTTTTTTCACCTGACTCTCAAAGACTCCACCTTTTCTCCTAGAAGATTGGCGATTGCCCTCATTGACTGGCCTTTAAAACTAAACGTCACTGCTTCCATTTTAGATGTGTGAACACTAGGTTATTTATAAACTTATACTCATAGGTATATAAATTGGTACGAACAGAGTCTACAGTAGACTCCGTCTTGGGGTTGTAATGTTCACAGTCATCACTCCTCCGAAGTGAGTTGCAGCTGTCCGTACATAAACTATACAAATCTGGGAAGAGGACACATGAGCCAAAGTTCCGTAAGCGTTCCAAAAAGCATGCAGAAATCGCAGACCTAGAATCAAAATCCTTACAATAACGTTTAAACAAAAGCAGAACATGTTTTTATACGAAGGTCGGCAAAGAAGCACACATTCAGCGAGTGCAATCATCCCAACCGCTTTCAAATGCACTGCGAGTCAACGTGACTGATGGTGAGACATCTGCTATCTAAACACCAAACTCTGCGAACAGAATATCATGGAAACGACAACTTGAACACTAGTTAACATCTTTTTTCGAAACAAGCTATGCACTTCACTCACACCCGAAATCACCCGCGAACTCAAGACGAGCTATTGGCCTAACATAGTCGTTAGACTATACTTGCTGGCTGGCAACGGTTTGTCGAACGTCGACATCGCATGACCTAGCACCCACACCCGTCACTAGATTTGCAAATCGCGTTTGCCTATTAGTTAGTCAATCTGCAGGAAGTGGAGACATTACGAAGCCCCCTGAACTTAGCCACATGATAGTTCTGAGTAGCAGAGTATTGCATATGACGTTTGGTTCAGTCGTTGGTCGCGAGCTTGTGTACCACTTCGGATGCGGTGAACATGCACTGGGGGAGATTTCCAAAGAGCGGTATTAAACAACTGTGGATCGATGCCATGGTTTCCAGTGGTGAATCATTTGAAAGTTGCATTACCTCGTCTACGAATTAAATCCCATTAACTTGTCTGTCAGACTCGCATGGAAAATCTTCGGTCAGGCTGACACACAATGGATCATATTCCGGCTGGTGGATGTTTGGAAAATCTCTTCCGAGCATTGCGAAGTAACCAATTAATTATATTTTACGAGAAAAGTTGTACCATTTTAAACTTACCATCATTCATGTTCGTTAGTGTAAATATACTTACTGTGATCACAGGTTTTGCCGTACGAAGAAACAACACCCAGTGGGGTCAGTAAGATATGCAGTGCATATTACGTTAATTTTCGATGTTTCCTTACCACGCATGTTCGTTAGGAGACTTTCTTAGATTGCATCAGAATAAAAACACCATTGTATCCACTCCAGTTAGTGTACCTTGCCCATGAATTCTGTACTTTATCATTGCTACAGACAACGATCACTCGATCTAATCTTTTCCGTCCTCCTTTCTTTCAATTTGTTTTTCATCCATAGCACAACAACGGTACAGTAGGTTGGTGTACCAAAGCCCAAATCAGTATGAATAAACCGTGGAAACATTGCGCAGATGTTTTCTTCCTCTCGAGGAGTCATCCACAGCACATATCCGCCGAGCCCGTGTTGGGACATTAACCCGAGTAGACCGATTGTAAGGCGAAAGCATTAAGCAGGCGAAAGTTTTACAGTATTTCAACAACAGAAATGAACAGCATTATAGACCATCAGACAGAGTTGTACGCGGCGCGTTCAAGTGCAGAGGTTACTTTCCTCGCCACTTTGTCATCGCGAGAAAAATGTCCTCCTTTGAAATTGAGGCTGACCACATAATGCAGATAAAACAATGTTCACAAAGTCTTCATGATGCATCAAGGACTGACTAAGATAATTTGATAATAAACCAGTTGCATGAGTGAATTCGTTCCAAGTTTGCGAGGTCGATTTTGGTACAGTTCCGAAAGATTTAGAAAATTCACTCAGCTCATGACGAAAAAGTTCTATAAATAACCAAAACCTTTTTCCGCATGAAATGAGGAATCAGTAAATCTGCATCATTTACATTTATATTGTCAACAGTCGTTATGTTAAATTGAAGCCTTGATTTGATCTTTCAAAAGTCAGCAGGATGGTTACAGTTAAATGTGCTCGAATGCCTACATACGCTTAGCGGGTATAGATTGCTTGAAGTTTAGGTGCAATGGAAAGCAAAAGCATACGAGAAAAGCTTTCTCCCCAGTTTCGATTTCTCTTGAAATCTCATGAAAAAACAACGTGAAAACCAGCGAGCTCTACGGATGTCAAAACTTTATTCATAAAAATTGCAATGGACTTCTTGAAATCTGACTACATCCAATTGAATATTTTTCCCAACTAACTGAACTCCAATAGGCTGTCGGTTGGATGTATTCAAGTTTCGCAACTTTAACATTCTGCAGAATCCGTGATTTCATTAAATTTGAGGAATATTTTCGATCTAAAATGAACTACTTAAATTTAAAATCTCTCCCTTGTTATCATTGTTGTCGTTGGAAATACATCTTACCAAACAAATTTTTTTCGTGTTTACACTGATTCAACGCAACTAATTGTCGATAGGAATGGCACCATAACCATGGTTTCTCAGTTCAGCTTTCCATATTGTCAATTTTAAAAAACTCATTAGAATTACAAATTTTCAGGAAAAACTATCATTGAAATTCTACTTGATTTGTAAGTTACATTTTCCGAGTGGGTAACACTTTCGACCGCCGAACGAAACAGGGTTTTTTGTAAAACCGTGATTTCACCCTAACTTGAAATGTGAGTAAACTTGACGAGAATATCCGTCAATCTCTAAGCACAGTTGTCAGGTTTAAGCGTGCAACATTATCTGAATTTCGTTATTAAACAATAATGAGACATACCAACTCTATGGTGAATAGCAGTAAGTGCTTCTCGATCATACTGTATTTTATGAATTTAATAAAACGTTTCATATAGTTAACTCGTGAGTAAAAACCCCAAAATGACTAGAGTTTCTAATGGGTCGAGTGAAAAATGACATTGTCGAATTATGGTTATTGCATTCGTACCACCACTGTGGGATTGAGGTCAAACTCCCGATCGAATAAGAGGACAGCAGCTGGAATAAGGTGGGACAAATAAATCAACACACACTGGGATATTAATTGTCAAATGTAATTTTTCCATTAGGTTCTAAACTCACCAACGACAATTCACTAATAACGCTTAAAAAGTGTTTGTCATTTGCTTATTCACTTTCCCCTAAAAGTTTTTGAAACGTGTTTTGTTTACCTTTTCTCTGCAGAAACCATTCGACCATTCCGTGTCAAATCGCAATTGGCTGACAAAGAACCCTTACGTACAGGCCAACATACGTAGCGTTCTTAGTTGGTCGCTCAATTTTCAATATAGCGAACAGCGCTGCCCAACAAAACTACCTGCTGGCGAACAGACAGAAAGCGAATAGACAGAATTCGCGTTGTGCTTGTCCACAGCTGGAGGCGATACGGAAGGCACCAGAGTACTTTTAGCCGGTGTGGAACATTTTTAGCGAAACTAGGATTCTTGGAGTTTACCAGTACCCTTGTGACTTCTCACTTTTCGCTGTGGAGAAGGCCAGGCGGTTATTTTTATTCGAATAAGAATAACTGTGAAGAACTGTCCGAATATAATGGAAACGTCGAGAAATTCTTGAGTTTCCCTATCGCACGTTGAGCGCGGATGGTCGTACTCTGACCGATTCAGTAGCTCTGCGTCGCAATTAATGGGCCAGAGCTGTTCTGTATGCGCATACTTTTCGTCTATGTTTGTGCATCAACTGAATAAGGCCGTAGAATTTGATGCACTGATCAGGCCACGGAACAGCCAGATAAGAGTGAAGACGTTAGATTTGGTTTTGATTTTAGTTGGTGCACTCCGTCTTTTCTTCTGTAGTTTGAATGATGAGAACAGTCGCAGATTTGCCGCAACGGGATGTATTTGTTCAGAGTCAATGCGGTATGCATCAATGCTTTCAGACCATTCCGTTAATCTAGTCCGGACATCTCTAAATCCTAAAGGTCCACACTTCTCATGGAGATAAGCTACTTATTCTGTCCTCACCTCTTGACAAAAATTTCCATTCATGTTTTGTTTCATTGGCATTTTTTAATCCTGTTCCATCGGGTAGTAAGCTGCAACTCATCACCTATTATTTGTTTTTTCTCTAGTAGTAAAGCAACAATTTGCACTATACCTTAAATTGTTTTTGACTCACCTAAGCACAATGCACCTGAGCTACTTTAGTCGATCTAACTATTTCTTTTGCCATTTTATCAAACGAAAGTTGTTTCTCACCTTTCGAAAGACGCTCTTTCATTCTGCCTCTAAATCTTTCATTTCTGATATTATCAACTTACCTGTTTGTAAACCTGATTATATTTTCCACACATTTCACACAGAGTGTCCTCGTACGAGCATGTCCATAAACTAGAGGACACTCGATTTACTTCCTATTTGTGTCGTGATTCTTTTCATTTAGTCATACTTACCCTCGGCTGTGATGTGTCGAGCTGCTTTTGTTTCGTGTTTGCTGTCCATCACCATACTTTCCTCTCCGACTTCTCATTGTGGTTTCCCTCCTTAATTGGAACGCAATACTAGCTCTCCCGATGCTTAACTTTCATTAGTTTGTTTTATAGCCTATGGATGCTTCTCACATTGGCATATAGACAATTAATCTCACTTCTATGTAAGTACGTTTTAGTCATCTGTATTCCTCTGCGATGAGAGGCAAGACAACCCATGCTCTAATTTTCTGCATGTATCTACTTCACCATTCACCTATCAAACCATACCTGATCAGAGGGATTAAATGCACAAAATATTACGAAATAGTTTATTTCAGGGTGAAATCATTACCAAGTACTATTTAAAGCGAAGAAAGCGGAGATCGGAGTGATGGAACCTCGGGAATTTCCCAGTTCATCATCTGTAGCGACCGCTAAGCATGTTGGACAGTATTTGCCCATTTCTGTTTAGATCGGTTGTTAATTCACTCTCTGATTGGCAGGCCTTGGAGTGTTTGCAAACTGACGAGCGAATGCACAAGACACTTTGATGATAGTCTTATCCTGTACTTCGTTCTGAATCTGATGTGAACGGGACGTCACACCGAATTTTCCTGACTTGTGGTTCAGTTACTGGAATAAATCCGGTTTATTTTTTGTTTATTACTCGGGTACGATGGACATGTAAACGTTGGATAATTAATAGAAGGACGAATAATCGGAAAGTCTCACTCAAAATTCCTACTTGACAGAGCGAAAAAAATTAGTGGACACTTGGAGGAAAAATTAAACACAAATTTAGCTTAGGAAAGACGACGAAAGGTAATGACTGGTAAAATTGTTTACTGCGATCTTCCCGCTCCCATACCACACGTTCATTCTGTCATTCAGTCAACGATCTCTCCGAGCGACTCATTAGAAAGTTGTACGACCTTGACAGAAGCCTTTCTATGTCCTGACAAATACGTGAAAATAAGTCCCTGTTGAACATGGCTAAGAAAGACTTTGCAAAAACAAAGAATACTCTGTAGAACACATGCAACCGTTCCAATCAGAATGAGTTAATACAAAGACAAATTAGTTATTTCGATTTGTTTCATTATATCGCACAAAATGGAGATAGTGCAGGAAATTTTTCGTTTTTCGTGCAATTTTTAACTAGGAATCTTTCATTTATTGTTTC
Organism: Fasciolopsis buskii; assembly: GCA_008360955.1. Classification (NCBI taxonomy): domain Eukaryota; kingdom Metazoa; phylum Platyhelminthes; class Trematoda; order Plagiorchiida; family Fasciolidae; genus Fasciolopsis; species Fasciolopsis buskii. The sequence continues at coordinate 59,939 of LUCM01006287.1, forward strand.
CGTGCAGTGATATTTGATGCGAATTCTTCGACCAGTTCGTTCCAATTTCCAGTTCACAGAGCGGTCACAATCCCCAAACCATTGGTACTTCAGAAGAAAAAAGCAACGATCCTTCACTATGAATCCAAAGAGAAAGATAAAAATTAATAATTCATTGTTTTTCATTTTTTATCAAATTCGGTAAACCAAGTCAGTTTACGGTAGGTTAACAAAAACTACTTTCTGCGATAGTGAACCCATTGGTAACTAGATAATTCCTTTATAGTCTTTTAATCGTGTGGTCATCCTCTCCGTCTCACCTCGAGTAAGTCATCCTGCCGGACTGTTGAAAACCACCAACTTTCACATCCTATATTTCCTGAGACTAGTGAGGTTCGGTGAATTATTTTAGCTATCATCAGGTGGACCTACCACGTAATCTGTAACGGACTGGTATTCCATACATCACCCTATTTAAATGAAGAACTTCATCCTCACATTCGTTTACTGTTTGATGCAACACACATTTGCCAACAAGCTTACCGAAATATCAAACGTTCTGTCATCATTCGTTTACTCCGTTGGAACGATACTCGCTCCTTTTTAACTCGCCAATCAGAAGAACATAATCGATTTCCCGGTTCGCTGGAGCGCTCAGATCGAATACGGACACTTCCCCATTCCCAATATTTCTATGACTAAAAATACCCTCGTTTTATTCGGTACCTGATGGGCGGCTCAGATAATTTGGCAATATATGTTCATGACGGACGTCATCACCATCCGCGCCGGTCAGCTTTTACTGATGCTGAATGTTTGCTCGCATCAGGACTGTTATCATTCGAGCTTTCGTGAGCTCCACGTGTTTGTTCATTCCGAATCGAACCTTCCTTTTTATAAGCCAATCAACAGGTATTCGGACCGCCATTATTTCGCTACACTCATTAGCTAATAAGCAACACAAACGGCTATCGCATCTGAAATCCGTTAAATGGACTGGTTCTATCCGTGCTATTTTGTGTCTGCAAATGAACCGTAACGGAAACAAATGTTAACTCTTTTTTATCCAATCAGCTGACTACATTCCTAGCTTTGATCTGCCTCTGGTACACAAAACGGGTTGCCCAGATCGATATCCTATGCCACCATATGGCCCATATAAATCTGTTTGGAAACAATTAACGCTAAAATTTTTGTAAGAAACAGCTTTTCTACTAAGCTCTGTTTGAATTCATCAATTCATTTCCGTTTTCAAGAACCAAATAGGTTGAAAAGTTTTCAACAGTAACATGCTTCCCACTATGCACGTACACCAAAAGGTATCAGGAAAAGTCTAGGGAACCATAATATCCGTGTGCTTTACCGGATAAATAACATCATGTAGGATCTTGAAAAAGCCAAAGCCCTGCAGGGAACAGAAAACTAAAGAGTTCAAAGTCGGAATCACAAAACATCAAAGAAAAGAGAAAACCCGACCGACCGGAAAGCCTGCATTAGCAAAGGTCTAACAAGATCCAGCTATTCCATATCATGTCCTAGTCACAGGATACCAGAAAGACTATAAGGATACCAAAACACTTCATTTGGGATGCCGAACACAATGATAACTTGTATGAAGAATTTCTGATCACTAGATCCGTCGGTGAGAGCATAAACCAAACTGATGAGATAGAGGTCTCACTTGGATAGTACAGACATCGTACAGACTTAACTGCGCACCGGTCAGCTAGCAAACACGAACGCAGACAAACACGGACACCGTTAGACGATAACGGAGAGTGATGCGTTAACGAGTCTATTTGGCTGATTGCTGTTTTGAGTGACTGGATTAAAAATTGCTTTGGGAAGGGTCACCCGTAGTGACCAAAGCAGGGTTTGGTCAGTAATAACACCGATAACGCGGATTTTGATAACTGTGCTTTACCAAAATGTTCTCTTTTGGAATCGGCTTTAAAATGGTATGAAAAATAAGCGGCATAAAAGTAGTCCTCGGCCGAATCTTAGACTTCGACAATTACCTCCTGCCAACCTATTGCAAATCCTACGGACTGACTGATTTTTGATAAACAAAAAATTTGGAGTGATCCGGAAAATCCAAAACAAACCTTTGACGACACGTCAAATTCAAATAAAATGCGATATACTTGACGTGTATATTACAGAATAGAAATGATCTAAATAGGCGATACACGAAGTCTCATAAAGCAAGCGCACATCTAATCGAGACTGTTCGAACTCTCTGATTACGAAAGACAAGATGGTGGGAATTTCGAATAGTTGCGTTAATTGCAAACAAAAGAACAAGGGGTCTTGTTTGCAAATGTTCAAAAATGTTGACCATTTGCTTTAAGAAATCAACCGTTTTTGTTTGATCGAATTAGGGCTTCAAGAGACAAAATAGCATCCTCCAGTGGCGGCAGACCTTTTCGCTGATAGCTAAACACTTTCAAATGCATACAGGAAAACAACTTGCGAATTAATAATCCATTTCTTCCGGTTTGGTTCTCCGTTACAATGTTTGTTTTTCTTACATCGGACCACCCAAAATAGTAATTATGGCTTTTATTGCTTATCCGGTAATTGTCTCGAAGTCATCATCGTTATTAGCGTTGTTGCTCTGATTACCGCAAGCACCTCCGGCTTGTTCGATGGGACATTGCTATCAAGACGGCATTGGATAAGTGTTTTGGTTGAATAACTGAAGCTTGTTTCTGAGAATACAAACTACGGTGTTCCTTATCAAATCGGTATCACTTGCACATTCAGGCTGATTTTTCTTCCACATTTTACCTAGACACCCGAGGTCGTACACATTAAACGACTTTTCCTCAAACCCGCACAACTTGTGACTAGATGGTGTCTGAGGGTAAGTTGTTTTCCCTTAGTATCATCATAAAACATCAGAAATTCAGCTGAGAAAGGCAAATTGTGAACATGAATTTTGTTGACCCGCAAATACGTTTGTAACTAATCCAAGTCTGCTAATTGCTTGAGGGATTTTTTCCTCAGAACTCCCAGGAGCTGTTTTCACTTCATTCTGCTAGCGTTGGCAAATAACGGCGACAGCATTTTTCTTTTATCTCACCGCCTGTTTGTCCCAGTCCAGTATGACAGGATCTCGGAGATGACCGTGGTTGACGATTCCGAAACCTGATGACAACAACCACTATGTTGGTCTCGACACACCGAAAGCGTCGCGAGTTTCATTCCATCAACTGTCTCCCTACAGGCTTCATCGAAGTTAGCTCACTTGAACTTCTTTTGCACGCTGTCATTCCTCCAAAGGTTGCTATGTGAGTGTGTTGACTAGTCGTCTACATCCAAACCGCTTTTGATATCAAATTGCCGGTATCATTTCCAACCAACTTAGGCCGAAACATGTACAGAATCGATCGGAAAGACGACGAACAGATACTGTCGACTGTCAAGCGGGAAACATTAGCTGATAGAAAAAGACAGGCAGAAATAACCAGACAATTAGCGTTAGTTGTGAAGCAATATATCCAACCCAGTCGGAATAGATGATATTTTAATTTCAACAGAATCAACGAGCAGCTTCCCTGTTCTGAACACCAAAAGCTGCTATCATTGGCGAATTTCATTCTAGCTTAATCAGACTCATTGGATGTGGTAGTGAAAAAGGACAAAAATATCACAAACTATAACTGTTGTAGACAGTTGTTCGGTACTGTTTTAGAAAACGAGGTGGAAATATTAATGGCATTTTGGTTCACAGTTAGTGCGATCCTATAAAAATGATCTGTTGCAATGACATATTATTTCTAGCTATTGAACAGCTGAATTCAGTCAGTAGAATAAAATTGATCCAGTGGATGTCATCGACATAAACGCATAGCTTGACCGAAATAAAGTCGGTGAAAATGAAATTCCCGGGAAACTAAACTGAATTCGGTTATCTGGTAGCGAGCGTAACACTTGTGACTGAATCAGCACCTGTTGCGGCAAAAAACCAACTGGTTAAGTTGCCAGTAAGTGTGTGTGTGTGTGTGTGTGTGTGTGTGTGAATGCAGTCGACGGACTAGTCTGGGATTTACCAATCGGAGGATGGCAAATCACACCATGCATCTTCTCAAAAAGTCAACTGATCAATCGGCTTTAGTTGAAAATACTCAGCAGCAATTATCACATTGTCCGGAATGTTATTAAGTTAAAAAGTATGATTTCTAAGATGGTTGCTCTAGCAGCTCATAGTAGCCTACTGTTACTTTTGTGGGAAGAACAGCAAATGCACAGCAAAAAATTACGCTGAAACAGGAATGAAATCGGGCAGAGAAAATTAAGTGCACTAGATCAACTTTGGTGACTTCAGTTGCAAAATGACTCTTTTTACCTGCTTTTGTTCCAATTGATGCTAGAAGAATGAAAGAATTTTGTACAAACGACAACTGAAAGTGCTTTGTAATTAGGTTAACCGGTGGAGAAGCAAGTGCATCATCGGCTTATTACAGTGCTGTGTGAGTTCTGACGCTGCCGATGAATACTGGGATTGAACAGGGCTCCAAGAATAAAAGCTTAATCGACTAAAGCGTTCTGGACATAAGGGTAGTGGATGATGAGTTGTCATATCCATTATCCTAATCAAAGGTCAGCACAATTGCGGCGACATTGCGCTTGTCATTTCCATCTATCAACGGAGCAAAAGAACCTCTCGACGAGGGCAGTTAATAACGACGGGGCCAATTAACCAGCGAAGTGATCGACAACTTAGATTGATCGTTCGATTTCGGTTAATAAAAGAACTTTTGGTCCGCTGAACTTAGTTTTTCTCACTAGAGTTAGTGGGAGCTGAAGATGGCGGCCCTAGAGATGCGATCGCTTGAGGATTTGCTGCCGAAGACGAGCAGAAGTCTTATTCCATTTTCTGCAATTCAAAACACTGGATATACAGGAGGTTGTTAAAAGCAAGGATTCAGATGAGCTTTACACGGCTTAAAGCCAAAACGTAAATCTTTTTCTTTGCGATCTTTTGGTTGCTAACATAAATGATGCTTCGATAAGTTTCCAATTTCTAAACTCTTGGAGCCTACCGGACACGGAGTACAACTAAAGATAACGTTATTACTCTTTCAACATAAAAGCTCTCCGATTGAAGATAGCATCAACCCATATTGATGACAAAATCATGTTCATTTGAGTGTTCAGTGATTTGACTGCCACGTTGATCTGATCCTCGTATTTCTAGTTTCCAGGATCTTGCGAATTCTGGTCCCGCAGGCAGGTTTTAAAATGTTTTGTCCACAATTAGGATGAAATGGTTAAAACAGCGTCTTCTCGAAGTTGATGAAATATTTCCATTCGAATTTCCAAACTTTGATTTTGAACTTCTAAGGAAGTGGCCATTATATGAATCCTAAACGGAGATGCACATCATTGGCAACCCTTAATTTGGACTAATTATTAGGTTGTGTTGCAAACTTCTCTTCTAACCGCGAATTTCCGTTTCTTATAGTTCGGCAAAAGAAACTAAAAATCGAATGACGTGTTCTTGCAATAACTTACAGTTTTAACAGGGTTTACGTTCACAAATAAGAAAAATTTGTCGTTAGTCTAATCCTTAGAGATTATTGATCGTTCGACTTGGAAATTTAGACGATCTATCGATATGTTTTGCTTTAAAGCACTTCCAACGCCCACGGTTATTTGTTACGCTGTTTCCTACGGAGTTATTGCAGTCGCCTACCCGTAAGCGCAAGTAAAATAGGTTCAGTTCGTAGTTTTGTCAAAAATTACCAAAATTTGAGTAAACGGGCGCTCTTGACGAGGTCGCCTTGGATGGTAATGAGAAGCTTGCGAGCAAAATATCAATCTCTGCTATCCGAACACCAAGGAACCGAGTGACAACAACAATAGTTCGTGATGCAATAAGCACCAGCTATTGAACCATTCAGAAATCAGTGACAAAACTCATTCTATTCATTATACGTAAGACTTAAACTTATGTTCGGGCTTAGAGTTTTATTTCAATTAAGAGTCGGTGTCGATAGTTTTGGAGAAACGATTGAGCCATTGCTCTATGGGATTCACAAAATATAACTTGTTACCGACTGAAATAATCAAACAAAAATATGATTAAAAGATACCTCATGCAATTACATCCTCAAGGATAGTTTAGATTTACGCGGCACTTAGCAAACCAACAAAAATCCCCAAACTCTCATGATTCCCTGAGTGATATTTTTACTTTCAGTAAAACGGTATGCTCATACTTCAAATCTGTTTTGTCTATCGAACGTATTTCTTAATCCAGAACAGCAAATTCATTCGAGGCAACTTCAATTCCAATTTGGGCTACGGTGCTGTGTTACCCCATTTTCGGTTTGTGACATAGATCAGCGATCTCTGGATTACTCCTTCATTCATAATGCTTTATCGTGCATTGCTATATTGTCTGCTTTCGACAAAATATCTACGTTTATAACAGTCTAGAAGATCTGGTGTTAAATATATCCTAAACGGAATGTTCTTCATTCAGACGGTATTTAAAAGTAAGTCCATCTAACCAAATTAAATGGATTGACAGTGTCTATCTCTCAACATTTCCTATAAACCCTTCTATATAGGATTTGAATTTCCCAGTCACAATTAGTTCTGTTAATTAGTTGCACATTGTCCTAGATATCAATCCAAGAGACATCTTACATTTTGTACTGCGTCAGTCAGCTGTGACTTTTATGTCACCAGTTAAAAAACTCAAGCATTTTCGAATACTACCGGCTAATGTTTCCAAATTCGTCTTTCCGTATCTGTGCCCTGTTATGGTATTGTGAAACAAGAATTCCCGATTGCTTTCTGCAAAATGTCAACTAGAAAACCTTGTTTCATCGCTCTCTTTCGGTGCCCTTTTGATTTCACCGGTTCGTTAACTTACTAGCCACCTCTCAACCGCAGGTCACAAGATTTGGCGCGATTTGAAGCATCCTTTACCTACCGACTTGACTGTTCTGACTAAATTACTCTATTTGAAAGTCAACCCTCTTCTTTCAGAATAAACAAACATAAAATCGCTCCACTGTCCCCTATGTCACCCGAACGCTGACGAATGAGGTCAAGAATCGAAAGGTAATTCCCTTCTAAATATGGCTGAAGCTTTCCACGATCAATCTCTCACAACTTCAACACCTGTCCCCTACATTTGATTTGTTTTATGGCAAATTAGTCAGAAAATTTGATTCGAATGTAAGACTACTCCTTGCAAAAGTAGATCATGCATGTACAGTTAGAAATGTGTGATTCAAAGTTACGAATTTCTGGCAAAATCGACAATAGCAAGAGAAATGAGTGAGGATTGATAAAACTGATTGGACTCTTAGGGGGTGCAATAAAATTTTTCTGCAAAATTCTCGAAATGCACGTGATGAGGGAAAGGTGCACAAGTTTGTAACCCAGACCGTTCAACCACTGGTCTAATAATTAAGCAGAGAAATGACCCGCACCATATTGCACAAATAGAAACTACATGTGTTGGACATCCTTCGCAGTGCTCTTCTATTAAACCGAGATGTAGACAGAAGAGGTCGCATGAAGTTTTAACTGACATAAAATCAAGTTACCAAAAGCAAGCGTACATTATTTACCCAAGAAGAATTCAAAATAATCTTTGCTAACACGTTGCCCAATGCCGTCATTTTGAGTTTACAGTGTATCCTGTACGGGCAGTTCTCGCAGTTATCTGTAGTGGGTACAATATTCGCATCCAGCTGAGGTCACCGACACGTAAGACGCGGAAGCCATTGCAAGTTATCGACATGCGACTGAACGAAATCCACGCTACTCATTACGACCATATTTGAAATTGGAGAAACCACTACAAGGCCGCCGAAACACAGCGGCCCATTGGGTGTAACCGATAGCTCCTTTTGAGGAGCGCAGAATTCCGGAAGTTCTCCTTGAATTTAATCATTTGCATGCCGATAAAATCGCAATCAAAGCATTTCCGATCCTGAGTCTGATTTTACCGACAGGCAATATTGGGCCTTTTTAGCATTGATAAAAAATCCATCCGGATAGATGGGCAGCATGTTGAATACGCTCAGCGTTACTACCGGAACTGTATCGCAGCAGCATTATTTCAGCGTTCAATTACAAAACTGTGCTTTTGATGTCATTTTTAATCTTCGAGTCACCTGAATGGAATGCATGATTTTAACTTACGCACGCCACACAAAATAGGTTCTCTCATTCGCTTGGAAAAAGTTATTACGGTGATTTCTGGACTTAGCTGATACCGAATAACCTGAGCAGGAAACGTCTTTCAAATAGTTCCAGTCCTCATCAATTTTCTGTAAGCTTGCTAGCTTTGTTTTATCTAATTAATGTAGATGCTAGTCGCAACTTTAGAACCTCTGAAGAACACTTTTGAGGTAGCAGGGAAGCCAAGTATTCCTAGCATGGAAAATTTCCTCTCATTTCTTGGAGGCACTTTTGGCAAGCTGAAGGTCACCAGTTTAGCTTTGGATGATTAGCATCCAAGGAGATTTTCCATGTTAAATCAAATTAAAATTTTAAAATTTCTTAGTGAACCGAGAACTATCCTATTCAAAAAAGCAAAGCTCGCATGATCCACTGGCCCACATTGGAAACCACGTTGAAGTTAGCAAGACGTCTTTGGTCTCCAGATGGATAATCTCTGTTGCTTTCGAGAATGGTAAGAAGCCAAATTTCAGTTTAGTTGTACTTGATCAAAAAACGACTGACCAGTCATTTTTATTTGATGTTTATTCTGCGGGACAAAGTGAAGTCCTTTTATCTGTCCTCCTTATTCTGGGGCAAAGTCCACGAACGAATGTGACTCGTGAATGTGCCATCTGCATTTACGTATTTGAAGTGGTACTTACTGTTCAACAGAATCTGCTTGTATCCACCCTTCAATTTCTTCTCTTCATCCTCGTCCGAAACAGGGAAAGTAAACAGTGAGCAAGTGAACAAGGCTGTACCTGTGTAAGAAAATAACAGTTCATCGCAATCAGAATCCCTGTTTCCTGAACCTTGATAGTTTTACACATCACATTTGAAATTGGTCCTATGGTGTACAGTGCTCCCACGTTGTCATTCAAAGCTTACATTTGTCCTGTTTGTAAAAAGTAGCCATATCTTAACTGCAGTCTCTACGTTGTGCTTCTGTGGGGTAGAGTGAGAGGCTTTACGAAGGCATGCTTTTGTAGGAGAACTGCATTCACTCATCCTCCGGTTCCGCATACCGGCTCTTGACGATGCCGAAATTCATAGTTTGGTGGTCATTTAGACTCGAAAACGGCCGAAAGTTGCGTTTATTTCACTAGAACTACGTTCACAATTATTAAAATCCGTTTACGGGATCGTTGGCCAAGCTAATAAAGAAACAACCTCCGATTCGTTTAACATCACTTCCGGTATAGCCAAGTGTTTACTCTGCCTCCGTGTTTGTGACAGAAGTGTAATTAATCCAGTTTTTTTTAATATTAAAGATTTTGGTGTTTTAACACTAGTCAGTAAGCCAGTTACTGTACAGGATATGGCTCCAGAATAGTTATTGATGGGTTTGTATAGAACAGAGATTAACTGAGAGCGAATTCCGGTATATCTTGTCCCCAAAGTATATTCGACTATACGGATGTCGTTGTCAACTGCTGACCGTTCATGCACACATCTGCGTTCCTACACACGAGCAAAACCCGGTTCTCGCAGAAGGGAAGATAAAAACTATAGCCTAGAACAAATTTCACCTTCCGAATTTTCATACTCGCTTCTGAGCACAATTTTTGACGGTCGACCGGATGATCAATTTTCAACCTTTACGGGAATTTTGGTTCATTGTTGTGCAGAAAGGGCAGAATGTGGTCAGCATCAATGAAGATTTGTTTGCAGGGTACAAAATCAGCAACAAGTCCAAATCTAACGAATGAAGTCATATTTTTCACCAATAGGTTTTGATTCATTGGAGTACAACTGGGCCTTTACCTCTTGTCTCTCCTCACTTGAACACTGACATGTTTGAAGTCTTATGATCCTTGGTATGCCCTGGTGTTATCAATGCAGATTGTGATGATGGGTTTCCAACCTGAACTTTAGTCTTAGCAACCGCAGGGCTTTAAAACCAACCAGGTCGAGTTACAAGATAACTATCCACAAACGTTGCTGCAATAATCATTGTGGTTACCAAACAACCGCAGATTCATCCGTGTACTGAGCGTAGACGTTCACACAAATCATGGATGAGTTTTAGCAAAACTACCGGTCTTATGTAGGCCTGGATTTGTTTCGCATCTCACAGCCATCCACCTTCGCCAATAAAGCCAATCGAAAGTTAGACTATCGAAATCTCTGTTCCAGTATTCTATGCTCACAGCACCAACAGGTGGCTGGTTAGGACGACAGAGCTTGCAATTTTTATATTTGATTTTTGTATGATTTTCTTCGCGTTTATGATCTTCACGCGCTGGTTCAACAAATGTACACGTGGTTAATTTTTCTCTTCAATTATTTTCAAGTCCCTACTGTGAACCTACGAGGGGACAGAACGACTGAGTCCTGGATGGAAGGTCTATCGAACGCGTTTTTTCTTTTATGAGTTAGGAAGAATGAAGTGAAGACTCCATCGCAGTACGACCGACACTTGGGAGTAGTTAACCAAATAGCCTCTCTGAAGAGCGTGTGTTAAGTTCTGAATACTTTTTGCCAGTTTAAAATAACAGTGTTTGGCAGCTCAGGCTGGTAGCTTTTTAATCTTCATGCTGGCACAATTGCGTTTAGATGTAAAACTCTTCTGAAAGTTTCCTAGTAATCCCTGTGATCAGCGACCAGAACCCTCCCCCCAAGATATCCGTGGTACTCTGGCACGTGCCCGGATAATTCAGTAATCGGCTATCTGGACTCAAGATCTCCGAAAGCATACTGTAATGAAAGCCCCGAGAGATGAATCCTCAGTCAGCCGCATGATGATCGTTGTCGACAATCGGGCGAAGGCTATAAATTTCATTCGGTTTCAAGCTATTAATGTTTATTATAGTAAGACTGAAGGATTTGTTATAGTGCACAGTAATACAGTGGTCAGAACCACGAATTAAGATTTCCTTGTGAAAGCCTGCGGATTTCACCGCCAAGTTGTAACTGATGAAGCAAATGACCTGTTGGTTGTAGATGCAATTTTCCCCGGCACCAAATCGAACAAGGAGGTTAGCTGCTTTAGGTCCCACCATTTACTTACCGCATCACCACCAGTGTTTGCTAAATTCGGTCTTTAACTGGGCAAGTAAAAATGAATTTATTTCTCAAAACAATCTCTTTTACTATAGTAGCGACCAGTATAGCTTTTGATTTTCAAAAATTTCATTCACTTAATGCGCTAGCTGTACACTACAGCCGCTCAGAGTCAGCTTCCAGCCATAACCACCCTAAATGTGCTGTTAACTCCAATTATCAATGCAATATTCCACCTGCATTTGGTTCAACTGATACATCCACAAAAAGCTGCCCATTCGGCAGTATCTCTGGGTGATTTAGCAGAACGTTTACTCATAGCCATATCTGGTCTTGACAGGAGTTTTGTAAAAAAAAATGATGCAATTTCTTTTAAGTTTTCTAGCCCATGTCAGTGCAACCTAGATGCTGCGCAGCTACCCACAGACTCGATCTAGAAGAACCAAAATAGTGGGCTGAGGTGAAGTTCGATTATTTGATAAATCACAGGCGAAGAATCATCGTTTTGCAATTAACTATGCAGCATCTGTTTCTACGGAGTACTCTTCAGTTCATGTTTGTATATACCCCAAAGAATTGGAAATCCTTCCTCTTAGAAGTGGCTTTTTGAGTGTAAACTGAAATGCAGTTGCACTGTTATCATTCATATGATTAAGAAGCTTACAACAGTTTCTGATTTCATTGGCCACCACTCTTGATGAGTGGCTTTGGTTCACTTACTTCCATTTGTACAGATCTTCTAAGAAAACTGATACCCTGACCTTGAGACTTGATGTACAGCTGGAGATAAAATCTTCTGCCATGTCATCCAATCATTCACCACCGAGGTAATTGGTGGTGACCGAATTTTAATCTTTTTTGAAATTGATTTTTACGACCAATTCAACATTAATTCTGAAAACAAATAATTTGAATTGGTACTACTCCAGGCGGTAGGTGGGCAGTCACTCAGAAATACCTAAATAGAAATATTTGTTAAACTGCGAGCACAAATTGTCGAATATTCCCGAAGTAGAGAATATCTGAATTTGGTGGACCTGAACCCCGGTTGTATGAGTTCCTATATTTTGTCGGTAAAATATGTACACCAGAATTACCAACAGTGTGATTTAAACAGACCATCACATTTATCTTCATACTCCATTTTCGCCCAAAGTACATGACTATCTTTGTGCTTTCCGTGTAGTTACAGTCTACTCTGGAGGCGCCAACCGACGGGGTTTTTCTCACACACATACAACCTCAATAAAGTTTTCATTGAATTAGATCCTGAAAGTTGTGGCGACATTTTCGTCCCAGATAAGTGCATCCAAAGGATAGCCGTTAATTGGAATTTGCTCTGGTGACAACAAAAAAACGTTTTGTTTAATGCCTCGTTGAAGGTAAACTTGGATACAGCGTTTGTTGTGTCCCATAATCCTGTGAATTAGTCACTCTCAATAAGGACTTAAGAAACTCCACCTTGCATGCACACGTTCTTGATAAATGTTACTTCATTTAATCTGCACCAGCCGTTTTTCAGCTTTCACCACTCCACATATGTACCCACCAACTGACCCGGAATATCGCATCAAAATGAACGAGAAAACAACATCGAAATACGCATCCAGTCTTATTAACAAAACAATCTTACTGGCGAACGAAACCGCACTCGACATGTAGTTCTTTGGGTGCCGAGGAGAGAATCAACTTTAGTTGAACTGTCCACTTAGCCGGAACGCTGGTAGCTCCAATATTAAGGCCAATAATTTCGTTTTGTATTTCGCATCCTCCGGGATAGTTCCAGTTATTTTGCTACAACATGACCTCATCGGCTCCTTGGTGTTGGTCACCATCTGGATTGCGGTTGTTTTTGTTGTCACTCAGAGATCAATGGAATGTGAACGGAAGGCTAACCCCTGTGAGTGCCAGGAATTATTTTGATGTTTATTTGCGATCAGGTTTGTCCAAGTTGTTTTGTTTTTGGTACCAAAACCATTACAATGTTTTAGTTGGTCGAACTGAAAAGACCGTTGAGCTGGACTGATTTGTTCTTTGGAATCATGGGCCTGGTACCTGTTTGATCACTTAGATAATGATCACTTGATGACTTTTGTAATCAGTGTATACATCCCTGTGAAGTGACTTGTTCTTCGCAGTGGCACTCACTGAACAATAAGGCAACTGGCTCCCATCCACCTTACTGGACTTGGCCGTCCGTCTAAGGTATAAGCTTAGTAATGTAACTGAATGATGACGGTGAAGTACTCCCCTTTCCCAAGACGGCATGGTGCTAGAAGAATATAAGAGGATTAAGGACCATGTACCCCAGCATACGGTGACTATCAGCATTTGTAACGTCTTTGTTTCAATGATATTCACCTACCTCCAACTAAATGCACTGTTTCATAAAGGTGGTATTTCCACCACCGTGAAGTGAACGACCGCGTGAGACATGTCTTTTCCAGTCTATTCAAACAGACGAATTTTGGTTTACAAACAGTAATGAAACAAAATTCAACTTCGATTTAATCACGGAGGGTATGAGCATAGAAAGGGGGGACAGTTCTACGAAGTTGGAGTTGGGCTGAAATTTAGAGAGACAGTCAGGATGATTTGTATATGGTGGAACACCTACCAGCTTTTCTGACCCTTTCCGAGTGAAAGACTTAATAGTTCCGTGACGGTCGGACTATTTTATGTGAATACGGGCAAATTCAACGTATGTTAAACCATCGGCTACTAATCTACGTCACATGCTTTTTCATTTCATCAGCACTTACATGGTGATGCAATTACGTCAGCACGGTAACTATCCGAAGTTCTCTAAACAGCCGGCATCGAGGGCAATCAATGCCCACCGTGATAGGTCAAAACACTTTTGTGTCGGTCAAACCACGAAAAAAGTCGTAATACTAATACTTCCAGTCGGACAACTTCCGCCCAGTTTCAGATTGTAAGGGAACGAACGGTTTTCAGAGGTTGGATTGTCAATGTTGATGAAAACAGTGAAACAAACTGAACGCAGAAAAATCCGTAGCCGATTGTTTGTCTGGTAAATTTCTGCTACATTCAAAAGCAATTCGATCAGCATGACAGATTTTTCCTAGGTTAAAATAACTCCCAGATAGTTTTCGCGTAGACTGGACAGAAATGGACAAATTTGTGATCAGATTGTGTGGAAAAATCTATTTTTTTGTTTAGTGAATTGTCTAGGCAGGAAGTTCATTGGCCGTCGTCAATGACGTACTCGAGGATAAGAATTGTAAAATACAGATTAGTTCAGAAAGAGGCAACGATGCTTTAATAATCGGTACTCATAACTGTTGGCAGTCGTTGACCATCTGGATGCAATATTGGAATAAATTTCTGTTCCACATGTCCATTATGCCTCTCTGTATGACGCTACCTAGAAGGTAGCGTAACTCTCTTTTGGACTAAATCGTGAGACGTTAATTTACGTTACTTCAAGATAGCTAACAACAGACATGATTTCTGTTTATTACCAATGGTGAATATAACATTAAATATCCTATGACTGAGTCGAGTTCCAGTTTCATCGAATCCATGTTCCAAAATCCTCAGTTGCATACGTTGCTATTGATGTAAAACAGAGTTGAAAAAAATTCTGTCTGCTGTTCCTAGGGCAAGAAATGATGAGGGATTCACAAGCTGACTTTCCGCTCAATGTTTAGTTCTTTGTCTATTTCAGGTTAGATCAAATGCGAATTTGTTGAAAAGTATTTTTCTGCAGCACCAAAGACAGTTCACAGTTATTTTTTCATTTCAGATAATTGAGCGTTACAATTACTCGTGTTTTGTGCTGTAAGTTCGGAACTCCACTTCTGTTTTACTTCAGAATACTATTTTTGTATTAGAAAATGCGAGTCTGAGAGCCCAATTTTCTATCCACACACAGCTTCCTTAATCGGAACGCGGATGGGAATACGTTCTCCCGGGTATCTTCTAACAAACGCGTATCTGGAAAACGTCCGTTTTTCAATTGTTCTATTTTATATTTCATATGTGAGAACCTGTTTTACATGCAAATTAGTTCCGTATATATGAAACTCTGTGACCTTTTTGTTCCGTGAAATATTCGAGATAGAACACATCTGTCAAACTAAACTGAGATGAACGAAAAATGCAAATGAATGGCACCGAGTTTTGGCCTTGAAGTTTTACGACAGCCAATCCATGTTTGGCCTGCTCAGCCTCAGTTAATTAAGAAATGGGATAGACTAACTTGTCAACCGTGCAGGTGTACACGAATAGGGGATACGACCGGAAATCTGGGTAAGCGGCAGTCAATTTTTGCTTGCTTGCCTAATCAGTCTACCAATGTGCGTTTGTTTTTGATCTTGAGATCGACTGACTTTATTTGGTTTTGTCGTCCGTTCACGTCACCAGTATTAAATCCGCTTTGAACCCAAGCTCCAAGGTATGGTGTGATGTACTTTGATCGGTGAACTAGATCGATAAAACTATGGGCGAAAACAAACAAACTAAACTAGTCGCCAATCGGCATTCTGCTCACGCGCAAATTAAACGAATAATTTCAAAAAATCTCATACCTCGTTAAGTCGCAATAATGTGTTCTCGGCGTATCGATGACCTTGTACTTGACATTCCAGTTTCAATCATGAATATAGATGAGATTGACATGTGAATGGAAAGCTAACTGAAGTCACTGGTAACAAGACTGACGAGCCATTTGGAAAAATTAACAACGCAACTTTGTTAGATTGGAAAATTCAAAAAATCTGTTGTTCTCATTTCAGTTCTAGTTAGAGGGCTCGGCCGAAAAATAATAGAGTAGATTGGTAGGTACGCAATTTTCACTTTTTCTTTGCATCAGTGTTAGAACATTACAGTACTCAGGTGTTACTTACCTCGCCTATTTTTTCACAAATCGTCTTGAGTCGAGTAAATCTGTGGACGAGACTGTGTCGGTTGATGCGCCGAGCTAATATTATACCGAGTATCTACACCTGTTGAACCATATTCGAGCTAAATTAGTTTATCCCTAAAAATGTGTCTGAGTGGTGCTTAATATTACTAACTCTATCCTTGACGAGTAAACTAGGCAATAACCTTGTTAGGAAACATCACTGAATCGAGGATTTCTTAATATTTTCGCTGCTGCTACCTCAGGCTGTCGTTTTCCGTGGTGTTTTGACGGCCAAGCCGAGCGATCGGGACAAGGCACTCATTGCTGAGGATTGTGAAATGCCTCTTGGTCAGTGAATTGGCAATTGATTTAAACTTTTATCTTCCCCAGTTTACCCAAGATGATAGATTATAATTCGTTCAATTCACTAAGCACGACAGTTCCATGTGTTTTCATTCGAGCATGTGCATGCCAGATGATGGTCTTTACATTTTGGTAAAGTAGGTGCATTCTAACACGAGTTTGTAACAGTTACTAAACACTTTTTGAAGAGCTCAAGCCCAAAGTATGGAGAATAAAATAGTATAAAAGCTATGGAAAAAACAGAAAACAACTTGTACATGGCGTTTTTCAAACAAATACTATGTGCTTCAGCCCTGCGGAGATCCTTAAAGGCTGACTAATGGCGTGCAGCGAGTTCAGAAGTTTCTGCTGTCTGTTCATCATCCACCGAAAAGGTCAGAGAAATTAATATTTGGGATAACCCGAAGACATATACGCCAGCGAGAAGAATAAGCCTGAGGTTAGCCAATGTATTTCTGATAGATCGAGCGATCCATCGCACTCACAAACTCACGAATAGACTCATTTCAATAATTTAATTTCACATCAGTGCGCTACAACAAATAAATGGGGTGTATGATAAGCGAATTGGGTACTTGGGAAAAAGAGTTCACATGTACTGTGATAGAGGTTGATCCGGGGGCCGAGGGCGAATAATGAGTGCGTCCACCAACTGCCCAGTTAAGAATAGCCGTTTTATGCTGAGTGGACCGAAACCATTTATGGGTGAGCAATTTTATCCCTACTGAAAAACAGTCATGCAACCATAGGAGATTTTCCCCATTCAGAATGTAGTAATTCTTCACTAGTTTTCTCCCAAACGGACAACATATTGACTGGAGTATTTTGCTGTCTATGTTCAATGGCCACTGGGGAAGTTAAACTGTGAAATCTTACACTTCTAGCACAAATGCACATATATTTCTACACAACAAACTTACTTTTCTTCAGAAATCCCTTGCACACGCATCTGCATGTTTCGCTTTTGAACCCCGGCTCAATGACAATGTCAGACTTTTCACAGAAACGGCAAGCGCCATCTTCCACATCTGTTGTCAATTAGAAAAACTATTCGTTTCAAATGGCCGCATATCCTCCCAGATATTGAAATCCCAAAGAGGAAACAAGGAGTACTTCTACAAATCTCGTAGTTTATCAAATTTGGGGTATATTTCTACCCTAATAAAAGCTAAACTTCATCGCATCGCCACAACATTCGCCAGCAAACCCTTGAGTGGAAACAACAATTGATTTCTATGGCAAGGCAATCGCCTGTTGTATGGGAAGAAAAACAGACATGTAAAATGTTCCGCAGATGACGACAACAACCATCCGGACATTCACTAGTCCCCCAGTCATTTTTTACAGGGTGATGATGGGATAGTTACAGGTTTCACTAGAGAAGATTTGCTCAACCTTCTCCGCACCACTAAAATTACCACAGGGGTTGGTCTTGACAGTCTGTCTTCAGCTCTTTTAAGTCAGTGCTGTGGCTCTGACCGAAAGCATTTAGTTCTCTGATTAACTCCTCATTAATTTCGTTTTCCACCCCTGACTGCTGGAGACCAGTCACTATTATTCCCATCCCTAAATCTAGTAGAACTCTTTCGCCCCATCGCCTTAACATCTTCTGGTCTTAAACTGACAGAGTGTGCTACACTTAAGCGCCTGCGTTCATCTATGTATCCTCCTGACAACCCTTTTCAGTTTGCCTATAAATCTAACAGGTCCACTTTGGATACTGTCGCCCCCCTTAGTCATCACATTTGTAAATCCTTAAATGCATCAAGGAAATTTATGCATTGCGCCTTTCTAGACCATTCGTCGGCATTCGACTCAGCCACATGTTCTCTTCTACTTCACAAACTGCAAACATTTGGTTGTCCTGGGCCATTATTAGCATGGCTGTCCGATTACATTAGTAACCGAACCCAGTGCACACGAATGAGCGGTGAAGTTTCAAAACCGTTGATCAACAACTCATGAGTGCTTCCGGGTGCTGCTCTTTCACCGTACCTCTTCTTTACTCACATCAGCGCCTTATCTACTAGCTCCCCTTGTCATCTGTTCAAGTATGCTGATGATGTTGCCCTCTCTTAAGCCGTTTCGAACAACCATGACTTTCAAAGTTTTTCCAACAACCTATCTTCTGTTCACAACTTCTCTGCACGAACTGGTTTAAGTCTCAACACATCTAAGTGCTTCCAATGTCTGTTCTCTCTCCCTCGGTCGGCCTACCCATCCGAAACGTCTTCCATCAACTTAGGAACAGTTACTAGGATGGATTCTGTGAAATAGCTGTGAGTTAGCATTGATAAAATTCTGAAGTGGGCTTCTCACATTTCCACCTATGTAAAGAAACTCCGGTGTTTCTCATTTCAAATTAGGAAGTTTCGACAGTGCGAGGTGAAACCGAGCACCATCTCCCGATTTGTATACCAATGTGTCTCTCCAATCCCTGTTTACTGCTCTCCTGTTATTTCTCCAGGCTTAATTAAAATAGACTTTGCGATTCTTCGTCGGAGCTACCAATTATTAGCCGTTTGTCTTTCATGCTACTAAGTCAGTTGGCCTTCAATCTATGTGACCAGCACTTATCAACACGTGAGAAATTTGCTCACAAAATTCCCTCGGATTTCACACATCCTCTACCCAACGACCTTTCAAAGTGTCGCTCTCATATTTCAACGCAAACCACTTTTCGTTCCATGCCCTTGAGAGTCAGTAACTATAGGAAATCTGCCGTCTCATATTTAGCACGCATCTTGACAAACCGTGACCGTGTTTCAGCCGATTTCCTGAGCAACCTATCAAAATGTACTCAAATAGTTTTTATTTCATTTGTGCATGGTGATGAATGTCACTTTTAACTTATTTTCCCGTTTTTTTGAATGAAATGCGATATTTTTGTATGCAAAAGTCTATACACTACAGTACCATGGGGCAAGCACAGCTCCATCTGTACGTTATCAGCCTGTTACTTGGACATTAGTTGAAATGGTCTGACAATGAGCTTCTAATTTTGCAAATTACAGCACGGAATTGGTGGTGAAGGTAAGCACTGAAAGGAACAATTGCTGGTGTCACAAATCTAATGCCATTCAGTTGTGCACGTGTAGGATTTTCTGTCGATAACCGGCCGTGCCCCTGGGGGTGCCATTACAAAAGCGAGCCGGCCGTAAATACATGGTTATCAGTCTTCGCTCCCTTGAAATACACCGTCTGTTGCGTGAAGTCAAGGTTTAAATTTCCACAGTGTGACGACATGATGAAAGGGGTTAGTGAACGAGGTTGGCAGAAAGTCACGAACCTCCAACATAGACACATGCATACATGAAGGTTGACTTCGCGTGCTTGCCACTCACTCACACACAGACACGCATGCACGCAAACAGACTCATTGGTAAAACTCACAACTCGCTCCCCGTTGCGCTGTCTTGGTCATACTGCCGATCGGGTCCTGCGACTTGCAGGCTGAGGCATGCAATCATGCTGATCCAGAATCAAACGCATGTAGAGAACACATCGAGTGCCTTGGTCCATACTTAACTTAGAACAGTTGCAGGCATTTTAGTAAATTAAGCCAATCTCCTACCTACTTCACAAAGTAAACTCCGTAAAGTTCCTGATGAAAATACTCTAACAGGATAAAAAATTTAGAGAACCACCAGACCGAGATCCAGTTGTGCGGTTGGCAAACGAATATTACCAAGAAACAAACTTTCCCAGACCTGGTGAACCAAAATGGAATACTTAAACAGAGGAATGCCAGGTAAATCCTTCGTGAAACGGATACATTCGCGTTTCAATTGCGATAAAGTTACAAGTATCTTTCAAAATCCGTGATATCCTCAGCTTCCAAACAAAATGAAAAACAAATGTATCAGATCCGAAGTGAGTTCGGAAAGTATCGAAAAATCAATGCGCCGTTGATTAAGTTCTGTGAATGATTTTAATGTCAGAGTACGGCGTTGTCGGTTGGAAGTAAAATTTTGTTGGCGTTTCGATTACCTTGGGAAACCTTTTTCAGGGTGTCTTACAATCAAATGATTTTAGGTTAAAAGTCAACGGATACCTCAGTATAGTGTGTCTGTGTGTGTGTGCATGTAGATGAGTGCCCCATTGTCTGTCTTTGTGTGGGTGCCTAAAAAATCATTGATTGTTTGATTAGAAAAAATTTGAGTGCCTGTCGGAGCTGCTCGCATTTTCTGTGTCAGCTGAAGTCCAATTCAGTTTGTCACCATTGGGATGCTTGATTGCCTTTGATGTTAGTGTAGTCCGCATAGCTGATATCGTTGCCCCTTTGTTGTGATCTTTTAACGCAGAACCATTTGGTTGTAAAACCTCCCCTAGGAAAGGTTACCAAGGCTAATCGAAGAAGCGGTCGAACTGTACGCCCAATCGACAAGGCTCTGTTTTTGTTGAAAACTTTCACAAAGAGAAAGGACAGTTTAACTGTTGATCCATCATATAAAACCACGAACACGATAAATGATCATCAGCGTATTATCAATGCCGGCACGCTGGATTAACGTAAGTTTCGGCTGAAGCTGTTCCTGTACGTAGATTTTCACGTCTAAAGACATCGATGCACAAACCACTTTTAAATAAGATAGATTGTGGTTTAGTGAGATTGAGAGATTTCCCTATATCATTCCAGAATTTCTTTTAATGTTTTCAGATGAACGAAGGAAAATGAAACGTTGCGCTTAGCGAAAGTATATTCGTTGCGTATGAAAATGAGCAAGATCGATTTTTCAGTCACGGGATAAGTCATGTCAGCCGTATCAGTTCCGCATTAGTTTACTTCAAACACATTTTTTAAAGTGATTCGAAAGCTTTGGTGTTTGCGGTATGAATTTCTACAAGTCCTAACATTTTTGAACTAATTAGATTCAAAAACGGACGATTGTTTGACCTTTCCTTGACCCGATTATACTGCATTAACTCCACACTTTTGTTATAATTTTTACGATGACCTTGTATCTAGCGGTTAGATATTTCACTTTATAATCCTTTTCGTTGCATCCAAGTCGCATTCCATATTTCAGCTCAACTAGGGGAGGAGTGACCAATTGCAGCTTTGCCGTTTCTACTCAACATCGTCTGTCTAAGATTTTTGTCCACGCTTCCAAACCATTGTCCAAAATTTTTCCAACAACGGAATGATTATGCGTGTGACCTAGCAAATCCTTTCTCCCAGATAAATTCTTTCACGGGCGGGCGTGATATTGATCCTTCGCATTCGCGTAAGCCAAATTGGTCGGGGTATTCTGATGGGTGTGTATTAATTTTACATTTAATCACTGCTCTTTGGGCTATTTTTCTCACGGTCTCCCACTCCATTAAAATCGTTCAATATGAATGTGTTTCAGATTTACACTGATTCGTTCGTTTTTTGTCGAACATCCTTGTGCTGTCAGCCTACCGTAGGCATCTTGCGAGCTAGTGAAACATCTGGAGGTACAACACTGACGAATACTATGTTCCCCATGAAAAACCGGAAAGGTCCAGGGATCATAAAATTAACTGATTGTAACGAGAAAGGAGAAGTAGAACCCGACCAGCGTTTTTCCGCCCAAGGTTCAATGAAAATTTTGGAACCCCTAATTATTCCTCGCAATTATCTGTCAAACCGAAAATACTGATTCGGGTCTGAGGCTGACCTGAAATGAAGACTGTTTATTTCCGTTCCCCTTTTTGTTGTTCGTAGTAACAAGCTTTACGTCCCCTTGATTTCATTGTGCTGTTTGCTACCACATCGTCCGTACCGTACCCGTTGTTTAGATTAATTCCGATCTTGTTGAACACAGCTTAATTCGCCCAATTTTATAGAGTGGGAAATCCACTTACACACTGTACATTCATAAGTCGAAGCCTGTTAGAGCTCCCTGCTTAGGACACATGAATGAAGTGTATGTGATTTATGGCCAGTACAACACGGCTGGTTTTTGGAGTGACGCAGATGTTAGAGGCAGATGAGTACGAGGTTAGATACCGAAGGCAACGCGAAATATCCAAACGAGAAATAATTTCGGTCAACAACTTAGACCAAAGCCTGAAGAAAAGGATAGACTCAAGGATTTTCGGAGCGAATAGAAACCACAGATAGGTTTACGGTAGATGAGATCAAAATTAAGTGATATGTGGAACATTAGAGGTATCCGGTGAGAAAAAAGGCAGCGGGAAGCGAGTCCAAGTTTTCCAAGCAATACATTATATATATGCATATATATACATATATCACGCAGGCATGGATACAACTCGATGCCAACGTACCAACTTCGGACAAGAAATTACAAACCGGAGGATGTTGCATTTGGTTGCCCTAGTTTATTTGATCACTTTGTAAATAGTAGATTGATAATTGTGGTACCTGATGAATGAGGCAGCTGTGTACCTTATTCTTCTACCAACGTCTGCCTCTGGTTTCCGTTCTTCCGCCGTGTAAGTAATGTTTTCACATTTTACTCACTATAATCAAATTCAGGATAGCGAAGAAATATGTTAAACTATCAGCTGATCTAACTGTTTTAGAACAGAACGATGATGGATTATACCAACCTAAAGAAGCTCGCTGAGCTTCTAATTAGCGGCGTGACTAGAGATTCAAAGGGTTCATCAATGCAAAAATCTAGACAACCAGGCATTTTGGGCCAAAAAACATGGAACCAGACCGAACTGAGGGTTTATCGGCACATTATTTATTTTGCATGATGCTGGTACGTGATCTTGAAATATTCGTTGACAATTTTTATCTAACTATCAGCAATCATAAAATCGGTACTGAACTTCCTGGTTATAACCGCCGCTTGGTGCGTTACTTTTCATACACTATCAGGCATTGATTCACCTCACATTCTCGGAAAGGCAGGAAGTCACTTATCAGAAAGAGGCTTGGGAAAATTTGCCATCCCAAAAGCTACGTTGATCAAAACTGGGATGAAAAGACAACACCAGAAATAAAGCGACGGAAGAAAATCGGCAAATTTTTACGCTACGGTGCAAGCCAACTTCGATGCTAAAGCATCATGTATCTATTCGCAATATCAGCAAGCCGATATCAGAACAAATGTTAGTTTCTTTTATTGATCTCATTGGTGATCGTTTACTGCTTCAAGCGCGTCTGTAATAACATTAACGCAGGTAAGGCAATGAAGTAGCAATCCAAAGGTATCGAGAAACATCATCCACACAGATTTGTTTACAGAATTAACGGGATTCTGAGATTTGGTTGTTCCTCGTTTCGTCTAACTGACCACTCGGTTTAAATTAGTCAGATTTTGAACATCTCCGGTACACCCCCCAGACGGTGTCAAAAGCAGTCGGGCTGGTGTTGCTGATCCCAACTCAATATCTACGTACACATGGCATAGTGAAGATCAAAAATCTAGACGGAATAAGTATAGACGACTGACCGAACTCACCACCTGGGAGGCTTTAAACAGGTAAACCGGTAGAATTGATTATGAACTAGGGACCGCAAGCTGTTTAAGCTTAAGATATTCCGATAGCGCAGACTGTTAGTTCAGTAAGGTCTTTGTGTCATTTGAATCATGAACACGATGGACCAAAATGTGATCACGGGTGACAGAAGAGGTCCAACTGTGCAAACACGTTCATCGCGATATCGTAAATAAGAGTTCTAAAAATGTAATACTTATGAAATAAAACGACTGCTCACAGTTTGTTCAACAATAGAAACAGAATTTTAGTAGTAGGAGATTGAATGTTTACATGAAATAATTCACCATGTTAGTTGAGCGATGATATCACATGGTGAATTATTTCATAGAAACAGAATTGCAAACTGGGTTGAAATAATTTTATTAATAAGAGCACTACAGTCACAGATCAGCACAATGACAGTCAGCACAATTGTGGTTCAACGCTATTACCGTACAGCTATTTCAACGATGTTCCAGTGGAACATAATCCACCCTGAATAGGCTCTGCAAGCACTGAGTTTCAACAAGCGCGTTCACGGTGATAATCCACAATTCCGTGGGCAAGAAGCGCCAAGCAGATCCTGAACTAGTCAACTGAGCAAAAAAAGAAGACTAAAGATCAAACAGTAGTAGATGATGTGAAACAATGATACTCTCAGCAAAATGACCGACAAACAGCTGAACACATCTACATATGAGGATAGAAAACTTACAGTAGGACAGGTTCAAAGTCCAAACATTTTCACCTGCCGATCGTTGAGGAGTGGACAGCGACATGCACGTATGTGAGTCACTACTGTCCGGTTTTTCTCTCAAAGCATTTTTACATGCAACACGTGTGGAAGCAAACAGATTTGCATGTGCGTATGTGAAAGTAAACGTAAATCTGTGTGCATTTTGAGACCTATTGTTGAGTCCATGAAGGTTAGATATTCTGTGACCTTGGACCTAAGCATGAGTGTGTTGATCATTCGGGCTAACAGTCACTTTTTTCGCAATCCGATCATATGCGGTTGAGAAAAGTCGACTAAACCGGGTAAATTCCATCTAAATACTTCTAAGAAAGTGATTGAGACAACGGTAATATATCTGATTATCCCTACCGGTGGCTTTTCCTCCAACTGTGATTGGATCAGTTCTAAAATGAAATTAACAAAACACTTTCTCATGTGAAGTCAGTACTATGAGTGAACTGATATAGAACAAACTAAATCGGCAATGTACACTACATTGTCCCATCCACGCACACATTTGTCTCCGATGTAGATCTAAGTCATAAAATCAATACTTAAGTTTAATTTATCCGCCTCAATTCAAGCTGCTTCACAAAAACATGAAGTCTTAAGTTCAATCTGAAATCGATTGTGTAAATTCGGATAGTTCGATTTGAGTCTGAACCGTGTGAAATCTCGTTTGGATTAGAGAAATGAAATTGTGACGAGATATGTTCAGTTTACTTCCGTATTTTGGGGAAAATTTATCACCTTGTCGTAAACCGAAGAAACCGATCAAATAAGTCATGGTTTCAGCTCACCTCTACTAGATGATTTCTACGGTCATTGCAATATGCATTAGTTTAGCTAAGAACGAAACTGATACACAATTTCACACCAGATTAATTGCTCTAAAACATTCCGCTATTTGTATTTCCCAATTTGCCCACAGTACATTAATTTAAATAGATGCTTCTAGAATTTAATCGGACTTTCTCAATCCGATTCATGCTGTTCAGTTCATTCACTAGTGCCCCTGTGGAATATCGTTTCTCCATACATTCAACTAAATTTCTTGCAATCATTACGTAGTTTTCATTGACGGGGTTTTGCTTTATTCTGCTCTACAGCTTCCTCGACAGTTTCTTAATGCATTCGGGTGTGCTAATCAAATTAACTTACTGTCTCAGATTCGAAGACTGATTGGCAAAACTGTTTTAGTGATTCGTACTCATGCCATTACATCACTATATATATATATATATATATATATCTTGACAAAATATTTTCACTAAAGGAAGAATTGGATTAGTCATATACAAATATGGGTGGGGAAGGGATTTGTGGTGTTAACTGTTTTGTTGTCGCCAACTTGTGTTTTCTCAATGTGCTCAGTGGTAATTTTCAAGAAAACTGTTTTATTTCACTTTCATTACGGAATCTCTCAGGTTATTCAACCTCTCTTAATGACTTTTCAGGTTGCAAATCAGTTACGCTCTAAAAGCCAAAGTTTTAGTGTCCCTCTTCAACTAGAACAGAACAGACGACAGATGAAAATATCTAGTCTAAGATCAAATCTCTCGGATACTAGTCACTTGCCTGTCGGTCTGTAACGTAGTTTAATTCATTCATCAGATATGGCCACGGTGATTCCGACAGCTGTGTTGAGTGGAATCTGCCGTATTTTGAGCCAGTCTTTAACGGAGTAGATTCGTCTAGCTGGACAGGAAACAAATCTGCACAAAGTACATCTTGGACGGTTTCGTTTCGGAGTGGAAAACAATTTGTGCTGCTTCCAGTTGGAAACGCATACTCGTCGGCTAAAATTTGCACAGATATTAATTAGCTATCGGACAAATAGGTCGAAAGGGTGCCCTGTCTTCGGTGATTTGAATAAAGAATGCAGGACCTTTGGTTTAATCGCTTTAACCCGGGACCATGCCATGCAGTTGAGATAGTATGATCATCTTGTAGTCAGTTATGTAGCCTGTAAGGACTGAGAGAGGATTAAGGTGAATTTGGACTCACACGTTGGGCGAGATCAAGAATAGAACTGGCAAACTTTTCGTTTATCAAATTCCGGCCGAATTGACAAACTATTCGCAGTGTTTGCAAATTTCCGATCTAGTGTTAAAAATCATTAATCCTTGAACATATCCGGGCGATCTAGTTTTTGTCGCACTGTACATCATCTTCAAAAAGTTACCCAGACTTAAACAACTTAATTTCCTGGTCATGTGTTGCATGACCGCGGATATTTTTGCTGGGCGAATGGCGTTATCGATTCAAATCGATTATTCGATGTTATCTGAAGTCACCCCGAAATATGTAGAGATATTCATTGACAACGGCTTCTTTTCCACCGATGTAAAGGACGGCACATCAACAAATAGTTTGGTAGACTACATGAGTTGATGCAATGGGGTGGCGTCCCGTGCATTGACGATACTGGTATCATTGCGGTTGTCAAGACGACGGTTAGTTTGGTCGATTAGTCTGCGTCTGACGGCCGCATTTCAGCGTAAACGTCCTAGTTGCTCAAGGCCATTAGATCGGAAATGATAATGTTAACAAGACTTTAATCCTGTGCAAACCCCGTCGCTTTGCTACGGGAGTTTACCTGTGGAGCACCCCTAAGAAAACGTTCGTCGGTTGTCCGTTGGGCCTTACCATTGTGACTCAGTGTGTTTCTTGTGCATGCTTAACGTGCCCTGTAATACGGCGTTCGAACGAGACTGATTTTTTGTCCTCGTAGCAGCAAAGCCCATTATAAACGCAGATAACGCCCAAAGCACTTGCATGTAGGAGGCACAGAGCTGGTAACTATGGCGTCGAATGGGCCAGAGGCAGTAATCTCAAGAAATCGTTCGTCTTGTCTATTGTCTCGTAGCCGGGCCGCTTAGTGTTTCGGAACCTGTTTTTGAACTTCTAACCGTTCCTCCGTGTTCACACGGATTACAGCAGTTTTATTTTTGGCCGGCTTTAAGGGTTGCAGAATGTGCTTAGTTGATTTTGCTTAAAATTGACCTCACTAGAATATGCACCTTGTATGGTTTAAGATCATTCATTTATTGTTTTCGTTCGCCTCCATTTTTGATGAGGACTAAAAATGACGGTATCTATAAATCACACTAACATTAGATAGAGGAACCGGGCTTTTACAATTACTATTGCACCCATGAAGTTTTCGTTATCATCAGAACACTATTCTCGTCTTCTTTTGGTTCTTTTAGTTGTCGAATTTTCTCAATACAAAACCATTAGCACGGATTGAGCCCCGTTCTCAAACAGCATTTGGTCGTACACCTGGTTCTGCTAGATGCCTCTAAATATATGAATTTTCAACTCTTCTGAATTTGTTACCGTTTTTACACAAGTGGCTTTTGCTAAATTTCCAGCTCTTTACCCCTAAACTTTTCTCATACACGTATGTTCTACCATTCACTGTCCAGATATCCTAATTCTCTACCCTCTTCGAGACACTTACTTTTCGACTTACGCCAGTATAGCAAAACTCCGAAATCAACCATTGTGGTGGACAAACGCTAGTCCATGTTAGACTGTAATCAGATGAAGCCAAAGTCATACGGCAAAGCTGTCCCTTACCCACGGGGCTCTTACTGGCCTGTCACATATGATTGCGGTTGTGTATTTTGCATCTGGAATCAGGTGATTTGCATGTTAGTCACCACTCAGGCTGGCTAAACGCAAATGCACTCATGGTATGACCCTAGATGGCCTATCGATGGCAGAACCCCACCTCATAGGTTTCTGGATGCCATGGCAGATGGCCAAGTTGGACGATCGACCATGTCCCGGAGATGCAGACTCGAATGGGCATAGTGATTTTCGAGAAGTCTAGGACAACTATACCGTGAAAAATCTACTTAAGAAATGTCAAAGTTTCTGGTCGTATAGAAATTTACGAAAGCCTGCTTTAATTATGATTCACTAAACCAGTGAAAGGAAAAAACGCAGACTAGGATTTCGCCTGATTTGTCATCGGAGACAATCTTGTCCAGAATACTCGAGTCGTTTTATCCGCGATGCGAAAAGTCGTTTCAATAGTTTCGTGACACATCACATTTCGGTTTGCTCAGGAGGAAGTACGTGAAATAATCTAATAAAACGGACTTTGACAACATGCTGGGAAAACCCTAGGTAATCGGTGAGTTCATATCTAACTGATAAGGGTCATATCATACGTGAGTGTATTCCATTGCCGTCGGTTACATGCACGGAGTGTTAGTTTCTTCATGTGCAAAACTAGATTGCAGAACTAAATCAACATTGTCTCGATTATTGTCAAGGGTCTGGGGTTGATGCACAATCTCAACTCAAAAATAGTAAGGCTAGGTTGACTAACTGGCGGCAATGGCCTTGCAATGACAAGCAGCAATTTAGACCAACCATGTAAGATGCGCGGGCAATTTAATATAAATATATGCCTTAGTTGATCATATGTGTTGCCAAAACCTGAGATTCCGTTAGTAGTTTTGTATAGGACGTTTGCCATATGACCACCGGACTGTTTGCCATTTGGTTCTGAGGCCGCGGTTGACAAACTACCCCCAGTTGATAGAATGGAATATACCTGAGCCAACTACTAGATGCGATGTATTGGCATATTTCGTCGTTCCGAGGTATCACCGATGGGAGAATGCAAATGAGAGCAAACCATAGCAGAAGTAGGCGAGCGGTATACTCGGTTTGAAGGCAAAAACTCTCGGAACTGAGGCACGAGCGGGAGTGTACATTCCCGTATGCGGTAAAAAACAACCAGACAAATGTCACAGAATTAATGTTAAGCATCAAAGCAGATCGTTGAAAAAAGTGGCAGGAAAATGTGTTTCCTTCGAAAGATCGAGGCCACCACAGGTTTTGCCTTTGGTACACATTTATTGATTTCACTCAGAGGTTCAGTCAACGCTAGCAGTTTGCTTGACCTCTGTATGCGCCGAAGAAGGTGCGGTACTTCTCCCACAAACCAGGGTTGCTACCATTTTACTAAAAGCAGTACTCAAATCTTCATCTTCGACATTTAAAAACGCTTTGTTTTTTTAGGGCGCTTCATTTCACAGTTCTGGTCTACTGGCGTTAGAGGAAGGTGAGTAATGCTGCTTATGATCATGTAATTTGGAAAGTGCAACGAAAA
Source organism: Fasciolopsis buskii (assembly GCA_008360955.1). NCBI lineage: Eukaryota > Metazoa > Platyhelminthes > Trematoda > Plagiorchiida > Fasciolidae > Fasciolopsis > Fasciolopsis buskii. Next base: position 89,642 of record LUCM01006287.1, read on the forward strand.
AATTGGATCCTACTGTTGTTACTACGGTTCAAGTGAAAAGTCATAACTAATTTATTACCTTTTCTTCCTTATTAGATGCAGGATTACAGTGAGAGAGACAAGCCTTATGGTCTGTAATTCCCACTGCACAAGTGGAAATAGTAAAGCTACGGCGACGTTGGGGTGAGAATGGTATGGTTTCGTATAAGGTCTTAGCAGATCAAGCGTGGTACTAGCGCGGGTGATAAGAAATTGCTGTTTCCCACAGATCTGTTTATACATGACCTAAATATTACTGTAAATCACTGTGAATATTAATGATAATGCGATTTGCTGATTATTTTTATGAACAGGAAACAAAACTTGGATACCGGCAAGTGGCAGTCAAAGCCTAACTTCTAATCTTCACAAACAATCATCATATGCTCGTTGACATCGCAACATCGCAATCAGTTACCACAAGAAGAAGGTAGACGATTGTGTAATAGCTATCTTTCTATATTTTCTGAGTACGAAGCTTTCATTAATGCGTCATATTTTCTCGATAGGCATATTTTACGTGCACAAACCTCAAACAATATTCTATCCCGTCAGTAACTTTGGGATTTTTGTCACTAATCTGTTGTCCTGAGGCGAATACAATAACATGATCTTAGAAGATATCACAGAAACTTAGCAAAATCCAGAAAACGTCTGTTGACTGAAAAAAATCGTTAACTTGTTTACCAAAATGACCAGGTTAGGAACAGTGATGTGACGGCTTGCGGGCCTCCGTGATCCGAAAGAGCTATACAAGGTGTTAATAAGGTGATCGATAAATCCGGCGGCTCGCTGATTCATTCTCTGGAGTGTCGCCTGAAGCACTAGGCAGAACATTCTAGCGAACAGGGTAGTGATTTAAACACCCCCGTGAGAATGCAGTTATGTCTGCAAATGAAACAATGCAAGCCGTTGTCAGTCCTTCACCAGAAATGGAGGTTATTATGAGGACACATTTTGTTAAATGCCATCCGACTGTTGGATCGGATAAGCGTTCCGTATCATTTTTTCAAAAACAGTGAATGCTTTCGAATGTTGGAATGGACCCAACTCCTTAGGTGGGTTTAAGAAGTGGAGCAAGTACCTAGAATCTGGTGTTAACCGGCCGTGTTACCGATCTAAAAGGAAGGGAATAGATCCTGCCGTAAGAATTACAGAAGAACTTGCCGGATGGGTAGCACATCCCAGTTGCTCACTGGGATCACCCTCCATCGTTTATTTAGTGCTCAAAAAGACTGACTTGAAAATCAGGTCTTTTTCTTACCCAGCAGACGTTGCACCGGTCGTACCTACTCTATGCAGTAGATGCTAGAACATTATCCTACAGGCCTACAATCTTCGGTGATCCAAAAGTGGCATTCGACTCGGTCCATCGATGAATTCTGTGGCACTGCCTTTCACTGAACAATGTGCTGGAGAAATTCACCCGAAGCTTCGGACCCGTGTATGCAAACGGTGATTATTTTCCCGGGTTCATCACCAGAAGTGAAGTTTCTTAAAGTTATCCCTTTTCACCCTCCCTCTTCAACATTGTGGCTGAGCAGGTTATGTAGGTCACTTTATCCCATATGGAAATAGTGGGTCAACATTTGCTCAGACAGTAAACTGAGTGATTCAGAATGTCTAGATCATATTGTATTTCTGAGTGGTATTCTTATTAAGCTGTATGTTTCCCCCAGCTATCTGAATGATAGTGTGGTTGTGTTTGGGATACGTTTTGCTCCTTCGAAGTGTGAAATCCTGTCGGTGGAATGGATTCGTTCAAAGCCGAACTTTGATCTGACAGAGGAGGAGTTGGGAGTAATGGGTAAGTTCATCATTTGGCAGTTATATCTCAACGGTGATTGTAAGTCGGATGAACTATCTTCGTGCTTATAAAAGGCTCGGCTAGTACTTACAAGTTTGAAAGATTTGTGGTATCCGCGCAATATTCGATTGTTGATGGAGGATGGAGCTTACACTGCAGCTGGACGGTTGGTCCTGCTGGCATGTGAGATGTGCGAAGATTTTAAGTTTTTGCACATCGATGTCTTCGTAGTATTGGCAAAGTATGTCGGGAGAATGTTGCTGGTAACGCTGAGGTTCGTCATAAGGTATTGGGTAGTAGAACTGAATCAATCGACCACGTACTGAACCTGAATAGATTACTGTGGGTTTGATATGTGCAAGGCTTGCCCACAAATCAAATCTCTCGATATAGCTGGAGTCAGGTATTGGTTGGAAGATGAGTCTTAGTGTTTAGTACACGACGCGGCTAAAAAGCATGAAGACCCTAATCTGTGTACTATTTGGAGTAGATAAAGTTAGATTACTGGGTTGCGGCCAACTGTATCCCCTCCGGCAAGCAAAGATTGAAGGCTCTAGGTCATATACGACAATACCGCAACCAGAGTTGGGACTGAGTTTGAAATGATTTCAATTCTCTATGGCCTCTTTGGACTATGACGTTTGATTTTTTCTTCGCCTTTATTCGATTCTCAAATGATCAAGCGGGCACTGAAATCGAATGCATTAAGTTGAATATCTTAGTACATATTTCACTGGCATTCAGAGTTTCTTAAGTGTTAAACTCAAACTTCGAGTGTCCGGTGTATTGGAATCCGTAATCCCCAAAGGAGACACTCATCCCGTTTCAGCTCAGGTTCGCCTTTTCGAATAAATCACATGGTGTCGTCTTAAAATACAGAGCTGAAGTCAATTTTCTGGGGCGCGTGAACTTAGTAGGTGATCAGCCAGTTTGATAGTTTATCAGTGCTGGTCACCAGATCCTGTAAGAACCAACGAATTCAATTCTAGGATGTTCTCCATTTTCCACCGCTTAATTGCTTTGTATATCAGTCATTTTGAATAGCTGCTTTCAAATTCCTTTTGCTTCTTGTTGCCTCAGGGAAAGTCAGTCGTGACAACAAGCTGTTTTGCCAGGCATATACGAACGGCCGGGTGGAAACAGCGGCACACAACAAATTTCAACCGATTTTCTAATGGTATGCTTCAGGCATGAGTGTACCGGACGAGGCACGCTTCATAGCCACTATAGCTCACAACACGGAGAAGAGACAGGGTGGCCCGGAACACGAAACCTGGAGTGACATAAATCTACATGTGATCTCCCTGGGTCAATTAGGGTAACCAGCTGGGCAGCAGAGTTCTAGTCTACCGCTAAAGTAACCGGAGTTTCTGGGATTCGAAACTTTAGTCTTTTTTGGTGACAGACGCTTAATAAACTTGGCCATCACCAGTGATGGCCGCTAGATTGCAAATTACTAATTTGTTAAAATATTTATAGCTTTTGGGATGCATGCTTTTTGCATTCTCGGACAGTGAGGAAATAAAGTTTTCCAAACTGATGAATGTGAATTCTTTTTGACAGGATTTATTTGTCTGTACCAAGAGTCATACTTCCCGGAAAACACTTACCACATAAATCCGGGGAAGGAAGAAAGTCACTCTGCTCTGCCCATGGATTTCTACTCTCGTCTACTCTATCCTCGATGGCGAACTCTGAAAATTCACTAGACCAGCGTACTTATGTGATTTTGACTTGATATGTGCACCTGACGTCGGCTTTAAACTTCTGTATTCCTGTTTATCCCAAAGATAATGTCTGAGCCCGGACTCGGGTCATAGAGAACTAATGAAACAGTAAAATTTCGCCCCAGATTCTGAACTACAAACTGCTTGGGTGGTTTTCCGAAGCAATCTTGTTTCTGCTGAGCAACTGAATGAAACCTCCACCGAGCGGAAAGATTTAAGGCGCGACCACTACGAAAAACCAGTTTCACCAAGATTGATGAAATAATTTTTAGCAACGTTGGACACTGTCCTGGAATAAGGACAACTGCAATGCCGAGTGTAGCTAGCGACTCAGCCGCATTTATTGATCGACCAGAATACTGGTGACTCTGCTATGCGACTACCTTGTACAAAACATCTTGAGATCGTTCCATTTGCTTTCCGATACATTTTCTCACCAAATCACGCCAAGTGAGACTGCCGGAAGCAGAATAGGACAAAGCCAGTAGGTATTTTTCTACGATTCGGTAACACTGGCAAAAGTTAAAACCGTGAATTTCTGACATTTCTTTTTTGCTAATACCGGCCATAGTGTGTTTTGCACCGGAAGTGCCTGTTTTTTTAACGAAACAAGAAGGGAAAGAATGAATCGCCCAAGTAATTAGCGGAAGTACCAAATACTTTTCATTCTAAACTTACGGCAGTGAAAATAAGTTGCCCATTAAGAATGGTTCAGGCAATATTTTATCAAGTTGAAGCATTTTGCACATTAAAATTATTTGTTCAATCTAAGTAATGTAGCGGGACAATTTTCGCGGAATCCACTTCAAAACTTAAAATACACCAACCAGACACGTTACTGACGCAATCAATTGCTGTAAGGATTGTTGTCAAAGGCCGACTAAACTATCGATCGGTGTTATATTCTGTTCCCACTGTTCCATCGATTTAAATTGATCTCACACAACTGAAAGCGCTTCTACTTTGGGACGTTTAAATTGTCATTCCAGTGCGTTATTCGTTCATTTTCGTCTTAGTGATTCACAACATTCTTACTGTAACCTTATCTTCATTTTTTTTGTAGACTGACAGTCAATATTTGCAATACGATTACTCACTGGCCCGGTTTCGAACATTGGTGCACCTGTTATGGTGTTCGCTGAATAAAAGCGCATCTTTCATTCTGGTCAGCTTGCCACCACGGGCACAACATTCGGAGTTATTCAAGGAATCACGTTTATGACCTCGAATTTCGTTTAAATCAAGCCTTGATTATTTTGTCCAATGTTCATACAACTTAATTGCTTCCTTTGACTATTATTTTTCAAGTAGTGCATCACGTTCCGTTTGCCGAAATTAGTTCCCTCGTATTGGTTGCAGACCTCAAAACTGGTTGGCATCTGTAGCCATGTTGAAATTACGAAGGTTTTCGAAAACAATAATGCTCGCTTCGTTTTATGTCTGTTATACCACTTCGAGTTAACATCTGATTTGGAAGGTTTAGACTCCGTAGTGCAAAAGTAACATCCCAAAACAACCGTTTTTTCTACTGAGTGAGGACTAGTATACACCTGGCCTTCAGAATAATTAAAGTTGCCAAACTAACAAACATTTGTTACCGTAATCGATCTTAGCATAGAAAATGATTCACAGGATAGCATTAGTGGTCAAGACAGGTGATCTTCCACGCCGGTTGTGGGTGATGTCAACATAAATGAAATATTTCATAACCACTGTTCACCTGCTTATATGTGCACATTAATAGTATATTTTATCATACACACTAGTCTCCTTTTCTATTTTTGACTGAAAAGTAGGTTTTAACTTGCAGAATCCCATCATACAACAAAAAGCAACACAATACTAAGTTTCACGGTGCCGTCCTGTCATTGTTCTTTTATCTTCATGGATCGATCAAATCTCACGCTCCTCCTACGATGGATGAATTGTCTCTGGATGTCCAAGCACCGCGAAGGCTACACGAAAAAATTGCACAACCTACCTACTTGGTACATTTGAGCTGAGAGACTTGATTTCCGTATGTAATGATTCATGATCATAATTGATTTTATTGATTTACCCCGAGTGACTAAGCACGTGTCAGGATGTGGTGGATTTTTAATCCTGATCATTCAAAGTACACAACACCTGTAGGGACAGTTCATGAATTTCGGTGGTGAGTTGAACAGTGAAATTATCCAATGAATCACTTTATGATCATACTAAGTTCACCATTACTCCGCCAAAACCATAATTAGGCTGTGTGCAACCGTCAAGCTGCAGTCCGGTCTGAGTGTCATAAGATGTGCACTCCCAACAATTCCTAATTGCGGTAAAATAACTTCCTGATTGTGGTAACGGAGGTAAAATTAGTAGTCCCCATCGATAGTTTTTGGCAAAATCCACGTAGAAATGCTAAATTTTTCTCACGCGGACAGAGATCTTTACTATCAGACACAGTCACCTTTTTACGGGCTAGTCGAAATGTAGCGTCCTTCACTAATCAGGAGTCGTGAAAGGTGACGGGCAAGTATACTCATCAACGCAGTGGAATGCGACTGGAATGTTTGCGCAGAATGAATAATTATTATTAGTGTCTAGGATCACCAAAATTTGTGGCTCGTTTTTTGTGCTGAAGTGTATCTATATGAGTATGAGAATAAGTTGTTGTGTTATTCAAACTATAAACAGCATAACCGAACACTGACGTTACACTCATCACCATAATTCAGGAATTGACAACCGTTTGTCTGCCGATCAAAAGAGCCGACTGGATTCTGCCTGTAGTGTTTTTCTTCTACCTGAATTTCGATTTCCGTTCCATTTCTCAATTCATGCCATTGAAGGAGAAGGTGCTAATGTACTTTTTGTTTTCTTTATTTGTATGCATAGCCCTAGAGATTAAAAATTCACTTATCCAGGCTCTATCCCCATGCGTACTTTGTCAAACGATATTGCGCTGACGCCCTTTCACTTATCGAGCAGATGCTCCTGCCACTGAGCGATCGTGGGCAAGACTTTCAAACGCAAATTATGCAAGCGAAACTCCGGCATTCTGCAAATACCATTCCAATGACACAATAACTTGGACTGATTAAATAAGTTGGTGTCGTGTGAACAGTTCGGTTAAGTAGAGCCACCTAGTGCTTTGAGTTGACCCTAGGAACCTTGTGTAAGTCAGGATTTCATTCAAAATAACATCTGATCCTTCGTGTCACCTCAAAACAACGAATGTTGCGTTACCGTTTCCCTTGGATTCTGTCCCGTTGCATCATTTATTTCGTAATAGGCTTCCGAATGAAAATAGGTCACTGGTAACACAATAATCATAAAAGTGGGAGAATTCAACTACATGATCGGTACGCGTTAAGACAGGTGAACAGAAAATGACAGCGGAAAAACATCGGAACTGATTTATTTCCACAGAAACATTTCCTATTCAGCAGTAATGCTTTCGGTCAACTGTTACTATTTACCTGATGCTGTGCTGTCAACTGTTTCCATCCAATTGTGCTCTTTCATGTTCTGACCAAGCAGTCGGACTGGATTTACTCTAATCTCAAAGCTACTTTCAGATTATTAAAACTTGTTTTTGATACCACACCGAATTTAACGATGTGCAAAATGGAAGTGGGATTTTCTTTCCATACAAATTTGCGCCCTTCGCAAATCCCAAAAACAATAAATCGCATTGTCGATTTGTTTGTTCAGCTCAGTGCAATGGCTTTCGTGTTCCAAACCTAGGGTTTTCCCTAAACTATATCCCTCGCTGTTCAAATAACGGTTCTCCCAAAAGCCTAAATTTGATTTTCAATTGTTCATCACAAATGGACACTTATGTTTTCATTCGATTGGACCCTGGCAAAAATTCCCCGTGCGGTGCTGCTAAACTGAGGGACAGTGATCAACGTGTGGTTAGGCTGACAGAAAGGATGAAACAGAAAGCTACGTAATTTTGTCAGTCAGAATGAAGCCCTACCCTGACCTAATGGACTTTCCGATAAAAAACTAAATGGTTATTTATTGTCCCTTATAACATTTTTCTGGTTAGGCCTTGGCGACAAAAATACGCAATTTTAGTCCCCAAACCTGAAAAATGCTATGCATTGTTATTTCACTGATAAAGGAGGTATAAGCATAAAATAAAAGTAAAGGATAAAAAGTGGTTGCCCACTCATCCATTATTTTAGGTCGCTTCATCCGTCCCCACGAAGTGATGAATGCAAACGAACATAAAATTTTTTGCATGTTCATGCGAACTTTTCGAAAATTTGGGAGTCTTCTAAGGAACCATCGTGACAGTCATTTGCTTTGCTGTCTCATCACAACCTGTAAAAACTTGCTGATAAAATCTTTTTTCCCGTTCATTACTACTGAAAAGCCGATTGTGAATTGAAAACTTGCAATAAGCGTTTTATTGAAAACGTTCTCCAAGGTGAAAAAAGCCGTGCCTTAAATTAAACTAGCATAACTTGAAATAGAAACGTGCCCTTTTTTGGACACTTTAGACAAATCAGCTTTTAAAAATGTGGCAGAAATTTAACGGGCACTATTTGAGCGCAGAAACGAAAAAAGAAAGCAGTGAAATTCTGAACACGAATACCTGATATTCTCTTTTATCTTTCTGAGACTTGCCAATGAACAAGACTTTGGCTACCCTTTTCTCTTGTTCTTGGTGTTTTCAAAGCCTGTATTTTCCTAACACTCATCACACCGTTCAGCACACTAACTAATGCGTGGCTCCTCCAGTGTGAACTAATTAGTCAATTCGCAATTCTGACTGGCCTAATCAAGGTCGATTTCTACCCGGTCCCGCTTAATTTTTTGTCTTATTTTAGAATGCCCGGTCATTTGTTGATTTGTGAGAATAAGAATGAAAACCGCTAAACAAATGATTACGACAAAATTAAATTTTCCAATGAGCTTATCTAATATCACATTAACTAAAGGTGGTGGTGATACACCCCTGATGTGTCTCGAACGGGAAAGCAACATGCTGATGTGGTAATATTAACTCCCAAAATATTGCTTCATCTCTTCGGATAACCATTACGATCAAAATAGAGACGTAGATAGTAAACTAAAGTTAATGTTGATGAGCCGATGCTGGAAGACTTCCGTAGTTCCTTCCAGTGAAAGTAAAGCCGGCTTGGCAGCAGCCCCCTCGGTAACGTAGAACAGTTCAAATCTTAGGTATGATATAGCTCTGACCTTGACATTTCATTCACGGTTTCTAATACGCGGTAGATGATCGTTGAGGCCGATGGACGAATGAATGTTTTACCTTGAATTTGCAGACAATGGACCACTATATTGGTTTGGTCTTATAGATGTTGATGCTAACTTACTTGCCTTATGAGTTTCGGCTCACTCTTACATTTATGCTTTTCAAGTCTGTCTTGCAACCGCCTCCGAAGATCGTTGTCTCGATGCTTGCTAAATCATACCGTTATTTAGTTGTCGGCCTGAAAGGCAGTAGTCTGTCTAAACTGAACCTTGCTCTTACCGGGGTAGATGGCCCGACATTCACAGACTAGCTGGTCTGATTGTCCGAAAAATCAGTTGCCTGACTGAGGGAAGCGTATATGGACAACTAGGGATTATTCTTTTCATGGACAATCTACCAAGGAACAGTTCTAGGGAATTAAGTCATCAATGGATAAAAGCAGTGAAGCAACTCTACATTTGAGGATTTGTATCCGACGTTCTGTTTCAGAATTGATTGCCATATTTTGATTAATGGTTAAGGGTAACCGTTAGCGGATAGCGTTTGTTTGAATACGGTCATTTCACCCGCGAAGTAGTTGTTCGACCATATATTCCTTTCTTGATTGTGGAAATTTTCTCCACTGCTTCCACCTTTGAGGGATGGGAGGTGGCTAGGACCCATTACTTTGTTCGCAAGTTTGATCGATTTTTTTTAATAGTGTGCTGTTCACTTAAGTCCGAGGAAAATTAATGGACCGGCTGGACAGCATGGTCCTCCAATTATTGAAAAACAAAGGACTCAGTGGCATTCCCTGGTCGTTAACCATGAATAAACCAAACATTCACTATAGTTGCAAACCTCCGAGACGGATCTGGGTGACTTTGGAAGCAACTGTTAAACCAATTTTGTGCCAGTTTTCCTGTTCATGAACGAAAGACTTTTCCAATTTTAATAACCTGTCATATCCGAGGCTTTTCAGAGTGAAACGTTTGTTGTCAGCCAATATCTCTTTCATTCCCAAATCTATAATGACGATAGGCAAACTGTGCCAGACATTAAAGCAATAACGTTTTAATAGTTCTGTGACATTATCCTCAATACTCCTGCATTCATTGCACTGATTTGCTGGGTCCACTGTTTCAGTCCGCTAGCCATATCAGGTCATTTGAGTACCAATGGGAAAATTGCTCCTCCAGGTGGTCACACTGTGTTTGAGTGTCTTCACGGTCAACTTTAGGACAAGGAACCTAAATGTTAAAACCCTTAATCAGGGTCTCAAATTCAAACTGATCAAGAGTAATGCTGGATCGTTTAATCACATACCCCTTGCGATCTCACTGGAACTAGTAATCCAGGCAAGCCGTACTCAAAGATTTATCCAATTCCCTCATGATTTGGACTCTGACAGACAGAAATCGATTGTCACCTCATGATTTATCTTTTATTAATTCATCTGCACTAGCGCGTGCATCCGAGAATCCCGATACAACTGTCTTTGGGCGTCCTTGAACGTGTCTCAAGAAGCAAATGTTCCCTAAATTCTATTTCTCGTCACCTAATGGACTGTAAAATTTGTGCCCACCTAAAACAAATATTTTCGGGTGATAAATCTGCAGGGTTTGACACCGTTTTCCGAATCATTAAGTGTGATCCCCACCCATCCCTTCCACCGAATGCATTAAAACTGTGAACTTTTGATTTTCACTGCAACTTCACCTAATAGAATAAATCTCTTGTGAATAAAATTGCCACGATTCATAATGATGTACCACATGAATGCATGTATACCACCGAAAGGAACTTTCCTTATAAACATCGTTGTTATTCTTTTCAAATTAACAAAAGAAAGCCTTCGTTTACTAAAATTGCCCTTCTAGAATCCAAAAGACTTTAAAAAATGTCTTTAAATTACCCCTTAAATTGCTCACACGTTAAAATAATTCATATTTTGGCAAATGGTGGAAGCATGTAGTCGTTGCGGTTATTGCAAATAAGGTATGCACCATTTACTTATAGCTGTACACTAGCTTACCCATGTAAATCAGTCATCTTGTCTCAATATTTTGATTCTCGTAGTCAGGAATTATTGTACATTCACACTTTGAGTTAGTCCTTTGACGAAGTTTTATTGTTTTCTCAGGATTTATCTTGAACCTACCCTCGACCTTTTGTCCTCACAGCCCTCGTGGTCGTTTTGTGCGCATGGCTGCTTGCACTTGGCCCTGATTGGCTGCCCTCTGTCTTGTTCGATTAACTCCTACCTAAGCTCCATTTATTTCAATGGCTGCGCTATTATCTTATCGTCAGGGTAAAACTGTTCTCCAAATATCGTGAATGGCTTTGTTGTCAGGTTCACTGATTTTCTGGTCATCGTCTTCAGACTTCTGTTTGAGCAATCCGTTGTTTTTTGTGGGATTGTCTTTAAACCCGACAAATAATTCATCCACTGCATCTGGCAGTACTACGTCAATGTTATACACATAAGGTTCGTGATTTATGGCAGTAGTTCATTGAGTGCACTAGCGAATTTGATATTGCACTTGCCGTTTTTGGACTGTTTCTTGATGAGATCCCATTCGTCTCTCAAATGAATAAGCGCTCAGTTTTGTGGGCTTGATCTAACAACTTAACCCCAATGTCAGTTGAATCAATCATCTAACCAGTGTTCTTCTACTGTTTGTGACCAAATTATCAAAAAAACACGTGCAATCTGATTTGAACATGTTTCCCCTCGTGGTTCCCTAGAAAAATGCAATAGGGTTTGCTGAACGTAGACGGACGCTCATTTTTTCCTATTTTCTAGCAAAAGCTCCGAGGGTTTAGAGGTGAGCCTCTGTGATTTTGAGCTCCATGAGACTAGGTTCTCAGACGTTTCGCGACCATTCAATAAAACAGAAATGAAACAAATGATTCAGCAGGTAACATTTATATTCTACTTTGTTAGTGCATTACGTAAAATTGCGGTACCTTTACAGGATATTGGTTCAGTAAAGAAACCAAAATAGGATGGAAGTTTAATGAAAAATTGCTACAGTTTGCGCAGTTAAGCTCAGGTTTAATGATTTGATTAAGGTTTTATATATTCCATACACAAAACTAGGCGGTTAAATATTTTTCCTTCAGCAATCACCTTTCTCTCATTGTTTCTCAATCTTATCAACCAGTTGCCCAGTCAAGCATAATGAGTCTCATTCTCATGCACGATTTTGGATGTATGATTTCTCTATTCCACACTGTACGGAGTAGTTCTCCTTGGTAATACATTCACCATAGGGTCACAGTAATTTCGCTTGCTTTTAATTTGTTGATCTATCCCTCTTGTTGTGAAGTAGTCGACGATCACCACTAGCTCGTAGATTTTCTTGAAGTGACTCAATTTGATCAAAGCTCTGCTGGACGCAATGGAACCTACCAACTAAATCCCAAATGAGAGTACATCCAGGAGGAAAAAGAAGGCACGATACTTTGCCCAGGATAATAGTGCTGGATAAATGCTCGTGAGGAAGACAAATTAATAAACTGCGATTTTTCCTTATCTTCGGCGTCCATTGGACAACCTATACTGGGCAGTCTATGAATTTCAGATTTCGAGTTGTCATACCCACTGTCCTGGTCAAAGATAAACACAAATATGGCGGCATTGTACTGGTTGTGTCAGCCGATAAACTGAACAAAAATGCATCAAGGAGAACGTCAGTTAATAGCGATGAACCAAATTAACCGTCGGCTGACTGATCACAGAGTTCTGACCACAAAAAGCCAATACAGGTGATTCGTTCTGGCTTAATTAATGAACGTTTGGGCTTGGTACATTTGGCGGCTTCCCTTGTACCAATCCCCTCGTTAATGCGAAGCCACGTCAAAATTATTAGGATTTGTATTAAGAATATTGGAATTTTAGTGAGAACATGTCTTTCCCTGATAAGAACTTGCAAGGGCAGAGGTGTTAGCCAATTATGGAGCGGTGCTCTGATAATCACTGACTGTTGGGGGCGCGGTCGATTGTTTGAACTCCATGAGGTTTACAAAATGTAAGTTGTCCTCCCGAAGGCTCATCTGCCGTGCACGAGCACCACTTGGAATTAAACTTCATCCTTCGAACCCCAAATCACGTGATATCTTGTTTCATTAGCTGTTCACATTATCAAAAATTATTAGAATTCCGGTTTAGAAACGTAGTTTCAAACGGACACATCTACAACCATTATGGTCAGTGCGGATCATCAAGTGAACACCGGAAACGAAATTATATCTCACTTTGTTAACCTAACTTGAACATGAGAAGTCATTCTGCTCTATCGTTTTGGGCAAAGTATCTTACCTTCGATTTCAACCGAGATGTGCTATGATTTGTAACATGAACTATGGAAGCTGACTAGTGTAGAGAATTTATCCCTCTTTGGAGTAGCTTGTTGTACACCATCTGGCTGTGACCATGCCATCCGGCCAGCGTAGATTCCAAGTCGTGTGGTGAAGTTCTCCAAACCGTTAAGGGCCTACTCGGTTAGGTTGGTCAATAATGCTTTGGAATCACAATATTCCGTCCCGAGTTTACTTCCCAGTTTCGGAACTGAGGATTTGCGCTGCTGAAGATTCCTAAGGAGAACGAAACAGCCGTACACTTTTTCCGTGGCGTCTCAATGATGAACTGAGCATTGATGCCGCATACTGAATAATTTCATATAGCATCTAACGTTTTGTTATTCACAGAAAACTCAGCACGCTTGTTTAGGACATGTAATTTGATCGATGGTCTAATATCTCACATTTGTTTTCCCCGGCGTGTTCCGAATGTCGTCCCGCTGTCCATGAAGTGCGCTTGTTCGTGTCCACCGGACATAACAACAATAACAACAACAGCGTTTAATTTACCAAACTCCCGTAATATTTGTGGGCAGTGCATTTTAAAGCACGTGACCTCGAGAGAAGATATCCAATCCAACTTCACAATGACTGACCAAAATTGCACAGGAAAGCGTGAAACAACGCTACCTTCAAAAAACAATTGCCACGTCAATAAAGCTGCGGCATGTTTTTTCTTTCTTTTGCCATTCTTGTGTTATCCATCTTCTAAACGAAAGGAGCCAATTATTTGATTATAGAACGCATTTGGTTTACTTGACTGAAAAGTCGAAGTATCGGTTTACTGTAAGGGTATGCGGACAGGTAAATGCAAGCACTTGGGAGCTTATGTATATGCCTGACCTTTTTACACATTCGACTGGATCAAAAGTATATGATGCACTGGGACTGATTTATCCTCTTCCCTGTACGAAGCAGTCTCACAGTTGAACGATATAGGAGAGTTCATTTCGAAGAGCAATTTCTTAAAGTTTACCTCAGATGCTATTATGCAGGTAGTTGGACAATCATTCACCTGACGGATTCCTCAATGCGCAGGACAAACGAAAGCCCAAGAAACCGCTTTGATCTTATTCGTCCAACCAGTCTTGTGTGGCGGGACTTCTAATTCTAGTTAGGGTGCTCTGATTGCATTGCCTTCCATCGCCCTTATTCCACATGCCACACAACGAGTCCAATGTCTGACCATGCCACCATTTTCTCACCTTTACTCTCTTTTAACGTCTAGTCCGTCGAAGTTCGTAACTTTAGACGTTCAGTGATAAATCGTATAAAACGTTTGTTTCGGAAGTTTGGTACTCGCCTCAAAAAGTATCCACCAGAATGAAGAGCTGCTCTTAGATACAACCGTTCCAACGTCCACTCCTTTTAGGGAAGGATCGATTGTATAGTTTAATCTGCCTCCCGGAATAGGGGTTGAATATTTAGAGACCACGCTTTTACAATAACGTTGGTTGCCTGCCGGTATCAACGACGACACCACTCAGTTTGATAAATCCGGTGATCATCAACCAGATTTCATGCATAAAAAGTGGCATTATAACGCCTGCTTCTCGTAGATGTCCTCCTATTGTTCCGTTTTAAAACTTCATAAGCCAAGAATCTCTTTAATGGACTTGGATCGCAGAACCTTGGTGTGTCTTATTATGTTACTTATCTGAGCTTAAACAGCACCCATGCTCACGGCTTTGGACAATTCACAGATGACCTCAAAATCCACCCGATAATCTGTATCACGCATTCTTCGTACACACCACAGCAACATGGCTACCTTGTTGGTATAATCACTTATGCATTGTTCCATACGTAACCATGCACCGCACTATTTGGTTGCAGTCTACAATCCCAGTATTACAAACATTTTATAAAATCGGCCATTTGGAACGCCTGATCGCTATTCTGTACTCCTACATCTTAAAGTTTATTAGAAGATTAATTTCCTAATTATATTCTTATCCTCTTTCGAATCGTTGAAAAATGTGCCTGCTAATTCGAGAAATCCCGCATGCCGCAAATTCGTAGGTATCGTTGACTATTAGAAGCTTCCTATCCCATACTCTGACCATCCGATTCAATACCATTATTAAAGCTACAGCGTTAGTTGCCCAGTCGAGGCTTAGCACACTTTTCTCTCTACCTAAAGTTGTCTTCCCTCAGCAGTGATGCACAAGAATGATTTGAGTATGGTGGCAAGCGTCCAACCACTTTTTAGCAAAATATTAAGTAGACACATAAATGAAGCATGCGCTTCTGCTCATACTGGAACGGAAATAGCTAAGAACATTTGGTCGGGTGGAACACAAAATCCAAATCCGACGTCAAAACTCTTAACAGCCAGTCCTCCATAAGTTTTGTGAAGACTTCAGTTGTCCGTCAGTTTAGTGGTGCCAGAACTCCACCTCTCAGGATTTTTCTGAAACCTGAAGGCAACACGTTTAATGATCACGGCTTTCTTTTCCCCTACCGGTCAAAGAATTACGCTTTTCAACTTGTGAGTCCAATGTCCGGCCACACAAACGTTTGTCCTATCTTCGGAATCATATTTTACGATTGATAACCACCTTTAATCAAGGTAACTCCTAACAGTGTCCGGTAAGCGCCAATCTACTGCTTGCTGTTATGTTTCGTTGATGCTGTCTAGCCGCACGTTAACTGATTTTCGATCGAATGACCCCAAACAGATTGGGTGCAAATCTATGTCGGTCATTCAAGGGCTTTTCCGCTAGAATCAAACCCCATACAGTGGGGCTTTTCCCCATTGACAGTACGCTTGCTCTGGATTTCCTAGTATGTGATATCCTTCTTCAGATCCTCCCCGAAATTGGCACTAGCTCCGGGATTTAATGTCCCATAGAATTATTTTGCTAATCACACTCATTTTACATATTCTGGAAACAGCAGAATTTTATTCTCTTTGTTGACTGTGGAGTTTTCCACAGGCCATTCTGTCTCCTTTTTTCTCTCATTAATTTGACCGGTTAGCTGTTTCTCCGAAGTGCACTTGTTGAGGGGATATAGAAAACGTTGTTTTGTCGGTCCTTACAGCGATGACAAAAGTTTTGGTCACCAATATAAACTGTATGAACTTGACCATCAGCTTTTTTCTCATTCTTTCTCACTAAACTCTCTCTAATGTGCCTGTGATTTCCCCTAATGACCGATGTACAATATTTCTAGAAGGAAGTCAGAGCCGTGGAAGGGCTGCCAAATGTGGAAATCGACCAGATGGGAAAGGGAAATTTGAATTTGTGTCTTCCAAGTCTAAATGTCTCGAGAACATCCACAGGACCATAGCTGACATATTTCTACATTAGCATTATAATTTCACCAAGTTCCGAGAAGTGTATTAAAAAAGATTTTTCATATGCTGGTTAAAAATAGTTTTGCGCCACAAACTTCAGGAGATCAGACACGTCGAATGAGAGTTCCACTGCGTAAGCAAACTGTTTCTCTTGTCTAAGAAAATTGCCACTTTATGTTCTTAATCGCGGGAGTTACCTATTGTTTGTATTTTTCCCAAGTCTAGAAGAATAGTATCTCGAAATGCTTGTACAATTTCTAAAATTACTTGCACGTAGAGATTAAAGTAACGGAAACGTATTTGCAGATTTCATGATTCGGAATTGCTTCCATGCTATTTCTCTAACAGTTTGCTCTCTAGCAATGCTCATTGTCTTCAATCAGGATTTTCCAAAACCTCTTATCATTTTGACTATTGGTTTATGTTGCAGCCCAGGTGGACAATTTTCAAAGGTTGTAAACTGTCAGCCCAGCCCCCTCATCATTCTTCAGCACTTTCCACCTTTAGGGACTTTCATCTGGTATTTTCATTCGCAAGGATATATTATTCATCAACTTGTTTATGTACAGGGGGATCAAGAGTTCATAATAAGCGAGCCAGAAGATCAGGTACACTGATAACACTAAGTGTTAATTTTCATTCATCCTTATTCCATTTTATCCCTATCTTATTTTCCACCTCATTATGACAAGAGTTGAGTGTCTCAGGCTCTGAATTGGCTACCTGTTCTAGAAACTTCTCGAAATACCTCCAAATGCTCGGGTTTCTGAAATAGACCAGAACCTACTTGCTAGTTTCCCGTAGCGAAGGATTTTACATAAATCCAAAGATGAAGGCAACTGACGGCCTTGTCCCCCTTGTTGACTAAGCTTTGATAATTAGCCTAGAGCAAATGGCTAAATCCTGAGTTCAAACCAATCACGAGTCGGTGGTGTCTGTTGTGGAGGGGTGTACTAGGTACTCAGGGTGGCTGATCCTATGCAAAAGGCATATGAAATGAACTAACAGCCACCGGATCCAAGTGCTTTAGGAGATTTTCAGATCGTCGTGGGGGTTAAATCATCTTGCCATAGGTTTGTGATAGGGAACTTAAGTCAACTTGTTACTTTTTTTGAGCAACCGGATGGCATCAAGACCCCTCCCCCGACGAATAGTGGAACACGGTCGATAACTGGTTGTATGTATTTGAGGTGCAGGAGCGCTAGTGTCTTTGACGAACTCTACTCTGTTTCTGCTTCTTTCCTCTCTCTCTCTCTCTCTCTCTCTCTCTCTCTCTCTGTCACTGCTCTCCTCCTTCGCTGTGGTTCCAAACATACTTCGTTCACATACATTTGTGCGTTTCCCATATCTCCACCATACTTTGCGTGTCCAAGCTGATAAATCACTATTCAGGTTGGCAGAAGTGCTGACTGACTTCAAGTAACTTCAAAAATATCAAGCCCAATAAGAAAGATACGATCTATCGTTTCTCGTATACACAGCCGAAGGATTTCAGTTTCACAGATTCAGAAAAGCCTTCTGTCGTTCACCAACTCAAATGGGAATACCACCTTCAACACGGGTGACGAACTACTTACGCTAGCTGATCCACACGGCGAATGCACGGTCATATATCAAACGACCTCCAAGGCTGGCAGTTTCAATAGGGTTCTGATCGCTGAATATAACGGTTAGATCGCTAAATTCTCACTACCAGTCGGGCTGACTTCGCTGTCTTAATTGAACGCCTAACTAACGTCTAACTCTTTGTTATAAAAATAATTGACAAAATTCTTCTGCGTGGTTCACATCGTTCAGCATCTCAGATTTGACAAAGTACTTGCAATCAACCATACCAGTCTACTGCTGCGTAAATGAGAAGACATACGTTTCCTAGTCTCAATACTATGGTAACGATCTTTTACTCATTATCATGGCATGCGTTGTTTTACCGTCTTCCTTGACTGCCCCAATCCAGTTACAAGGAGCCAGCATATTTTTTCAATATGCATTAAATAGTCACAATGATATTATCCTGATCGTTTGCCGGTTCTCCACCCAAGCACGTCGATTTCTTCATAAGTCAAACGCGCTTTAAGACCTAACCACGAGTTGGTCGGTAACTCCCTCTCGTGCAGTAAAAATGGAAAGAACTGTCCTTGTGCATGCTTAAAACAGAATGGATGAAAGCGTCTAGATGCCGCCTAGAAAAGAAACAATCAAACAAGGATCTCCAGAAAATAACCAGACACGGATTTAGTCAGTTGGTAAAGCATGCCTTTCTCAGACTGTTTGCTAGCAAAAATTGAAAAAAGAATGTGTAAATCAGAACTACGCTCTTGCTTTTGAAATGTTGTAACAATAACAGTCTATGAACGATCCTAATGTCAGAATTTCTCGGCCTCGGATGAGTTTGGATCCAAATATGGAGGCAGCCCAAGCATTTTACCGTCTGTTGTCCATCACCTGAGCTACTAGGTCATGCCGGACAGTGTTCGGCCATTTCACTTAAGGATCGTCGACAACTGTGACAGACGCCATGTGTTTGCTGGATCCGCGCAAATAATCAGTGATCCCCAAGTAGAAATTCCGAACACCATCCGGGCTCGTTTTGCAGCTCAGGTACTGGAGTACTCGAGATAGACTGACTTGAGCAGCGTCCGTGCGTGGACCAGACCTTCAACTATAGATCTGTCATATCTGTCACAACCATATTTTGTTATAGTATGAATAATGGTTGTAGCAGCAGTTGCAGTAAAGTGATATTAATTTTGTGATCTCTTATCAAAATGCTTTATCAGATCCAACAGCAAGACCTATAAATAGGCAATGTAGCTTACCAATGTATGCCACTGATTAACTTGAATGACTCTATTCTAATCATTTTGAAATGTCAAGACTGAGTTTTCAAAGGAGTTTTAGAAAACAAATTTGTCATAAGTCTAGTTTGCAGGTGACAACTATCTGGGTTGCATGAATTCTACGGAACGGTTCCGTGAAATCGCTCCGGTTTTGACTGTTTACTCGCCAGAGTTGGATATGTGTCAGTGCACATAATAAGAGGGACCTATCAACGTAAACATTCTCCCTTAAAACCAAAATCACTGCTGGTCAATTTCTCCACTTAGCAACGCTCCGTTGGCAGCGACTCCCTTCCTGAAAAAGATGTGCATTGTTATTTCAATAATAATAGGCATAAAAGATAAAACATGAAAGATAAACTCCACATTTGTAGAGAATCAGGCTGATACCTAAAGTGACCTGACATGTACTGAAGACTAAGTTCCCTTCGTTTAGCTAAACTCACATCCTATATACTGGTGAATTGCTTAGACTAGTAGGTCATGGGCTCATAGCAGTGGATTACTTGCCCGAACAATTATCTTCCCTCTTAGTCTCTGGTTTGGGATTCAAAATGAGCAAATCAGGTCCGAGAGAATGGATTCCGTCGATTTTGTTTAATTATCAGCGGAGGCTTGTTAACTAACCACCCACAATTTCGGTGTCATTGAGTTCATCGATCGTTTAGGATAGTGCTCTGACATTTATTAACGTCAAAGTTATCGGCTTGTCCTGTCAGTGTAGATCTTGGTATAATTTCGGGAGAAGCCGGTGTAAAACACGTGAGACAGAAGTTTCCGGAGTATTTTCCTCACTACCACCTAGATGAGTATGTCTAATAGATGTAGCCAGCTGTGAATATATATCAGGAACGGTTTTTCTCGAAGCAATAGGCCTTTGAATTACAGCTATCTGGCAACTCTCCGGGTACTAACTGGATCGGTCCAATCAGGAGTCCGTTTTTGCTATGAGCTTTAATAAACTGGCCTGGATCTAATAAGGGTTTAACGACGCAAATCGTTTCAGTTAGCAACCTAATTGTTTTCAAATGTAAAGTTTGTCCGCATGTGTCACTGATAGAAGTAAGTCTGGTCAGATTTGCCTTGTCTGTTCCAATGAACTAAATACGATGTTGTAAACACGTCTCTCTAGGATGTTGAGACATTAATAGCAGAAGTAGCGTCACCAAAGCAGAGATCCCATCGTCATCATTGTGTGGTGAGGCTACGAACTGGTCTCAAAGGTGCTTTGTTTCGGCACGATCGGTCATGTGACATTGAGGATCGATGTGGTCTAGGACAGGACTGCCTAACAAGCCCGTCGGCAATCGGGTGAATGACGCACAGAATGACTGCAAACCCGGACGCAAGGTGGGCAGCCGACAATTCGCACTAGCTGCAAGATTGAAAAAAGCGGTCTACTTCCCTTAACAAGTTCGGAAAAGAACAGTGGCGGCGATCGAAGCGAAGATCAAAGAAGAAACAATTTACCCGAGCGATGGAGCGAAATCGGCCCATTAGCTCCTATGTGAACGGTTTGACTATACCAAATAAAAGGAAACTGTCGTGTCGATAGGCCCATTTAGTTGTTCTCGTTTGATTAGGCGGGATGGGACTGGACTGCAGTTGGGACGATCGGCTAGAGTTATGGCCCTAACAAACAAGATCGTAAAAAGAAATCAACAGCATCATCATGTTGAAAACGAGATAGGCAGTTGCACAACTATTTTGATTAAATTGGTTTACTTTCCGTCTACTGCTGAATCAGTCAATAACAGACCTTTACACCTTTACTTACAGATTAAGCTAACTTCATCATCTTTTACGACCGTGTTAATGAAAAAGGGCGATGTACCACTTTCTGGAACAGTTGATGCAAATAACTGGAGGCTACCAAGTTGGTAAATTGAACGGAGGAGAAAGAATTCGAACCAGGAACCATTAAGCCGGTAAGTGGTGCTTGCCGCTTGGCCGCTGCAAGGTGCATGGACGTAACTTGATTCCACTCTGTCTGATCTGTGGGTACATTCTAACTGGATAAATTAATCTGTCTGAATTCGGTTACGTTTATCACACTTATGTATGAGTTGTATCTGGGACATAAACAACCACGGTGAATGCACACGCGTATACATATGCGAACGTGCGCATACGGGTCTAGATACAGATTCACACGCACACAAGAGCGAGGACTTGTTAAACCCCTCAAGGAATAGATTTTCATTCGTTGGTTAAGGATTTCCGGCAAGATATTTGTATGCAGTTAGAGGTTCCCATTGGGCATTCCATAAGTGTAAACGAATTAGTAAAATGGACAAGTGATGAAAATAGGATAGGAGAGTGTGGTGGATTGATCGATCACCTGACTGTTTCTGGTTTTTATTTTCTGTGCGCTTCTGCAATGGATTTGGTTGTTTGTGCAACCGATAATAGCAATTCAACTCTGTGAAGGGAGTAAGTTTGTAAAGAGTTGATACGAAAAAATACACTCCAAATGAAAGGTATGTTTGGAACCATTAGACAGTCATCCCCTTAATGTGGTCAGCTTTTTGCAACAAATCATGAATCAAGCGAAGTACAAAATCTACCCAATTAGGATAGCAGTCTACCTATGATTCAGAAAAACTACGACAGATAGATCGATTGGAAAACGCACTAACCACATCGTGACTGACCAAAGAAACAAAAAATTGAGTCAAACACTTGCCGAACTACGTTTAGCGAACTGAGCGCAGAAAAGCTGGCTGGTCAGACTGGTCAGACTGGTCAGACTGAACAAGCGCAACACGACCAATTGTTATTCTTGGTCAGATGTCACAGCAACAAACCAGTCACTCTTGGAGATCCATTTTTTTAACCAAGAAAATGAGCTCCGTCGATCAAAATTTTGCGGGAACAAATGAATATAGCCAGCCACATTAGTGAGATTTTGCAGGGTTTTGGTCAGGATCCATCATTCTATACGTGCCTTATCTGCAGTGTTAGAGTGTGGTCTGATCGAGAAGTAAACAGTTCTTCTTGCTAGCTCAAAAGGAGGTGAGTTTGTCGGTTTTTCTTGGGATACAGACTGTTCTCCAGTCCGAGGTTTAACCGACTAATTCCATCGCATCTCAGAGGATAGAATATTATCCATTAGATTTTCCCCAACTAATGATCATGAGCATCCTACTTCTCATTATGAAATACACCAAAAAGATTACACTGGCTTGTTGACCAGAAAATCCTCCGACCTCAGCCAATGGGTTAATGCAATTCTCCTCCTCTGGGTGCATGCTCTCGAAGGTAGGTCTCCCCCTTCTGAAAGAACAAACTGTCTTGGTCTCCAGTACGATTTTACTATTAGAATTTCCTCATGAAAGCAAACACCTTGATGAGGCACATAAATTTGTTCAACTCAGACGTTGTTCCCTCAAAAGGTGAAGCCCTGTCTCATTTCAAGCGGAAACTTGTTGCAAGAAATCATCGAAAATTGAGCAATCAGACCCTTATCTTCCAAGTAAATCGGCACCTAACATCACGATGAATAGTGAGTATGCTTGACCGCGTTCGGAAACACCTATAGGCATTCTGTCTATCAGATTAAATTGTCCTCACTTTCGGATGATTCCATTTTCACAAAAATATCTTTCCGTGAGACAGCTGATTTTATGAATTCATTTCCAGAAACTGACTTCGTTTATGTATTTCGTTGGTTACATCAGCGAACTAATTCTAATTGGTATTTTTTAACAAGCATTTCAAGTAAAAAGCCTTTGAGCAATATAGTGACGTGGTTAATGTAAGCTACTTTCCTGTCAGTAATAGGAATTCTATTCACACTGCCTTTTGTAATCCTCGTGAAGAGATGCGGAACTGCAGTTGAGAATAGACAAAATGCTTGCTTCTGGCAATATACGAACTTCCTTGAGTTTAACGAAGAATTGTCAATCTCAATAGTGAGTCTCGGCGCGTACGTCAATAAACGAAGTTCAGGAAGGTGTGTTGTCACATTTAATTGGTTTTATATTCTATCTTTAAATGGACCTTAATTTGCTCCTTTATATCGATCGTGAATAACTCGTAATAATTCTTTTGCTGCGTTCATTTTCAATTTATATATGCCGAATTACTAACCATAGTAATGAATCACCATCCTTCGTCAAATGTACGGTTCTGAAATACATTTCAGGAAGGAAGACCCGAAAAATCGGGAGCTGATGAATGCGGAATACGCAGGAAATGTTATGATTCGATTGGAAATTTCAAAGAAAGAAATGAACAGAGTCATTCCTTCGTTGGCCGCCGGTAGGGTATGCCTACACCTATCTGTATTGCTTACCACGTGACCGTTGTGCTTAATTATCCAGGTGAATTATCTCCGTTGGAAAGGGACGTCTGTCGATCGGCGACCAATGTTCTGAATCCCTCCTGCTATTCTCGCCCAACAGATAGTGGTCGGCTTTAACATTTTCAAGACTAGGGTTAACTACTGAAATACTATTCAGTAGCAAACTGCGCAATTGTCTATGCGGAGCCCTGTCGCATCCCAATGCAATCACAAGGAAGGCGCGTGAAGGACGAAGAGAGGGTTTAGATTGCTTCAAAAACTTAAAAAAATAATAAATTCAAATGTGTAACATCAAACCACCTAGCCAAGTTCCGGTATGCAACCTCTCCAACTCATGTAATCCAAGTTATTTACTCGGACCTCTCTACAGAATTGAGTCAAACAATTTTCACATATTCGAAGCAAAAACGATGGCGCAGAATTAAACGGATCAAATTTCTCAGACCGAATGTCAATATTATAAGGCCAAAGGTTATACTAGAAGAGCGCAAATGAAAAGCAGAATGACGGTTTCCAGGTCAAAGGCATTGAAATAGTTTATGGCCAAACTCAACGGCAACCCTGACAATGGTATCTCGAATGGTGATGAAAAGTTTGCGATTTAAACCCCAAGCTCAGCGATCAGAACCTCAGGAAAACCAGCCGCCTGAGCTATGGCCTACACAAATTCTCTAATTCGATGATTTATGTAAAAGCTTCTAGCTATAACATTCAATAATTACTTTCATGCACGTCACTTTTAGGACTAAACACAATGGTGACAGTTATAAAATGATTAAACTGAGTCCTTCAGTGTATGTAAGGGTTCTCGATGGTAAACCCGATCCACTTAAAGTTTCTTGGAATTTGAATTAACTTCACCGTAGTTAATGGAGGATAAATAATCTGAGTGCATTTTGATTCACGATCAGCACCTTCATTTGCCAATATTTACAGCATAAACAGCATAGAAAAATTGTAAATCCTGGGTGATCCTTCCTTATTTTTACTGACACCAATACCAAAAATGATTACGGCCGTACTAATCACAATGATAGTGTTAAAAGTAATAAAACAAATAATAATAATAGTAATTGTAACTATATGGTCGTGAACACAATGAAGCTAAAACTTTATTGTTTTCACTAAAAATCCTACATTTTGGAAAGACTAAACACAAATAAATAACTCTCTTATCATAAGGTAGAGGGGAATGCATATATACACAGGTATATTTATCGATAAGCAAATTTAGGCATCGCAAGGATTAGCAACCAAAAGACAAAAGGTAAATGATTTTGTGCACTTAATAGTGGTAATATAATGTCGTCCATTAGTGTGCTGCAATAGTTCCGTCAATTCTTGTTTCATCATGACAGTCAGTGTTATGCTCTCGATCAACGTAAAGGTGCTTACTATACTCCGTAACTGAATGATTACAAATTACTCAAATACATGCTACAACAAGCATTCGAATCCCTTTAACCCATAACATGAAATCTTGCTAACCGCAATGCACAGTTGCATATCACGATAGATGGTGGCTTTAGACGTCAAGTGGCATGCACCGCACAATACACCATTTTCACACAACATACTCTGACACCTAGCACCACTGACTTTTGGATCGGTTTGCTTATATGAGAGGAAGATTTTTCAGCACTGAGATAAAAATGAAAATGTCTGCATGAAATCAAAAAAAACAAGGTGAAAGGCGTCGTCGCATCGTTAGTCTTTTCGGCTGCTAGTCTGCAACAAGCAGGTTCTTGTAGATGTAGAGAGAACACTGAAATCAGGTGTACATAAATCCCCTTTGTACTAGGGGAAAAACCACATCTGTAAAATAGTATGTTCATATCCACGCCTGATTGGCTGTCATAGATTTTGTTGATCTAACGAGTCAGCGCATGATTAGTTGACTTCCCAGCTAACGGGACTTAAGTCACTTCACAGTGTGATACGGACCTCCCTTGTTAACTGTTTGACGCAGACTTCTGACCGGGTAAGTAGGTCTGCCATTCCGCAGTTCTGCCGTCCTTACCCGACTCTGTTCCACGTGGTTATTGATGGCCACTGGGGTGAGGTGGTCTCGGTTTGCCAGTGTTGTCGCAAGAAGTACACGTTTTGGGATGAGCAAATTTCATCCACCTATAAGCATCGATTGTGACTTTCCGATGACGGTCTGTAGCCGCGAGGTCTTCGGCAAAATTGTAGTAGTTCTGTTTGACTTTGACAAGGGCCAAGTGATATTAGCATGCCCTCATACACGAGTTTAGTGTTATCAATGACAGCGGGCTTTTCCATAAAAGAGCAAGCATTTTTCTACCTGCTTGATAAATTTCAACAGCTCTTCAGAGCTTTTCGCGAAAAATACCTACTCCTGGGATATTTCCCAAAAATCTTTCATCAATTTCCGGAGAAGCATCGTATAATTTCATACCGAATTTCTGGAACCTGTCACATGGTAGGCGTCTCAAAAGTAAAGAGTCAACACATTTTGTAAAAAGAATGTACTTTACCATTGGGTATAAACGTGAAACTATTTCGTAGTAGATTGAAAATAACTGACTGTTCGCGCCAGCTCAAAATTCTGTATAATGAAACTTTTCACAAGTACTACCTCCGTGCTCGTTCGTGAGAATATGAAGGGAATTATCCCAGGTTCCAGCTTTGCCAAAATGTTCAACATGCACGTATGCCACATTGGTATCATTTGTTCCATGCCATCCGTATTGCTTCCAGACCATTAGTAATCTTGACAGTATTGGCCATTTCGGACATACCAGCAAGTCCCGGATGGAAGCGAAAATTCCTAAATGCAGTTATGCGATATTGTGTCCTTTCAACTACTGCCTTTGGGGCATCTATGCTCTTCTTACACGAGACTTGTGCTTGTCCCTTTGCCAATTTTTGCCCATTTCCATTTAATTGTCATTGGTAATTATGTTTTTGACTAGAATAGATTAGATTCTTTTGCATCTAACAAGCAATTAAGCTATCACGGTTTCTATTGGGGCGTTGTGCACAGGCTGAACCCAAGGCGACAAAAACTGTTAACCTAGCCAGTTTGAATCCGAAAATACTCCCGTAGGCCTCACAAAGCAAGACTTTGTTCTCTCTTATTTTTAAATCATCATCCTTCCCGTTATCAGAAAACATCAAACTCTTACTTAACCCAACTTCCGAGGGGCCACCAAAAGAACAGACAAACTCTGTCATTCTAAGGTTAAAATGCAATCTAGGATTGAAGATTGAGGCGACTGATGGTTGATGAAATCGTTTGCGAAGATAAGAATGCCACTCTGAAAGCAAAAATCAAGAAATTGAAAGTCTTCCTTTCCGAGTCTGAAGGTTGACGGAGTCCATGCAAATTTGCTGCATCCCAAGCTAGTCTTGAAGCGAGCATGACTTTTCAGTCGATTTTTTGCTTCCTAAGGTTTGCCAAAATCCTGTTTTCCTAAGTGATCTGTAGTCCAAAGTTCTCCATGGAATCAGTCTACTCGGTCAACTTTATATCGACTTTATTCGCTTAAACAGGCGGGTCCTTAGAAGTCGAAGTTAAACGACTGCTCACTCTTTTAAATTTCAAACTCCAATATTATTTTCTGTGTTTTCTGACCAGGATTATAAATTGTGTATGAAATAATCACGTACTGCACACTGACTAAAGAAATAAGTGACAATATTCACCCTCGTTCTCCGAACTTGAAAACATTACATCTAATGGCTGCAGCCTGATTTACACTCAATGACAATTGAGTGCACTGCGCACGGAGTACTTTATCAACTAAGCTGACAGTCAGAATATAAGAACGATGAACCCGGGCGACTTGACACAACTTTGAGTATCGGTGGGAATCTTTGCCAAAATGAATTTCCTAGATTTGAACTCCAGACAGCCATAACAGTGTTGAAAATTTAGCCTGTGACTGATTGGTGAATTACTGTTCCACTTTCTCCCTTCTGTAACTGGTCCATCTGAGTTATTTTTCCCTTGATTTTACTTTGGATTAAAGGTATTTTGCTTTTGGACATCCAATCGAGGTGGTGACGAAATTGATGTTTTGTCCTTTGACTACTCAGGAGTAGTATAAATTCAAATGTATTCATCATCGCCGTGGGTTTTCTGTAGACAATCCTGATCGGTTCTTTTCTACCAATAAAGGTCTCATACAGTGGTCTGGTTTTGAGTATCGTCTAAAGATGCGAGTAAAAAGATTTTTCAGTTTTTTGAAGGTACCATATAGACATGATATTGACATCTACAAATGCAGTGCTGCGAATGTTCGGTACATTTTCGGAGTAAACCAAAAAAAACAAGAATAAACAAGCAATCATCTTAAAAATCCCATACAATATCCCTGGATACGTAAAACAAGATCAATGTAACTCCATGAAATCACCATGCCTTTCTGCAGGTTAAAATAGCATTCACGGTGAAACCGACCAACTGATGTAAGGCAGTCTGGAGTAGTAGAAAATTTGATATTAATTTCCGAATGGGTAGTTATGAAAAATTCCAAGGCTTTGGGTTAATTTCTTTTCTTCTTACATAGAAGTTGGTTTCCATCTGGGTGTCATCCATATGGTACTTTCAACGGTCTGCGGCCAGCAAACTCGATTGACGGATATGGTTGTTATATCATGTCGTGTTGATGTTCAGTATACCGTTGGGAATCAGCCCAGATAGCGTAATGGATAAGGTGTTCGACCAAATTAGTCCCTAATTCTCGTCCCAGCTCGGGCCTGGTGGATATGCCCTGCTGAGTTGTCCTAAAAACTGTATAATGCTCCCGTGATTCTCAATGGCAAGTAAGATATTGACGCTGCATGATGAATCACTCGAAAAAGTCATGCAAGAAAACACGACAGCTGAATTCACTTATGAATTTTAAATCCCTAATGTTAGCTTTGCGCTGTCATAATAAAAACGCAATGTATTCATTAAAATTGGAGTAATTCCTGTTAATATTTTGAACGCACTAAATACTGTCATTTTTGGCCACATCGAACGGTTCAATCTTTTCCGTGTGATTCACAGCCAGTCCTTTTAAAACGTGCACACAATTAAACGGCACACTGATTTCTAAATATCTTAAGACAATTTGTTGTTTAGATCTCCTGTACTGAAATTTTTGTCCGTGGAACGTATACCAGTGACACGAATTTAACCATTGCTCGAGACCGGAACGCTTTCGCTTCTGGATGCACGATCTTTTAATCACTTGCTTTTTTGAAAATTAATTGTAGCTTGCCAACAAAACTGGTATATGAATTCGATCCTACTGAGCAATTTTAACAAGACTGGATGGACGCCGAACTTGGAAAGACTTAATTCCATTCAAAGTACTCGACCAGCGCAGTTGGCGGTTTTCATTTTGGAAATTTGGTTGATCCTTTCGATCAGAGATTGAACTTAGCTTAAGCACTAATTCTGAAGTAAAATATTAGCTTTAACCGATGGATTCTGAACTCTTTTGACAAATCTGCTATCCAGTACTAAATAATCACTCAAAAGTTAGAAGAACTCAGCCTATTTAACCTCGTGAGTTTCCATGTTTCACTAACGCGTGTCAACTTCACTTGACTTCCCGACGAACCACTGGGGCCAGAGTAACATGCACAAACGCCGAACCAGATTTGTGGACGTATTGGTTCGTTGATACTGTTTCACGGATAGACACATTCATAATAAAAAGTTAACACTAAATAGCTTTCAGAGCATTTCTTGTTCAGCAGGTTTCGGTAATTAGAAGACTGTGATTGATTAAATCTAAGCCGAGCACACCTGATTATTTGAGAAATTAGTTATCAGCACAACAAAGTTTACCTTGATTTTATTTGGACATCAATAAAAGTCGAAAAGTCACCTGTTTAGGGGGAACATTTTGCATTGAATTACTCCACCGATACCCCCGAAAGATTCGCACTTTACCGGAAGCGACAAAACAGAAATAGAAATACATTGAATGAAAATGGAACTACTATTCGCCAAGCCGATTCAGGCTTTCGGTGAACTTCTTTTGTAACATGTTTGTTTCTTAACTGGATCTGTCATGTTTTCGCATAATTCACCTGAAAGCATGATCCCATAATGTTGTTACATCGATATGGATGACCTCTTCCTAACCCCCCCCCCCCAAACCTCACCAGCGACCCCATAAACTGGGCACACCTGACGCGCAGGTACACACACAGACAAACATACGCATAGCTGGCAGAAATTCTTCAGTTGCACCTAACTGTCATTTCTTTTCATCGGTATCATTTGCATCAGTAGGCCTTGTTATGTACGCTCCCGTTGGTTGGGATGTCCTATTCACTGATGTGTTTTATGCTTCTCTCCGTTTTACTCATTCTGTATGCAGCTGCCCAAAGGGAAACATGAAAGCAGTATGTTCATGAGTTCAGTAGCACGAATCCAGTAGAATGGGCTCAGTCCGGGGTCAAATGCCGTGTCCGTGCTTCCCTGTAATCTGACATGGACATTTTAATGAACTGGCAATGGGGGCATTGCAAAGGTTGATGGTGAGCAAATTTAAATAAACTTATGTAATCGGTCTGTCTTAAGCCAAAAAGAGTCATTTTAATTTGATCTGTCCAATCCTAGCCAATAAGGTCATGCAAAGGTGATAGTGATTTATTGTGCATGTGAACATATCTTTTGTAAATCAAACTGAAAAAAACGTGGAAACTCAAGAAAGTTGACGTCAGGAACTCGTTTCTACACGTCCTGGGGATCGTAAAGCTCCAATAGGGGTTTGTCTTCTTCCGCCGTTCAACTTCCATGCGATGAAAAGCAATGGGAAAATACTCTGACTAAGTAATTCTGAGGTGTGCTGAGTAAACCGGAGCTTGGAGGCCGTCGTGAGTTCATCAGTTGGTGCGAACTGCTTATACCAAAGCTGACGAAATGTAGGGCTGACATCCATGCACGGTGTTCGGGACTAGTGTTGTCTAGAATCTAAATAAGAATTTTATGCCTTCTATCCCCTTTATGAAAGTTCTTTAATTTCGCTAACCAATGTTTCACATTAATTATTAGTGTTGATTTGTCACTATCATTTTGGAAGGTTCGGATAATTTAATTTCGATGACTTCTCACGGAGAACTTATTGCAAGCGCATTGTTGTCAATCGTTCATCTGCCCAGTCCGCAGCCAGAATATAGAACAGTCAGTAGTTGATGAGAAATGATGCACATCGAGCGGCACATGACCGGCTCATTTTTGGTCACCTTTGTGAGCATCGTTGCAAAACCAGTAGCGCAGCTACAATTCACTCCTTTTTAGTTCAGAGAGCTGACTGAAGTTTAAATCAGTCTAAGGATTTTCATAACAGCCAATATCTTGACAACTTTACGTAAATGACAGATTAAAAATTCAGGTAGGTAGGTCGCAATCAAAGAGTGACTTTACTATTGTCTTGCCGGCAACTCGCTCATGAGGAGTTCCCAACGGACTCCTCATTACTCCAATTATCTTGCCATTTCGATATTCCGCAACCGTTAGATTGTCCAAGAATCAACACATTCAATCAGCTATGGATTTTGTGAACATTTACAAGTTTTATTTGTACACCACTTTCTCATTCGAATAACCAAGAATGGGCTTGAATGAGGGGACCATTTACAAATCACAGAGACGACCTGTGATAAGTTTTTCTTTAATTAAGCACGGCCCGCAGTCAGAAAACGGATAAATGGTCGGGAATACTGAATTCAGTTGCAAGTATTTCTGTACAAGGATGAAAGATAAAATTGCTTCTGATAAAATAATGCCGCGCACACACACACTTGATCAGCAGCGATACTCGCAAAGGCAGTCACATATTTCCCGGGAAAATTTAAAGCTGCCTTTCATAAACCAGAAAACTTATGCTTATTGAATTTATTCAGTTATTTCGAATCAGCGAAGTAGCCGGATATTACTTTCCTTTGTGTTGTGACCAAATGGGATAGATATAAAAAAGTGTGGGCAAAAACACTTCCGGAACAATCAGTTCATTCTCTGTCTTCCTAGATCTTTCCTATTACTTCGATCAACCGCGTCTTAGCAAGACTGTCCAGATACTTTCAAAACGGAGCTTTCACCCAGTGAACCGGTAATCTTATTCATCACGAATTCCGCGTACGCGTTGGTCTGACGATGACAACTTCAAATTCGCTAGTCTAACGCTAAATTGGGAAATTTCCTCGATCTCTCTGCAGTTGTTTTAGCTTTGGATTAATATTTTACTAAGAAAATTATCTTTGTGTCTTTTCGGTAGTTTTTTATTTCACAGACGCAAGGCTAGTCAGCACAAAATGTCATATTATGTTTAGTCATACTATTCTACGCAATCACCTTCTGATGATGCCTTTCATATTCTGACCCGACTGAATGAACAGCCTACCCTTGCTGGTTTCGGAATTCATTGATTGCCAGCAAACGCTGACGTTTGTCTCACACAATGAAGTAAAGAACTGTGAGGAAGCACAATAGAACCATAACATACAGAAAAAATGCATTTCACTCACGATGACTTCATCTGTTGTGTTGTTCCGTAAACTGTCTTCATTGAACTCAAGATACACATTTACGCGGACCAGCCCAAATAACAGCATAGCAGACTCATGAAATAATTCACCATGTGGTATCATCGCCCAACTGACCATTAAGAAACCAGCTGTTTCATCCTTGTTAGGAATCATCAGCAGTGCATATGGACCGCCCCCGAACTGGGACGCGAACCCGAACAAGGACGAACGATTCTGAGTCGAACGCCTTAGCCATTACGCTACCGGGCAGGCTCTGAAAGGTTCACGCGATGATCAATTGTCACTGATACACCATATTCGAATGGGGTGATGATATGACAGTTACAAGTGTTTCTAGAGAAAAGGTGCTCGACCTTCTCCGCACCGCTAAAATTACCACAGGGATTGGTCTTGACAGTCTGTCTTCAGCTCAGTTTAAGAGACCAGTAAAAGATGTTAAGGCGGATTCGGCCGCCGCAAAAAGGTTCTACTGAGGAATTGGTAGATGGGAATTAATAGTGACTGAGATCTTCCGAGCAGTCGGGGTGGAAAAACGAAATTAATGGGAGTTCGAAAATCAGAGAAGCTAAATGCATCTCCGTCAGAGCCTAAACAGCACTATGACT